>CM023105.1:19400982-19733645 GCA_013103745.1 Gardenia jasminoides
GGTATAAGGTTACACTACAAATCCAAGAGCCTTACATATGCCAATTAAATAGGAGAACATTTTAGAAGCTAACTGAACATTCAAATGTTTTTATTCCAAAAAGATTAAGTCGATAGTATTACAATAGTACCCAAATGGAATTTGAGAAAATAGGTAACTTAAAGTAGTTAAAAGAGAAAATAGTAATATTCAAAATATTATAGAACCACCGACGGAACTATAGAAATTGAGTTTTCAAAACAAAAACAATTTACAAACCTTCTAGACCTTCAACTCTTCAATTAATTAAAATAAATCTAGAAGAAGTAGAATTTTAGACCAAATATTCCCAAAACAAGATATAAACAAGAAGATGAAGAATCGTCAATATTCACTCAATCACAAATGAATGTAAACTAGACAAACCATTAAATGTTATAACTAAAGAATTTCAAATAGATAAAAAATTTTCAAAAATTATTTTCTTCAAGAAAATAATGAAAAAGAGAATGGTACTTCACTTTTTCAAAAGAACAAGTTATAAGTTTTAAAGAAAAATACTTTAAAGAGTTTGATAGAATAGAGCTCATATCGATTTTTTAAATGGTTTGAATTATATTGTTATAAAAATAATATTCAAAACCTTTAATAATAATATAATCAATCCTATATTTCAAAAAATCATGGCAAACTACTAATGGCATTAGTATTACTTCAAATCATCCACCTTAGAAGAAATAAAAATTCAACATAGAAACCAAACTATTACAACACCTTTAAGGTAAATAATACTCAAGAAAAGGTAATAACCACAAAAGAAATAAAATTCTTCAACAAAATAATTATACAAATCAAACATTGAATACAATAGCAAATCAATTAAGAATTATCCAATCTAAAACCAGCTTTTATCTATGACTACTCCACCAAAAGAGAATCTTCCAAACCAATATTTCAACCTTTGAATTACCCAAAAATATTCAATTAACAAAAATAATGATTCTAATCTTATTAGACAAATCAGATAAATTAGCAAAATTAAGTCTTGAAAATAAACATATTCAGTAATTTCAAACGGAGCAATCGATGATGATACATTATTACAACAATTTCAAGACACGTAAAATATTGTAAATAAAATTAGATCTTCCCATCTAATTCCTTTACCCGGTATATCATGGTAGAAATTATTACCCACGACCTTCTTTCCGTGATATATGCACTCAAGAAACTCACTTACATCAAAGTTATATATATACGTGTGAATCAATTTATGAATGGAATATAGATGGTTTAATCAACACCGCATTTTGCAAATACCCAAAATATGAGTATTCAAGTAGTTCTTTCAAAAGTAAAGGCCAAAATGATAGAGAATGTGCTCAACTTCTTATATCCCGATTTGGAATGTTAAAAATTGGTGGGATAATTATCTAAGTCAAGAAGAAAGAAATTATATATTAACGCCAACCAAACATGTTATTCCGTAAATGCTAGTAGTAGCATAACTCAAATAGATCAAGAAATGACTATTACTACAAGAGAATGACTCAGCCTCACTCTAATATTTGCAATTTGTAAACACTTTATATGAGATCCAAATAAATTACAAGAAAGAAGTTCGAAATATTAATTAATTTAACTTGTCCAAAATTACATGATTTTAGATGGTATAAAGATATGTTTTTCTAAAGTATTCTTAAGGACCGATTGCAATCATTCTTATTGGAAAGAAAGATTTTAGCGGATCAAAATTATTTGTCAAGGTTAGGCAAAAGATAAGGAGTATCCATAATGGAGAAATTCCTTATTCAAATCTTACTTATGGTGATTTAATAAATTATATTAATAATGAAGGATTAAGCTTATGTACTGACTTAAAATTAAAATCCAAAATTAAAAAGGAGGGACTTGAAGCAAGAAAAGAATTAGGATCTTTTCTTGCCAACAATATGGTCTACCAAAAAGAATCAAAAGATCAAATAAATCTAGAACAAAGTCTAGAAGTCGCTCCATTATTCAAACAAGCATAAAAGCCTAGTTAGTTTCAAACTCTTCTAGTTTAAAACACAAGTCTCAAAATTCGCTACCCATGTTTTAAGTGGTAAACCAGACACATAGCAAGATATTGGAGTTAAATGCTATAGATTTAGAAGATCAAATTAAGAATCAAATACTAAACATATTAGATAATCAATCAAACAATCCATTTAAGATATATATGAAATACAAGAAGAATCACAAGATGAATCCCAAATAATAGTTGTGAATGTATGAATTTGTGATTGGATATTCAAGCATTAATGTCAAAAAGATGATAAACAATTTTTTTAAAGAAGGACAAAGATGATGTCAAAGAGAATATTTATTAAAATTAAAGGATATTGTTATTAAAGAAGAAAACTTTAAAATATTGAGCCCTTTAATTTAAAAAGAAGTTTATAATAGATTTAAGCAACCACAAATAAATACTTCTACTCAAGATCTTCAAAAGGAAATAAAACAATTAAAAGAATTAAAACTTATTAAAACTGAAAATTATGATATAAAATATCGCCTCAGAAATTAGTACAAACAGAGGTACAATTACTCAAAGAAAGCAAAATTAAAGGAAAAGATAAATGGAAGAAAATAGAAATTAATAACAATGATGAATATTTAATTGCTATAATTCGAGAAGTAAGATTTGGCATAAAGGTCTGTTAGATAGTAATTAATAAGGAAGATATTTAGATAAATTAGACTGAGATTTCAATTGTATAGGGAGGGATTAGTTCCAACCAAGTATTTTGAAAAACAACTAAAAATTAAAAGGAGTAAATGGACAAAGATTAAGTGTCAATTACAAAATATCAAATGTACATGTTTTAGAAATAAGATTTTGTAAATACTTTTATTTTTGGATCTACATCAGAAGTTATATTAGGTACTTCTTTATTACTCAATTATTTCCTTTAACCATAACCTGTTCCAAGAAGGAATTATTACAAAGTTTAAATCAAGAAGTTTATTTTCCTTTTAGAACCACCATTAGTAAAATTAATGCCCAAAACTTTAAAATCAAGAGAAAAATTATATGTAAATTTCTGAAGCTAAAGTGAGAATTAAATAAAAGTCATCCGAAGAAAAACTGATAAAGATATTCAAAGTAAAATAATGGACCATACAAAATAAGTTTAAAAAAGAAATTTGTTCAAATTTACCAAATGCCTTTGGGATAGGAAAAGGCATATAGTTAGATTACCATATATTTGATTTTAATGAAAATGATATTCCAACTCAAGACCTATTCAAATGAATCCTGAGATTATTAGAGTATTGTAAAAAGAAATTCAAAATTTATTAGACAAGGATCTGATAGAACCCCACAATCTCCATGGAGTTGTTACACCTTTATGTTAATAATAAGTCAAATAGAAAGAGAACACCAAGATTAGTAATAAATTACAAGTTAAATAAAGTTCTTTTTTATGGATTAGATATCCCATTCCAAAAAAGAGACTTACTTAAAAGGATTTACTGGGATCAATTATTTATTCAAAATTTGATATGAAATGAGGTTTTTGGCAAATACAAATTGCTATAGAGATAGATACAACATGACTTTCAATGTCCCCTTTGGTCAATATCAATGGAAGGTCATGCCCCTTGGTCTCAAAATGCACCCTCTAATTTCAAAAAATTATGAATGACATATTCAACCCATACTCAACATTCATTATAGTCTATATAGATGATGTTTTAATATTTTCGGACTCAATAGAAAAGCATTTTAAACATTTAGAAATTTTTTTATAAAATAGTTAAGCAAAATGGGTTAGTATTATGAATCAAAAATGAGTTTATTCTAAAATTAGGTTCCTTGGACATGATATCCATGAAGGACAATTCAAACCAATAGGAAGATCATTAGAATTTGCCAATAAATTTCCCGAAATAAAAGATAAAACTCAATTACAAAGATTCCTAGGATGTCTTAATTATGTTTGGATTTTATAAAGATTTAAGAATAATATGTGAGCCATTATATTCAAGATTAAGAAAAAATCCTAAACCATGGACTCAAGAGCATACTAAAATTATTCAAAAAATAAAGCAGACAATTAAAAATTTACCATTTTTAGGCATTCCTCATCCCAATGCATTCATGATTGTAGAAACTGATGCATCTGAGTTAGGATATGGAGGCATACTTAAACAAAATAAAAAAATCATTTCATATCAGATATGCATGACTCAAAGGTTATTCCGACATATGAGCAACTAGTTCGATATCACTCTGGTATTTGGATTGGAGCTCAAAAGAATTACTCAACAATTAAAAGGAAATTTTGTCTATAGTTTTATGCATTTCAAAATTTCAAGACGATTTAATAAATAAAGGTTTTTGTTTAGAATAGATTGCAAAGAAAAGATGTTTTACAAAAGATGTCAAAAATATAGTTTCAAAACAAATTTTTGCCAGGATGGCAAGCTATTTTATCAAATTTTGATTTTGATATAGAATATATTAAAGGAGAACAAAATTCACTTCCGATTTCTTGACTAGAGAATTCTTGGCAATGTCAAAAGACCGAATTTAGGCGGTAACCTACTCGGCCTCAATTAACTCATTCAAGTATATCTAGTCCTCTCCTTCTCCTCAAACTATAATACCTATTCTACCTTCTCAAGCCCTTGTTCCAAGAAATATGACTCCAACTACTTATATTAGGCTATCAACACCTTCTCCTTCTACTCAAAAAATTAATATTAGACTGAAACATCAAAACCTTATATTCCAAGACCCATATCTCCTCTTCTTCCAAGTAGCCAGCCTATACAAGCCAATAAATCAGTGATGCCAAAACTATTTTTCTAAAATAGATGAAAGTCTTATTGGAGAAATAGAATCAACCTATTACAATAAATCTATCAACTTATTCAAATTTTCTTTCATCCCAATTTATTCCATTTTTCCAAACCCCTTTCAAAACCTGAAAATTTTATGAGAAGATTCTCATAGAAACCGATTCCATAGAAACTCCCAAATGGTCACCCCACAATGTTCCGAAGATCAAGCCAATTACCATAAAATTAAATTCAAGCGAATACTCAAACCAAAGAATGGCCGTTCCTGATATCAAACCCAAGTTCAATTCAAAACTCCTTTCAAGCCCTCCTTTATACGTGCTATGACTATATCAAAGCGGTGTAATTCTTTATTTCAAACCATTTTCTCACTCTTGGTTTATCAGTTATTACCATCAATTACTCATGATATTCCCATGTGGTTCTATAAATGGTGGCATGATTTTGGAGGGAACTTTGAAATAATGCTACAGTCAACTTCCAAGAAGATTTCAAAATTTTGCAAAAGAGGAGAACTTCAATGACTATCAAGAACAAATATTACTCCATTATTATATAAAAATAGAATTCCATGGATATTCTCTGGAATTTCACCAAGAATTATTCCCTAAGGATTTACACGTTTACAGGACAATTCAAGGTCAAATGGTGGGATTCATTAAAGAAATAAAATTTCCAATGGAAAAGGTCTCGACTCAAGGAAGCTGAAAAGATTCATGGAATTTTAGCAACCAAGAATTCGATTCCAGCCTAGTAGCGAGAAAGCTCCGAAAGTGATTTCAAGAAAAATTTGCTAGAAGTTTTGTCCCCATCGATGACTAAGAAAATCCAGATTTGACTCAAGAAAATGAAGATGACCTATGGAATATCCCTATTCAATAATTGTCGGCAACACATGAAGTTATCCGTGACAAAATTTTAATGATTTCAATGGACATTGAAGTCAAAAAGCAAAAGTATTCAAGACAAAGGTGTGCCACTCTAGAAGACTCCAAAGACTTTAGCAACTAAAGTCTAAAGTAAGGAAGAAAAATCAAAAGAAGATTCAAGTATGTACGCCATTTATCCAAGCATCCCATGAAAATAGTTACAAGACTTCAGCTATAAATAGTGTAGATTCAAGAACAACAGGCATCGCCAATTCTATCTCGATCCTTCAACTACAAAATCTCTAGCTCTCTACAACGCTCTCCAGTTTTTATAAAGTTTTGTTTAAATTTCAAAGGTTGTATCAAGAATTTCAAGAAGAAGACTATCTCGCAAAGTCTTTTGTAAGTTAAAATTCTGTTATATATTGATAATTCTCAAGATTTATTATTCAATTACATATCTTTGCATCTCATTTCTTCATGTCAATTACTAGATATCGTTTAAATCTTGGATTGAAAATAACAAGAGATATCATTCAAGGTTTAGAAACTGCTCTCAAATATACAAATCCTCCAACTCATATTAGAGAAGATTATATAAGATTATTAAATCAAGAATATAAAATACAACAAAGACTCTTAAATCAATTGATTACATTAAGTTCTGCTTAATTTAACTTTATCTGTCCTCTTTTTTATCCTGGGATCGGATCTGGTATCAGAGCCAAACAGAAAATATTACAACAATTTCAAGACACAGAAAATATTGCAATAAATAAAATTAGATCTTCCCGATCTAATTCCTTTTTACCTCGGGTATATCATGGTAGAAATTATTACCCGACCTTCTTTCCGGATATGCACCAAGAAACTCACTTACATCAAAGTTATTATACTGGTGAATCAATTTATGAATGGAATATAGATGGTTTAATCAACACCGATTTTGCAAATAATTCAAAATATGAGTATGGCTGTTAGTTCTTTCAAAAGTAAAGGCCAAAATGATAGAGAATGTGCTCAACTTCTTATATCCGGATTTTCAGGAATGTTAAAAAATTGGTGGGATAATTATCTAAGTCAAGAAGAAAGAAATTATATATTAACTGCAACCAAACATGTTATTGAAAGTAGTAGCATAACTCAAATAGATCAAGAAATGACTATTACTACAAGAGAATCGATTCGTTCCTACCTAATATTTGCAATTTGTAAACACTTTATAGGAGATCCAAATAAATTACAAGAAAGAAGTTCAGAAATATTAATTAATTTAACTTGTCCAAAATTACATGATTTTAGATGGTATAAAGATATGTTTCTTTCTAAAGTATTCTTAAGGACTGATTGCAATCATTCTTATTGGAAAGAAAGATTTTTAGCGGGACTTCCAAAATTATTTGCTGAAAAGGTTAGGCAAAAGATAAGGAGTATCCATAATGGAGAAATTCCTTATTCAAATCTTACTTATGGTGATTTAATAAATTATATTAATAATGAAGGATTAAGCTTATGTCCTGACTTAAAATTAAAATCCAAAATTAAAAAGGAGGGACTTGAAGCAAGAAAAGAATTAGGATCTTTTTGCCAACAATATGGTTATGAAAAAATAGAAGCTCCTTCTACCAAAAGAATCAAAAGATCAAATAAATCTAGAACAAAGTCTAGAAGTCGTTCAAGTTATTATTCAAAACCTAATAAGAGCAATAAAAGTTTTAGTACTGTTAACAAAAGAGTTAGTTTTTCAAAAAACTCTTCTTCAAAGAAAAATAGCTCAAGAGGTAAAACTATGACACAAGCTTCTTCTCAAAATTCTACATCTGTATGTTTTAAGTGTGGTAAACCAGGACACATAGCAAGATATTGCAAAGTTAGAGAAAGGATAAATGCTATAGATTTAGAAGATCAAATTAAGAATCAAATACTAAACATATTAGATAATCAATCTGAAACAGAATCTGATGAAGATATAATATATGAAATACAAGAAGAATCACAAGATGAATCCCCAGCTAATAGTTGTGAATGTATAGGAATTTGTGATTGTGGATATTCAAGCATTAATGTCATTTCAAAAGATGATAAACAATTTTTTTTAGAGTTAATAGACAAAATAGATGATAATGATGTCAAAAGAGAATATTTATTAAAATTAAAGGATATTGTTATTAAAGAAGAAAACTTTAAAAATATTGAGCCCTTTAATTTAAAAGAAGTTTATAATAGATTTAAGCAACCACAAATAAATACTTCTACTCAAGATCTTCAAAAGGAAATAAAACAATTAAAGGAAGAATTAAAACTTATTAAAACTGAAAATTATGATATAAAATATCAGCTCTTAGCCTTACAAACAGAGGTACAATTACTCAAAGAAAGCAAAATTAAAGGAAAAGATAAAATGGAAGAAAAAATAGAAATTAATAACAATGATGAATATTTAATTGCTATAATTGAGAAGTAAGATTTCAAAGGTGGCATATTCTGTTAAGATAGTAATTAATAAGGAAGTATATTTAGATATTGTAGTTTTATTAGACTGGAGCAGATTTCAATTGTATAAGGGAGGATTAGTTCCAACCAAGTATTTTGAAAACAACTAAAAATTAAAAGGAGCAAATGGACAAAGATTAAGTGTCAATTACAAAATATCAAATGTACATGTTTGTAGAAATAAGATTTGCTTCCCAAATACTTTTATTTTGGTAAAGGATCTACATCAAGAAGTTATATTAGGTACTCCTTTTATTACTCAATTATTTCCTTTAACCATAACGAAGAAGGAATTATTACAAAAGTTTTAAATCAAGAAGTTTATTTTCCTTTGTAGAACCACCATTAGTAAAGGAAATTAATACACTCAAACTACTTTTAAAATCAAAGAGAAAATTATATGTAATATTTCTAAGCAAATAGAATTTTAAAGAAGAAGTAAAATTAAATAAAGTCAAGAAAACTGCAAGATAAAGATATTCAAAGTAAAATAATGGACATACAAAATAAGTTTAAAAAGAAATTTGTTCAAATTTACCAAATGCCTTTGGGATGGGAAAAGGCATATAGTTAGATTACCATATATTTTGATTTTAATGAAAATGATATTCCAACTAAAGCAAGACCTATTCAAATGAATCAATTATTAGAGTATTGTAAAAAGAAATTCAAAATTTATTAGACAAGGATCCGATAGAACCCTCACAATCTCCATGGAGTTGTTCACCTTTATGTTAATAATAAAATAGAAAGAGAGCACCAAGATTAGTAATAAATTACAAGCAGTTAAATAAAGTTCTTTTATGGATTAGATATCCTATTCCAAATAAAAGAGACTTACTTAAAAGGATTTACTTGATCAATTATTTATTCAAAATTTGATATGAAATCGATTTTGGCAAATACAAATTGCTATAGAAGATAGATACAAGACTTTCAATGTCCCCTTTGGTCAATATCAATGGAAGGTCATGCCCTTTGGTCTCAAAATGCACCCTCGAATTTCAAAAAATTATGAATGACATATTCAACCCATACTCAACATTCATTATAGTCTATATAGATGATGTTTTAATATTTTCAGACTCAATAGAAAAGCATTTTAAACATTTAGAAATTTTTTATAAAATAGTTAAGCAAAATGGGTTAGTATTATCTCAATCAAAATGAGTTTATTCAAAACTAAAATTAGGTTCCTTGGACATGATATCCATGAAGGACAATTCAAACCAATAGGAAGATCATTAGAATTTGCCAATAAATTTCCGCATCTAAATAAAAAGATAAAACTCAATTACAAAGATTCCTAGGATGTCTTAATTATGTTTCGATTTTATAAAAGATTTAAGAATAATATGTGAGCCATTATATTCAAGATTAAGAAAAATCCTAAACCATGGACTCAAGAGCATACTAAAATTATTCAAAAAATAAAGCATAATTAAAATTTACCATTTTAGGCATTCCTCATCCCAATGCATTCATGATTGTAGAAACCGATGCATCCGAAGTTAGGATATGGAGGCATACTTAAACAAAATAAAAAAATCATTTCATATCGCATATGCATGACTCAAAAGGTTATTCCAGACATACCTTGAGCAACTAGTTCGATATCACTGTATTTGGATTAGAGCTCAAAAGAATTACTCAACAATTAAAAAGGAAATTTTGTCTATAGTTTTATGCATTTCAAAATTTCAAGACGATTTAATAAATAAAGGTTTTTTGCTTAGAATAGATTGCAAAGCAGCAAAAGATGTTTTACAAAAAGATGTCAAAAATATAGTTTCAAAACAAATTTTTGCAAGATGGCAAGCTATTTTATCAAATTTTGATTTTGATATAGAATATATTAAAGGAGAACAAAATTCACTTCCAGATTTCTTGACTAGAGAATTCTTGGCAATGTCGAAAAGACTCGAATTTAGGCCAGAGTACAAGCCTACTCGGCCTCAATTAACTCATTCAAGTATATCTAGTCCTCTCCCTTCTCCTCAAACTATAATACCTATTCAATAGTATTTATTGCAAGATATTGAAAATATATTGGTTTGGAAGATTCTACTTTTGGTGGAGTAGTCATAGATAAAACTGGTTTTAGATTGGATAATTCTTCTAATTGATTTGCTATTGTATTCAATGTTTGATTTGTATAATTATTTTGTTGAAGAATTTTATTTATTTCTTTTGTAGTTATTACCTTTTCTTCAGTATTATTTACCTTAAAAGGTGAAGCTGTAATAGTTTGGTTTCTATGTTGAATTTTTATTTCTTCTAAGGGTGGATGATTTGAAGTAATACTAATGCCATTAGTAGTTTGCCATGATTTTTGAAATATAGGATTGATTATATTATTATTAAAAGGATTTTGAATATTATTTTTATAACAATATAATTCAAACCATTTAAAAAAATCGATATGAGCTTCTATTCTATCAAGCTCTTTAAAGTATTTTTCTTTAAAACTTATAACTTGTTCTTTTGAAAAAGTTTTGAAGTACCATTCTCTTTTTTCATTATTTTCTTCTGAAGAAAATAATTTTTGAAGAAGATTTTTATCTATTTGAAATTCTTTAGTTATAACATTTAATTGGTTGTCTAGTTTTACATTCATTTGTGATTGAGTAGGTGAATATTCTGATTCTTCATCTTCTTGTTTATATCTTGTTTTGGGAATATTTGGTCTAAAGTCTACTTCTTCTAGATTTATTTTAGTATTAATTGAAGAAGTTGAAGGTCTAGAGGCTGTAAATTGTTTTTGTTTTGAAAACTCAATTTCTATAGTTCCATCGTAGTTCTATAATATTTTGAATATTACTATTTTCTCTTTAACTACTTTAGGAGTTACTATTTTCTCCAAATTCCATTTCGTACTATTTGTAATACTATCCCAGCTTAATCTTTTTGGAATAAAAACATTTGAATGTTCCAGATTAGCTTCTAGTAACATAGTTTCTCCTTTAATTGGCATATGTAAGGCTCTTGGATTTATTGTAGTCTTCATAACCTTATATGCAACTCTATATATGATTGCTAAAGATTTTGAATTCTCTACAAACTCTGTATTTTTTGTTTGAATATTTAATGTTAATGCAGAGAGAATATTTTCGTCAGTTAAATCTACAGTAAAGTTTGGATAATGCTTAAAGTGGACCAGCCTCTAAATTTGATTCTATTAAACCAATCAAAGAATTTTGAAAAGAGGTATGTCTAGCATCAATGTAAACAAAGTAATATTGGAGAGTCTAAGCCAAGTCTATGTAAAGGTTTTACGACAATTTGAACCATACCAATATGCAGATATCTATATTTGCTTGCATGTCTTGTAATTGATTCTTTATTGAGTAATCTAATAACTTCATGATTCTTTCTCAAAGAGATTGTTTGTTCTGTTAATTTAATTGAATAATCTTGAAAAAATTCTAATGTTCCGGTTTTATAAACTTTATGAACCTTTAAATCGGAATAGTCCAATTACTCGCCTTTGCTCAATCTTCTCTATATTAATATCAATATTATTTACTACATCATCATGCCTATCTATTTCTTCCAAAGATTGAGTCCGATTATCATTACCAGATTGTCTCATTGATCCTATCTTAGATAAAAAACTAGCCATATATAAGATTCAATCTTCTCTAATGTTACGGGACCACCGGACCACGGACTTACCACTTAAACCTGCCACACCAACGATTCAAAGGCTGACCAACAATAACAATTAAAGATTATCAAATCTTTATATGATTAATTCTTTATCTTTGAATAAGATCTATAAGCTAACTTGGCTCGATACAGATCCCATCCCGTGATAAAAAAGAGGATGATAAAGTTAAATTAAGCGTAACTTAATGTAATCAATTGATTTAAGAGTCTTTGTTGTATTTTATATTCTTGATTTAATAATCTTATATAATCTTCTCTAATATGAGTTGGAGGATTTGTATATTTGAGAGCAGTTTCTAAACCTTGAATGATATCTCTTGTTATTTTCAATCCAAGATTTAAACGATATCTAGTAATTGACATGAAGAAATGAGATGCAAAGATATGTAATTGAATAATAAATCTTGAGAATTATCAATATATAACAGAATTTTAACTTACAAAAGACTTTGCAGTAGATAGTCTTCTTCTTGAAATTCTTGATACAACCTTTGAAATTTAAACAAAACTTTTATAAAACCGGAGAACGTTGTAGAGCTAGAGATTTTGTAGTTGAAGGATCGAGATAGAATTGGCGATGCCCTGTTGTTCTTGAATCTCTGCTATTTATAGCTGAAGTCTTGTAACTATTTTCATCGGATGCTTGGATAAATGGCAGACATACTTGAATCTTCTTTTGATTTTTCTTCCTTACTTTAGACTTTAGTTGCTAAAGTCTTTGGAGTCTTCTAGGAGTGGCCGACACCTTTGTCTTGAATACTTTTGCTTTTTGACTTCAATGTCCATTGAAATCATTAAAATTTTGTCACGGATAACTTCATACTGTGTTGCCGACAATTATTGAATAGGACTGTATATTCCATAACAGTCATCTTCATTTTCTTGAGTCAAATCTGGATTTTCTTCGTCATCGATCTGGGACAAAACTTCTAGCAAATTTTTCTTGAAATCAGCTTTACTGGAGCTTTCTGCTACTAGGCACTGGAATCTGTTCTTGGTTGCTAAAAATTCATGAATCTTTTCAGCTTCCTTTGGAGTCGAGACCTTTTCCATTGGAAATTTTATTTCTTTAACCGAATCCCACCATTTGACCTTGAATTGTCTGGTAAACGTGTAAATCCCTTGGGAATAATTCTTGGTGAAATTCCAGCAGAATATCCATGGAATTCTATTTTTTATATAATAATGGAGTAATATTTGTTCTTCAGTATAGTCATTGAAGTTCTCCTCTTTTGCAAAATTTTGAAATCTTCTTGGAAGTTGGGCATTATTTCAAAGTTCCTCCAAAATCATGCCACCATTTATAGAACCACATGGGAATATCATGAGTAATTGATGGTAATAACTGGATAAACCAAGAGTGAGAAAATGGTTTGAAATAAAGAATTGCACCGACTGCTTTGATATAGTCATAATATGTATAAACAGAGGGCTTGAAAGGAGTTTTGAATTGAACTTGGGTTTGATATCCGGAAACTGGCCATTCGGTTGGTTTGAGTATTCGCTTGAATTTAATTTTATGGTAATTGGCTTGATCTTCTGGAACATTGTCAGGTGACCATTTGGGAGTTTCTATGGAATCGGTTTCTATGAGAATCTTCTCATAAAATTTTCTGGTTTTGAAAGGGGTTTCAGAAAAATGGAATAAATTGGGATGAAAGAAAATTTGAATAAGTTCAGGATAGGATTTATTGTAATAGGTTGATTCTATTTCTCCAATAAGACTTTCATCTATTTTAGAAAAATAGTTTTGGCAATACGCTGATTTATTGGCTTGTATAGGCTGGCTACTTGGAGAAGAAGAGGAGATATTGGGTCTTGGAATATAAGGTTTTGATGTTTCAGGTCTAATATTAATTTTTTGAGTAGAAGGAGAAGGTGTTCTGATAGCGCTAATATAAGTAGTTGGAGTCATATTTCTTGGAACAAGGGCTTGAGAAGGTACTTGAATAGGTATTATAGTTTGAGGAGAAGGGAGAGGACTAGATATACTTGAATGAGTTAATTGAGGCCGAGTAGGCTTGTACTCTGGCCTAAATTCAGGTCTTTTCGACATTGCCCTGCAAGAATTCTCTAGTCAAGAAATCTGGAAGTGAATTTTGTTCTCCTTTAATATATTCTATATCAAAATCAAAATTTGATAAAATAGCTTGCCATCTGGCAAAAATTTGTTTTGAAACTATATTTTTGACATCTTTTTGTAAAACATCTTTTGCTGCTTTGCAATCTATTCTAAGCAAAAAACCTTTATTTATTAAATCGTCTTGAAATTTTGAAATGCATAAAACTATAGACAAAATTTCCTTTTTAATTGTTGAGTAATTCTTTTGAGCTCCAATCCAAATACCAGAGTGATATCGAACTAGTTGCTCAGTATGTCTGGAATAACCTTTTGAGTCATGCATATCGATATGAAATGATTTTTTTATTTTGTTTAAGTATGCCTCCATATCCTAACTCAGATGCATCAGTTTCTACAATCATGAATGCATTGGGATGAGGAATGCCTAAAAATGGTAAATTTTTAATTGCCTGCTTTATTTTTTGAATAATTTTAGTATGCTCTTGAGTCCATGGTTTAGGATTTTTCTTAATCTTGAATATAATGGCTCACATATTATTCTTAAATCTTTTATAAAATCAAACATAATTAAGACATCCTAGGAATCTTTGTAATTGAGTTTTATCTTTTATTTAGATGGAAATTTATTGGCAAATTCTAATGATCTTCCTATTGGTTTGAATTGTCCTTCATGGATATCATGTCCAAGGAACCTAATTTTAGTTTTGAATAAACTCATTTTTGATTCAGATAATACTAACCCATTTTGCTTAACTATTTTATAAAAAATTTCTAAATGTTTAAAATGCTTTTCTATTGAGTCTGAAAATATTAAAACATCATCTATATAGACTATAATGAATGTTGAGTATGGGTTGAATATGTCATTCATAATTTTTTGAAATTCTGAGGGTGCATTTTTGAGACCAAAGGGCATGACCTTCCATTGATATTGACCAAAGGGGACATTGAAAGCTGTCTTGTATCTATCTTCTATAGCAATTTGTATTTGCCAAAATCCTGATTTCATATCAAATTTTGAATAAATAATTGATCCGTAAATCCTTTTAAGTAAGTCTCTTTTATTTGGAATAGGATATCTAATCCATAAAAGAACTTTATTTAACGGCTTGTAATTTATTACTAATCTTGGTGCTCCTCTTTCTATTTCAGCACTATTATTAACATAAAAGGCTGAACAACTCCATGGAGATTGTGAGGGTTCTATCAGATCCTTGTCTAATAAATTTTGAATTTCTTTTTTACAATACTCTAATAATTCAGGATTCATTTGAATAGGTCTTGCTTTAGTTGGAATATCATTTTCATTAAAATCAGAAATATATGGTAATCTAACTATATGCCTTTTCCTATCCCAAAAGGCATTTGGTAAATTTGAACAAATTTCTTTTTTAAACTTATTTTGTATGTCCATTATTTTACTTTGAATATCTTTATCTTGCAGTTTTTCTTCGACTTTATTTAATTTTACTTCTTCTTTTAAAAATTCTATTTGCTTAGAAATATTACATATAATTTTCTCTTTGATTTTAAAAGTAGTTTGACAGGTATTAATTTCCTTTACTAATGGTGGTTCTACAAAAGGAAAATAAACTTCTTGATTTAAAACTTTGTAATAATTCCTTCTTCGTTATGGTTAAAGGAAATAATTGAGTAATAAAGGAGTACCTAATATAACTTCTTGATGTAGATCCTTTACCAAAATAAAAGTATTTGGGAAGCAAATCTTATTTCTACAAACATGTACATTTGATATTTTGTAATTGACACTTAATCTTTGTCCATTTGCTCCTTTTAATTTTTCGGTTGTTTTTCAAAATACTTGGTTGGAACTAATCCCTCCCTTATACAATTGAAATCACTCCGAGTCTAATAAAACTACAATATCTAAATATACTTCCTTATTAATTACTATCTTAACAGGGAATATGCCACCTTTGAAATCTTACTTCTCAATTATAGCAATTAAATATTCATCATTGTTATTAATTTCTATTTTTTCTTCCATTTTATCTTTTCCTTTAATTTTGCTTTCTTTGAGTAATTGTACCTCTGTTTGTAAGGCTAAGAGCTGATATTTTATATCATAATTTTCAGTTTTAATAAGTTTTAATTCTTCCTTTAATTGTTTTATTTCCTTTTGAAGATCTTGAGTAGAAGTATTTATTTGTGGTTGCTTAAATCTATTATAAACTTCTTTTAAATTAAAGGGCTCAATATTTTTAAAGTTTTCTTCTTTAATAACAATATCCTTTAATTTTAATAAATATTCTCTTTTGACATCATTATCATCTATTTTGTCTATTAACTCTAAAAAAAATTGTTTATCATCTTTTGAAATGACATTAATGCTTGAATATCCACAATCACAAATTCCTATACATTCACAACTATTAGCTGGGGATTCATCTTGTGATTCTTCTTGTATTTCATATATTATATCTTCATCAGATTCTGTTTCAGATTGATTATCTAATATGTTTAGTATTTGATTCTTAATTTGATCTTCTAAATCTATAGCATTTATCCTTTCTCTAACTTTGCAATATCTTGCTATGTGTCCTGGTTTACCACACTTAAAACATACAGATGTAGAATTTTGAGAAGAAGCTTGTGTCATAGTTTTACCTCTTGAGCTATTTTTTTTTTAAGAAGAGTTTTTTGAAAAACTAACTCTTTTGTTAACAGTACTAAAACTTTTATTGCTCTTATTAGGTTTTGAATAATAACTTGAACGACTTCTAGACTTTGTTCTAGATTTATTTGATCTTTTGATTCTTTTGGTAGAAGGAGCTTCTATTTTTTCATAACCATATTGTTGGCAAAAAGATCCTAATTCTTTTCTTGCTTCAAGTCCCTCCTTTTTAATTTTGGATTTTAATTTTAAGTCAGTACATAAGCTTAATCCTTCATTATTAATATAATTTATTAAATCACCATAAGTAAGATTTGAATAAGGAATTTCTCCATTATGGATACTCCTTATCTTTTGCCTAACCTTTTCAGCAAATAATTTTGGAAGTCCCGCTAAAAATCTTTCTTTCCAATAAGAATGATTGCAATCAGTCCTTAAGAATACTTTAGAAAGAAACATATCTTTATACCATCTAAAATCATGTAATTTTGGACAAGTTAAATTAATTAATATTTCGAACTTCTTTCTTGTAATTTATTTGGATCTCCTATAAAGTGTTTACAAATTGCAAATATTAGAGTAGGAACTGAATCAGATTCTCTTGTAGTAATAGTCATTTCTTGATCTATTTGAGTTATGCTACTACTTGCTGTTTCTGGAATAACATGTTTGGTTGCAGTTAATATATAATTTCTTTCTTCTTGACTTAGATAATTATCCCACCAATTTTTTAACATTCCTGAAAATCCGGATATAAGAAGTTGAGCACATTCTCTATCATTTTGGCCTTTACTTTTGAAAGAACTGACCATACTCATATTTTGAATTATTTGCAAAATCGGTGTTCGCTTAAACCATCCATATTCCATTCATAAATTGATTCACAGTATAATAATAACTTTGATGTAAGTGAGTTTCTTCAATTGCATATCCTGGAAAGAAGGTCGTGGGTAATAATTTCTACCATGATATACCGGTAAAAGGAATTAGATCTGAAGATCTAATTTTATTTATTGCAATATTTTACGTGTCTTGAAATTGTTGTAATAATGTATCATCATCGATTGTTCGTTTGAGAAATTACTTGAATATGTTTATTTTCAAGACTTAATTTTGCTAATTTATCTGAGATTTGTCTAATAAGATTAGAATCATTATTTTTTGTTAATTGAATATTTTTGGGTAATTCAAAAGGTTGAAATATTGGTTTGGAAGATTCTACTTTTGGTGGAGTAGTCATAGATAAAACTGGTTTTAGATTGGATAATTCTTCTAATTCCCAGGATAAAAAAGAGGACAGATAAAGTTAAATTAAGCAGAACTTAATGTAATCAATTGATTTAAGAGTCTTTGTTGTATTTTATATTCTTGATTTAATAATCTTATATAATCTTCTCTAATATGAGTTGGAGGATTTGTATATTTGAGAGCAGTTTCTAAACCTTGAATGATATCTCTTGTTATTTTCAATCCAAGATTTAAACGATATCTAGTAATTGACATGAAGAAATGAGATGCAAAGATATGTAATTGAATAATAAATCTTGAGAATTATCAATATATAACAGAATTTTAACTTACAAAAGACTTTGCAGTAGATAGTCTTCTTCTTGAAATTCTTGATACAACCTTTGAAATTTAAACAAAACTTTTATAAAAACTGGAGAACGTTGTAGAGAGCTAGAGATTTTTGTAGTTGAAGGATCAGAGATAGAATTGGCGATGCCCTGTTGTTCTTGAATCTCTGCTATTTATAGCTGAAGTCTTGTAACTATTTTCATCGGATGCTTGGATAAATGGCAGACATACTTGAATCTTCTTTTGATTTTTCTTCCTTACTTTAGACTTTAGTTGCTAAAGTCTTTGGAGTCTTCTAGGAGTGGCCGACACCTTTGTCTTGAATACTTTTGCTTTTTGACTTCAATGTCCATTGAAATCATTAAAATTTTGTCACGGATAACTTCATACTGTGTTGCCGACAATTATTGAATAGGACTGTATATTCCATAACAGTCATCTTCATTTTCTTGAGTCAAATCTGGATTTTCTTACATCGATCACGGGACAAAACTTCTAGCAAATTTTTCTTGAAATCAGCTTTACTGGAGCTTTCTGCTACTAGGCACTGGAATCTGTTCTTGGTTGCTAAAAATTCATGAATCTTTTCAGCTTCCTTTGGAGTCGAGACCTTTTCCATTGGAAATTTTATTTCTTTAACTGAATCCCACCATTTGACCTTGAATTGTCTGGTAAACGTGTAAATCCCTTGGGAATAATTCTTGGTGAAATTCCAGCAGAATATCCATGGAATTCTATTTTTTATATAATAATGGAGTAATATTTGTTCTTCAGTATAGTCATTGAAGTTCTCCTCTTTTGCAAAAATTTTGAAATCTTCTTGGAAGTTGACTGGCATTATTTCAAAGTTCCCTCCAAAATCATGCCACCATTTATAGAACCACATGGGAATATCATGAGTAATTGATGGTAATAACTGGATAAACCAAGAGTGAGAAAATGGTTTGAAATAAAGAATTGCACCGACTGCTTTGATATAGTCATAATACGTATAAACAGAGGGCTTGAAAGGAGTTTTGAATTGAACTTGGGTTTGATATCCGGAAACTGGCCATTCGGTTGGTTTGAGTATTCGCTTGAATTTAATTTTATGGTAATTGGCTTGATCTTCTGGAACATTGTCAGGTGACCATTTGGGAGTTTCTATGGAATCGGTTTCTATGAGAATCTTCTCATAAAATTTTCTGGTTTTGAAAGGGGTTTCAGAAAAATGGAATAAATTGGGATGAAAGAAAATTTGAATAAGTTCAGGATAGGATTTATTGTAATAGGTTGATTCTATTTCTCCAATAAGACTTTCATCTATTTTAGAAAAATAGTTTTGGCAATACGCTGATTTATTGGCTTGTATAGGCTGGCTACTTGGAGAAGAAGAGGAGATATTGGGTCTTGGAATATAAGGTTTTGATGTTTCAGGTCTAATATTAATTTTTTGAGTAGAAGGAGAAGGTGTTCTGATAGCGCTAATATAAGTAGTTGGAGTCATATTTCTTGGAACAAGGGCTTGAGAAGGTACTTGAATAGGTATTATAGTTTGAGGAGAAGGGAGAGGACTAGATATACTTGAATGAGTTAATTGAGGCCGAGTAGGCTTGTACTCTGGCCTAAATTCAGGTCTTTTCGACATTGCCCTGCAAGAATTCTCTAGTCAAGAAATCTGGAAGTGAATTTTGTTCTCCTTTAATATATTCTATATCAAAATCAAAATTTGATAAAATAGCTTGCCATCTGGCAAAAATTTGTTTTGAAACTATATTTTGACATCTTTTGTAAAACATCTTTTCGCTTTGCAATCTATTCTAAGCAAAAACCTTTATTTATTAAATCGTCTTGAAATTTTGAAATGCATAAAACTATAGACAAAATTTCCTTTTAATTGTTGAGTAATTCTTTTGAGCTCCAATCCAAATACAGTGATATCGAACTAGTTGCTCAAGTATATGCGGAATAACCTTTTGAGTCATGCATATGTCGATATGAAATGATTTTTTTATTTTGTTTAAGTATGCCTCCATATCCTAACTTCAGATGCATCGGTTTCTACAATCATGAATGCATTGGGATGAGGAATGCCTAAAATGGTAAATTTTAATTGCGCTTTATTTTTTGAATAATTTTAGTATGCTCTTGAGTCCATGGTTTAGGATTTTTCTTAATCTTGAATATAATGGCTCACATATTATTCTTAAATCTTTTATAAAATCAAACATAATTAAGACATCCTAGGAATCTTTGTAATTGAGTTTTATCTTTTATTTAGATGCGGAAATTTATTGGCAAATTCTAATGATCTTCCTATTGGTTTGAATTGTCCTTCATGGATATCATGTCCAAGGAACCTAATTTTAGTTTTGAATAAACTCATTTTTGATTCAGATAATACTAACCCATTTTGCTTAACTATTTTATAAAAAATTTCTAAATGTTTAAAATGCTTTTCTATTGAGTCTGAAAATATTAAAACATCATCTATATAGACTATAATGAATGTTGAGTATGGGTTGAATATGTCATTCATAATTTTTTGAAATTCTGAGGGTGCATTTTTGAGACCAAAGGGCATGACCTTCCATTGATATTGACCAAAGGGGACATTGAAAGCTGTCTTGTATCTATCTTCTATAGCAATTTGTATTTGCCAAAATCGATTTCATATCAAATTTTGAATAAATAATTGATCCAGTAAATCCTTTTAAGTAAGTCTCTTTTATTTGGAATAGGATATCTAATCCATAAAAGAACTTTATTTAACTGACTTGTAATTTATTACTAATCTTGGTGCTCCTCTTTCTACTTGACTATTATTAACATAAAAGGTGAACAACTCCATGGAGATTGTGAGGGTTCTATCGATCCTTGTCTAATAAATTTTGAATTTCTTTTTTACAATACTCTAATAATTGGATTCATTTGAATAGGTCTTGCTTTAGTTGGAATATCATTTTCATTAAAATCAAATATATGGTAATCTAACTATATGCCTTTTCCTATCCCAAAGGCATTTGGTAAATTTGAACAAATTTCTTTTTTAAACTTATTTTGTATGTCCATTATTTTACTTTGAATATCTTTATCTTGCAGTTTTCTTGACTTTATTTAATTTTACTTCTTCTTTTAAAATTCTATTTGCTTAGAAATATTACATATAATTTTCTCTTTGATTTTAAAAGTAGTTTGAGTATTAATTTCCTTTACTAATGGTGGTTCTACAAAGGAAAATAAACTTCTTGATTTAAAACTTTTGTAATAATTCCTTCTTCGTTATGGTTAAAGGAAATAATTGAGTAATAAAAGGATTACCTAATATAACTTCTTGATGTAGATCCTTTACCAAAATAAAAGTATTTGGGAAGCAAATCTTATTTCTACAAACATGTACATTTGATATTTTGTAATTGACACTTAATCTTTGTCCATTTGCTCCTTTTAATTTTTCAGTTGTTTTTTCAAAATACTTGGTTGGAACTAATCCCTCCCTTATACAATTGAAATCTGCTCCAGAGTCTAATAAAACTACAATATCTAAATATACTTCCTTATTAATTACTATCTTAACAGAATATGCCACCTTTGAAATCTTACTTCTCAATTATAGCAATTAAATATTCATCATTGTTATTAATTTCTATTTTTTCTTCCATTTTATCTTTTCCTTTAATTTTGCTTTCTTTGAGTAATTGTACCTCTGTTTGTAAGGCTAAGAGCTGATATTTTATATCATAATTTTCAGTTTTAATAAGTTTTAATTCTTCCTTTAATTGTTTTATTTCCTTTTGAAGATCTTGAGTAGAAGTATTTATTTGTGGTTGCTTAAATCTATTATAAACTTCTTTTAAATTAAAGGGCTCAATATTTTTAAAGTTTTCTTCTTTAATAACAATATCCTTTAATTTTAATAAATATTCTCTTTTGACATCATTATCATCTATTTTGTCTATTAACTCTAAAAAAAATTGTTTATCATCTTTTGAAATGACATTAATGCTTGAATATCCACAATCACAAATTCCTATACATTCACAACTATTAGGGGGATTCATCTTGTGATTCTTCTTGTATTTCATATATTATATCTTCATTGATTTTTTGATTGATTATCTAATATGTTTAGTATTTGATTCTTAATTTGATCTTCTAAATCTATAGCATTTATCCTTTCTCTAACTTTGCAATATCTTGCTATGTGTCCTGGTTTACCACACTTAAAACATACAGATGTAGAATTTTGAGAAGAAGCTTGTGTCATAGTTTTACCTCTTGAGCTATTTTTCTTTGAAGAAGAGTTTTTTGAAAAACTAACTCTTTTGTTAATTACTAAAACTTTTATTGCTCTTATTAGGTTTTGAATAATAACTTGAGCGACTTCTAGACTTTGTTCTAGATTTATTTGATCTTTTGATTCTTTTGGTAGAAGGAGCTTCTATTTTTTCATAACCATATTGTTGGCAAAAAGATCCTAATTCTTTTCTTGCTTCAAGTCCCTCCTTTTTAATTTTGGATTTTAATTTTAAGTCGACATAAGCTTAATCCTTCATTATTAATATAATTTATTAAATCACCATAAGTAAGATTTGAATAAGGAATTTCTCCATTATGGATACTCCTTATCTTTTGCCTAACCTTTTCAGCAAATAATTTTGGAAGTCCCGCTAAAAATCTTTCTTTCCAATAAGAATGATTGCAATCAGTCCTTAAGAATACTTTAGAAAGAAACATATCTTTATACCATCTAAAATCATGTAATTTTGGACAAGTTAAATTAATTAATATTTCGAACTTCTTTCTTGTAATTTATTTGGATCTCCTATAAAGTGTTTACAAATTGCAAATATTAGAGTAGGAGGCGAATCAGATTCTCTTGTAGTAATAGTCATTTCTTGATCTATTTGAGTTATGCTACTACTTGCTGTTTCTGGAATAACATGTTTGGTTGCAGTTAATATATAATTTCTTTCTTCTTGACTTAGATAATTATCCCACCAATTTTTAACATTCACGAAAATCCGGATATAAGAAGTTGAGCACATTCTCTATCATTTTGGCCTTTACTTTTGAAAGAACTAACAGCCATACTCATATTTTGAATTATTTGCAAAATCGGTGTTCGATTAAACCATCTATATTCCATTCATAAATTGATTCACAGTATAATAATAACTTTGATGTAAGTGAGTTTCTTCAATTGCATATCTGGAAAGAAGGTGGGTAATAATTTCTACCATGATATACAGGGTAAAAGGAATTAGATCGGGAAGATCTAATTTTATTTATTACAATATTTTACGTGTCTTGAAATTGTTGTAATAATGTATCATCATCTGATTGCTCGTTTGAGAAATTACTTGAATATGTTTATTTTCAAGACTTAATTTTGCTAATTTATCTGAGATTTGTCTAATAAGATTAGAATCATTATTTTTTGTTAATTGAATATTTTTGGGTAATTCAAAAGGTTGAAATATTGGTTTGGAAGATTCTACTTTTGGTGGAGTAGTCATAGATAAAACTGGTTTTAGATTGGATAATTCTTCTAATTGATTTGCTATTGTATTCAATGTTTGATTTGTATAATTATTTTGTTGAAGAATTTTATTTATTTCTTTTGTAGTTATTACCTTTTCTTGATTATTTACCTTAAAGGTGAAGGCGTAATAGTTTGGTTTCTATGTTGAATTTTTATTTCTTCTAAGGGTGGATGATTTGAAGTAATACTAATGCCATTAGTAGTTTGCCATGATTTTTGAAATATAGGATTGATTATATTATTATTAAAAGGATTTTGAATATTATTTTTATAACAATATAATTCAAACCATTTAAAAAAATCGATATGAGCTTCTATTCTATCAAGCTCTTTAAAGTATTTTTCTTTAAAACTTATAACTTGTTCTTTTGAAAAAGTTTTGAAGTACCATTCTCTTTTTTCATTATTTTCTTCTGAAGAAAATAATTTTTGAAGAAGATTTTTATCTATTTGAAATTCTTTAGTTATAACATTTAATTGGTTGTCTAGTTTTACATTCATTTGTGATTGAGTAGGTGAATATTCTGATTCTTCATCTTCTTGTTTATATCTTGTTTTGGGAATATTTGGTCTAAAGTCTACTTCTTCTAGATTTATTTTAGTATTAATTGAAGAAGTTGAAGGTCTAGAGGTTGTAAATTGTTTTTGTTTTGAAAACTCAATTTCTATAGTTCCATCAGGTAGTTCTATAATATTTTGAATATTACTATTTTCTCTTTTAACTACTTTAGGAGTTACTATTTTCTCCAAATTCCATTTCGTACTATTTGTAATACTATCCCAGCTTAATCTTTTTGGAATAAAAACATTTGAATGTTCCAGATTAGCTTCTAGTAACATAGTTTCTCCTTTAATTGGCATATGTAAGGCTCTTGGATTTATTGTAGTCTTCATAACCTTATATGCAACTCTATATATGATTGCTAAAGATTTTGAATTCTCTACAAACTCTGTATTTTTTGTTTGAATATTTAATGTTAATGCAGAGAGAATATTTTCGTCAGTTAAATCTACAGTAAAGTTTGGATAACAGTTAAAGTAAACAGGACCAGTCTCTAAATTTGATTCTATTAAACCAATCAAAGAATTTTGAAAAGAGGTATGTCTAGCATCACGTAAACAAAGTAATATTGGAGAGTCTAAGCCAAGTCTATGTAAAGGTTTTACAGCAATTTGAACCATACCAATATGCAGATATCTATATTTGCTTGCATGTCTTGTAATTGATTCTTTATTGAGTAATCTAATAACTTCATGATTCTTTCTCAAAGAGATTGTTTGTTCTGTTAATTTAATTGAATAATCTTGAAAAAATTCTAATGTTCCGGTTTTATAAACTTTATGAACCTTTAAATCTGGAATAGTCCAATTACTCAATTAGAAGTAAAATATCCCATGTGTGGAATTGTGTGGGCCAAATTAACAACTTAACCCTCATATTTAAGCCTCCCAATTAACCTTTAAACTTGCCAAAATCACAGCCCACACATTAAAAGAAAAACAGAATTTTTCTCCCTCATTTTCTTCCTTTCCTCATCCCAATTTTCCTTGAGGTTTTCTTCCAACTTTTAGCAATTAAAATTAAGCATAATGCACTTATATAACATCATTTAACCATCTAGCAAACAATTGCACACATTTAGTGGGAATTCCAAGAGCCCACAAATTTTTCATAATCATCAAATTACACAATAATAAAGCTTAACACTTCAACCATCATAATCATCATCCATCAAGGTTCTATGAACCTATCAACCACCCAAACCTAACTTTTCATGCTTGGAATTTGAAAAAAATGGACAAGGGTGAAGTTGGTAGAATGTTACCTCTTCATAGGTTAGCAAAATACCAAGAAAAATGCAAGCTTGAGCCCACAAAATCCTCTTCCTCAAGCTCCTTGTCAAAGCCCCAAGATCAAGCTCTACTTAGAGCAAGATTAGTTGAGTTTTTAGGGAAGAAAATGGAAGAAATTTTTGAGGGAAAAATGAGAGAAAGAAGAAGAGGGAGTTCGGGTGAGAGGAAGGAAGAAATGAAGTAATTTTTGGTCAATTTTCTTTGAAGAGTAAATGGAAATGAAAGACAAGACACAAGTCTTGTCTTATGCCCCCAAAGTCAAACCTTGCATAGTAACCTTAATTAGCTATTTGAAGGGAAAATAATTATTCCACTTAACTAAGGATAAAAGGGTTAATCTTGATTAGGAGAGAGAAATGAAAAGGAATAAATTGAGAAGGAATTAGGGTGAATTAGGTGGAAGAAACAATGGCTAAACAAAATCCTAACTCGAGAGGGTTAAAACAACTTAAACTAAAATCACAAATCCTTAATTATAATCACTCTTTTTAATTCACCTCTAATCACTGAATAATATTTCTAACCTACGGGTGATCATCCTTACATTCCAGTACAACTTAACTCATGGCCCGAATTTCTACCTCGAAAAACGTATTTTTCTCATTTTCTGTATATTTGATACAAAAAGGGCAAATTTTAAAATAAGATGAATGGAATGTTGAAAATCTACCTGAAAAATAAATATAGAGCTAAATTAAGTTTTTCTCAAAATGAAATAAATTAAACAAATAATTAAATAAATAGATAAATAAATTGAATTTTCATTTAAATTTTCCAAAAACTCGTTTAAATGTAATTTTAAAATAATTGAATGAATTAATAACAATAATATCATTATTTAAAATAATAGATATTAACAATATTTAAAATAAATTTTGAGGCCCTCACAACAAACCCCACTTTTCCCGCACCTATACAACAAACAAAGAATATTTCTACCCAAATATTTAACTTGTAAGCTTGTATTTCATGTAGGTAAAAGTCTCTTATCTTCTTGAACTTATGGGTATTTATAGAGTGTGAGAAATGGCATCAAGAAACTTTCCAACGGTCAAAAATATGGCTGTTAGAAAAATAGCAGTTGGAATATCGGACGTCCGGTACATTCGTTTGCGTCCGATGCAATCATCAGAAAGGTTCTTTTCAATGTTTATTGGACAGCCGATGAGTTTTTTGCATCCGATAGAGTCTGCATCCGAAGCTGATCAGAGAGTTTGGATTTCCTCTTTAATTTGATCGAGCGTCCGTTGATGATGATATGCGTCCGATAGGAGTGTCTGATACTTCCCTTGTCTATCGGACGTCCGGTACTTCAGTTTGAGCGTTCGATAGTAGTTCTTCTGAGAGTTCTCAATCTTTATCGAACGTCCGGTACTAACTTTCAAGCGTCGAACAGAGTTGAGTTTCTTTTGTTCTTTTTGATTGAATCTTTCGTTGTCTCTATTTACACCTAAGGATCTGAGCTGATATTTTTCTCAATTGAAAAACATTAGATTGAATTATCCAATTGTTTTGTAAACATCAAAATTCGGGATCAAGATTGACATAAAGTATAAGTTAGAGTTACTCACTGAATTCCTTTCTTGAATTCCTTTTAATCTTACTATTAGGTTCTCAACTACATTAGTGATAAATAAAAATTAGGATTCTTAATAATAAAAAATAGATAAATTAAACTTCCTTGATTTTTCAGTGAATTAAACTTTATCCTACTTTTATTTGTATAGATCAAGTTTGGCATT
This sequence comes from Gardenia jasminoides, assembly GCA_013103745.1. NCBI lineage: Eukaryota > Viridiplantae > Streptophyta > Magnoliopsida > Gentianales > Rubiaceae > Gardenia > Gardenia jasminoides. The sequence goes on from CM023105.1 coordinate 19,428,260, forward strand.
TATTAATGTATCATCACTACCCAAGTAATGAAAAGAATAAAGTAGATGACGTCACCTTTTTGTGCATATGTGCCATGTAATTAGCATCCTTCACTTCATATATTCATTTCACACTACTGTAGAACATGGAGTTGTGCCAATTCTAATGTGAGTAATAGTTTTGTTGCAACTAAAATGTAATAATCAATGTAGAGGATCCACCTAGTAGTTTCTTTATTTATATTCTAGAAGTGTCCATTAAAAAGATAACTATTCTATTATTAGAGATGATAAATCTTATTAGATTATTCATAATCTTTCTGTACTTTACATCTGATTCCTAAGGTAATGAGTTATCCTATTATGGATAACAATTTAGAGAGTCAAAATGTGGCTAATCACATCTAAGATACCAAGATAATATCAAATAATAAGGATTATTTATACTTACAGCAATTAGAGAAAATTCTGTTTGCACTTAAACAGTTATCCATTTAGGAATCTTTATGTGGGTCGATGTAGTAAACTTGATTATCTTATCAAGTACCTATATAAATAAGTTTTAATATTTATACACCATAGTAAAAGAGTGTAAGGCCCTAAGAAGAGGGTGAATAAGATAGAACTAAAAAAATCAAACAATTAAATACAATTTTAATAAATTTTTAACTGACTAGAATAACCTAAGTGAGAACATTTATGCAATTAGGATAAAAGAAAAAGACATAGCAATTAATGCACACAAATAAACAAAGAGTGAAGTAATTAAAATATAAAAGGAATTCAAACCAGATTTTATAATGATCCAACTTCTTCTTTGAAGTATTCATTCACTTCTAAACTTCAAGTTTGAATTTTTCTCCATTAAATGTTCCTTAAAATTTTCGGGAGACAATAACTAATTGTAACCTTTACTTAACTAAGTATACTCTCAACCAAAGGTTGCACAACTCTCACAAATTAAACTCACATTGATACAAAAGAATTTTTCACACTCTCATTAGAAAACACTATTTCTTTTTTTCCATTGTAACACTATTTTTTTTAAACATCACAAATATTACAAATGAGAGTATTTCTAGTACAAATCGCTTTATAATATTATCTGTGATAAATGTAAGCAAAATTGTTCATTAAGTGCAACTTTCAAACCTTTTATATATAGAAGCCTCAAAGTAAGTCCAAAATACTCTCCAATAGTCTCATGTTAAATGCAAAAAAAGAAAAAAAAAAGAAAAAAAAAAAGAACTAGTTGTTAACCATTCAGAGCCATAAGATGGAAAAGTGACTGGTCAAATAGGTTATTCTTGAACTGAGTTTAAATTTTTCAGACGGTCAACAAATAGATAACTGTTTGAGATTATCACTGAAAAGTAGAAGAAGTGCTTGTATTTTTGAGTGTTTGGATAGCCGATCATAAAGAAGGTACTAAAAGGGTCACCAAGAAATGATCGAAACTTTTGGCTTGAAAATTCATTATCTTTTAGGAAGCCAAATTTGAGAGTGGTGGCCAAATGCATAGCCAAGGAACTTTTGGCCATGTGAGCATTATCTTTCAAATGGCTTAGACGGGAAAAGTTATTTGAACAAGTAGAAAAAGTACTTTTGGTGGTCAATAAGTTTTCTTGGATAGCTAATAGAGGCAATTTTAGTTTAATATTTTAGCTTTCACAATAACTTTTCATCAACATAGTGCAAATAACACTATGACTTTTGCAAGAATGTCAATAAGATCAATCCAAATGACTTGTACAACTTGTATGACACTTGAGCAACAATGTTAAGACATGACCATTGGATTGTTATTATTAAACCTAAGGAATCAAAAAGGATAGATTTAAAAGAGATCTACTACTTCCTTCTTAGGGAAGAAAAATAGTATGTGCTAGTCTATTGTATTAATAATGTCTCATCTTATTAAAATTATTACTCTAGATTTTAAAAATAAGACCTAGTAAAATGAATCTCATTATTATAACACTTGTATTTCATTTGTTTAGTTTTAAGTTTATTCTAGGTGTTTTATCTATTTAATCAAAATAACAAAGACAATCAAAGAGATAAAACACTCATCTAAACATAAATAGTCAAAACATATGATAAAATCCTAATCTACTAGTTTTTAGGGTAAACTAACTAACAAAACCCTAATCAATGACAAGATTTATATAGTCACTAATGACAAATTTTCTAGTATATGCATATTATCTACTATTAGACTATACAAAAATAATACATCTTTGTGACCGTTAATGGATCCACCCTATTAAGATAAAATCTAAAATTGTCTCATGTTACTACCAATATAAAAATAGCAATTCTTCATTGTGTTGTCAAAATTCATTATGAAAATGTGAAAAGAAAAATAACTTTACATGAAGAATCTACTTTTTGGTATTGAAATTCTTCAATTTAGGACGATTACTATAACAGTTGAAGAATAAATCAATATTAGAATTCTATGTTGTATTTAATGTGTTGATTGGAATTCTATTTTGTATTTAATATGTTGGTTTATATTGTACACAGAACTAAAGAAAAGAAGAAAAGAATTAAATCATAAGATACTCATAAAAGAAGTGTTACATGATTCACAAAATGCTAAGTGAGGTATTTACAGTTGAGAAACAATAACAATAAAAGAAATAATAAAAATATGATAATATCTTAGGAGATATAGAAAATCCAAATCAAAATATTTTTGGGAGAATCTAGAAAAGTAAAACAAGTATTGACAATCTTATTACAAATATCCTATTGAGAACTTCCCTTTTGTGCACAAGAGAGTGCTTTTGTATGTATATATGCTAAAAATGACAAACCACAAGGACAAGTATGGAAAGAGCAGTGAAGCTAAGCACAGAATTGTTGTTATTTCTAGGAAGTGAAATTTAAGAAAAGGAAGACACTGAAGGATGAACGATTAGAAGGAATGCAAACTAGATTGGAGAGAAAAGAACAAAAAATTTATTTCAAAATTTTCTACTCCAAAATGACAAACCATAAAGAAAAGTGTGGAAAGAGTAATGAGACTAAGAGCAGAACTGATGTTATTTTTGGGGAGTGAAATTGAAGAAAAGGAAGATGTGAGTCTTGAGCAATGAGAAGAATGCAAGGTAAATCGGAGAGGAAAGAACATAAGATTTATTTCAAAATTTTTTTACTCTTAATAAAGAGTGGAGTGTTCATTTGCTATTATCTTTGTCAAGTCCATTCCTATTATAAGAAAAACAGTAAAAGCAATAATAGTAATAATATGCAAATAACTAATGGTCTGACCAAGATATTCTATCAATTTCTCAAAATTATGCAAAATATTGGATGATCCTCAAAATACCATAGAAAGGGTTAATTCCCTCTTTCAATATGGTTAGATGCTAGAACTTAATTTGAACAATCAAAATAAAGTAACACAATATCGTGTTTTAAGACATCATTGACATCTTTATGTGCTTTGCTTCTTCTATATGGTTTGGTCATTTTAACATGTTTTTACATATATATTAGTGGTGTAATTAAGGAAGACAAGCAAGAGAAGAAGCAGAAAGATGAATGAGATGAAAGTACAATATGGTGTTATTTTTCTGCATATTTGTTTGAAAATTAAGATGTTACTTTTCGTTCACAGAGAAAGAAAACTCAAAAAATGTATAAGGGATGTGACTATAGCTAAGAAAGAATAGTGCATGAAAAATCTAGATTAGACGAAGAGGGTACAGGTGAGGTAGATTAAGGGGAAGGAAAAATGCAAACCAGGCTAGGGCATAATAGTCTTTTAAATATTTCCCTTTTATTTATTTATTTATTGAGTTAGCTAGTTTTATATATCAAAATCATGTCTAATAAATAAATTATGGACGACATAGGATGTTGGATTGAGAAAGTTAATGTTGGAGCCAACTCTCTCATGGTAATTGCATTCATCAAGGAAGTTCAAGTGGAGAGGCAATGTTAAAACTTAATCAAGGAAGTAAGAAGCATAATTAACATGAACTAGACTTGTCATTTGGTACAACTCCAGTAGAGAGCTAGCATCACAACTTGATCAAGGAAGCAAGATGCATAATTAATAGAATCTGGATTTGTCCTATTGGTATAAATGCGAAGAGAAGCTAACACATCAAGATTATGTTTAGTACATCGCCTTATCATCTTAAAATACTTTTGAATTAAGATACACTTAGAGTTGTGATTCCAACAATATTTTCTAAACAATAGGCCTTTGGCCTCACAATAAAAAAAAGGGGTTTTTCTAATAGTTGCCTTATCTTTAATAGACGTACAATTCATCTTACGTACTATATATATACACATACTAACAATCATGACTTTTTTGTATTTATTTACTTTCCTTATCTAATCTTATCTATCCTTCTTTACATTTATTTACTTTCTCTAATTAATTTTATTTTTTTAAAAATATGATTCCTAAAATATATCTTATTGCATGCCTAATTGATTGGTATTGCTAGACAGATCCATAAAACAAATGTATATATGTATGTCTATATACAGGTGTGTGTGTCTACACATGTATATTAACGGAGATTTTCTGAAAAAAATTACACACACACATTAAAGGGTGTTAGATTTTCTTAAAAAACTTGGGGGTTAAGCTAAAAAATTACTAAACCTTAAGGCGTTTCTATAATTAACCTAAGGGAAAAATTGAGAATAAACTCATCATCGGTCCACCAGCATCCTCTACCGCTCCGCGATCAACGAAATTACAATTACACCCTTCTCGCCTCCCTTCACTATTACACCCTTTCTTCCTCCACTCGCCACCCACCGCCTCAGCAATCCTTCTTTCTCTACACGCACAACACACACTGATAAACCGCAAAAAAAAAAAAAGAGGAAGAAGAGAAAATAAAATATCTGATGAATTATGAACAATATTTTCATCCCATTTTGCCCTCCCGTCGGCGCCGGCAATTCCTCAGCGATTTTTAGGGTTTTATTAGGGAAGCTGTAAGAGAAGGAATAGTAGGGGAGAGGTTTCCGACGAAATAAACAAAGTAAAAACGACGTCGTGGGGTAGTGAACTAGGGCTTTAAAGACAGAGAAGTTTCAAAGATTGAAACCGGTGTACATGGCTCCAGGGCGGAAGCGAGCAAAAGGCGGTGGCTCTGGAGGAGGAGAAGGCGGAGGAGGGGGACCACCTAGGTCGAAAGCTCAATTGAATATAGGCGATCTTGTCCTCGCCAAAGTCAAGGGCTTTCCTGCATGGCCTGCCAAGGTAATGTAAAAGGTTTAATTTTTTATTTTTTGTTGTCTGGGAATTTTTCAGGTTTTGTTTGGAATATATGGAAATCAAGTAGGACTGTTTTTATGCCTTCTGGTGTTGTCAATTAGAGAGAATTGGGGCTGAAGTTATTGATACGGCTTTGTTTGTTTGTTGTGTGGTGCTTTGGTATATACTATTGCGATATTGATCTAGGGTTAACTGCTATTCACTTGGTGTACTTGAAATTTGCTCATTTTAGTGGATGCATCTGAGCTAAGATTTGATTTATATGGTGGCTGCATGTGAGAAGGATGTGGATTTTTTTTTTTTGGTTGCAAGTAGTCAATTAGGATTTGATTTGTTGATATACTTGTATGATGATTTCTATGGCAGTTACTTGTGATTTAGTGCGACTTTCTATAAGACTGGAGTGCTTGAGTGACTTGGATTGATATAGTAGGTTGTTGAGACTCGTGCAAGAGACGTGTAAAATGTAAAATGTTGCCTAGTAATTTTGTGAATTCCGTGTGATGTTAGCCACAATGTTAATATGCCTTACAAAGTTGTCGTTTTGGATAAGTAATTTGTGGTATTGGGTGGAGGTCTTGATCTTGGTTATGGAGTGGATGATTAGATGAGTTCAATGTCGTGTCAATGCTTGTTTGGAACTTTCATTGCTGCTTTCAGCAGTAATTTTTAAAGTAATAACTGAATCGGTGCTTGAATTAGTGCGGCATTGATCATTTCGTTTTCCTTTTAAAGGCTTTGCTTTGACTTCTCAAACATTTCTTGGACCAACCAATGCATTTGTGTGTCATGCCCAGTTATATCTGTTTACTTTGGTGGGCAAAGAGGATTGGCTCCCCCTAACACCCCCACCGGGGGGTGTTCTAGTTATCATTGAGATTTAAGTTTTACAGGTGTGTTTGTCCTGGTGTTGTGGATTTAGACAGAGTATTTGGTTGATGGTCTACTTTTTCCTTGTGGCTTAGTTGCTTTATAATTTCAGTATTGTTTTGGTATTTGCAAAAGGCCTCACTATTGGGCTCAAAAATTTTCCAGATAAGCAGACCTGAAGACTGGAAGCGAGCTCCTGACCCAAAGAAATATTTTGTTCAATTCTATGGTACAGAAGAAATGTAAGTGCCTTTTCATGTTATATCCTTTCATATTCTTCATGTGCCCTTAGAGGATTTGACTGGCTGCTTGTATCTGAAATTATGTGGTTTTGTGGCAAATGATATCTTGCTCGGGAAAATTTTGCATTTTTTTATTAGTTTCTCACTATACGCACTGAGAAAAGAGACCTTACTGGGGGGTCCAAGGAATAGAAGGAACACCTAAGAATAGCAATTGATGGAGAACAGTTTATTATCATCCGACTTTGAGTACTGGTAACAAACAGTAAATAATTGAGGAACTACTCAGTCATGCCTAGTTAGTATGGATTAAACAAGTATTTTTCTAGCCAGCTATTTGTAATTGAGGGCCTTTTCCATTCATGTTTCTCTCTCTCCATGTCTGAGTAAACTGTGGAGGAAATGTTGATGTGGTGCCATCAACTTTGGCATGTTTCATTTCCCTTTGTACAGGTCTAGGCTTGTCCATAGAAGCTAAATCTCATATAAAGTTGCTTCAATTGACCATGCAAAATCTGATTGGGTTTCTTGGAAGACAGAGTGTGCGTTTGGATAGTAGATTATGATGTATATGAGATAAAAGGTGATTGAAATTTTTGTCGATGTTGCAAGCAAAAATTTTTAGGCAAATAAGAGCAATCCAAACAAATCCAGAGTAGCTGAATTGTCTCTTGAAAGATAGTTATGCGTGATCAAGAACGTTTATGATTAGTCTTTTATTTCATGGAATGCTGAGAGAAAAATGTCTCTTTCATGCCTGATGGAACCCACCCTGACCACCCTCCCAAGGAAGTTTTGTGTGGTAAAGTGTTGTGAGCTATGACATCCATTTCTGTTTGTATGATCTGAACTTGTCCACATAAGCCGAATTTTGTATTAAGTTGCTCCAGAAAAATAGGTCAGCTGTTGGTAAAAATTGGAAACGTAATATATAAGAAGTACTTCTAGCATGTCTTGGAGAAAGAGTGGTGTTTATCTTGAAGCCTTTTAGGAGAAAGGCATGGCTGTGTTTCTTGAGGAAGGAATAACATTAATTGAATTGAAAGGGGAATGAAAAAGAAAGGAATGCTATTTACCTCTTGTTAGTTTGGTGCTGCTGACTGAGATTAACGTAGTAATTCACTGTAAAAGACTGGAGAAGCATCTTGGTCGCACTGGTTGATAGTCATGAGGGAGTAATTTGAGATTACGGTAATGAAGTTGCAAGTTTTCACGTCATCATTGCTGCTTTGTGGTTAATATTACTTCTTCGGGCCAAGTTTTGTGCATATGAACAATCTGCAATGAGCCTCTCTAAAGTAGAAGATACAGTTTCTTGATTACACCTGTTGTTTGTACTGGGACTTGGGACAGAAGAATGTGTTTAGATTATTGTTGAAGTTTGAGTTTCCGCGCGCTGTTTAGTATATTGGTTTTTGGCTGTCCCTGATGTGTTCTGCTGTGCTTGACAAATTGAGACTGTGCAAAATTGATGTATGTTAGTTTTGTGGTGAGAATATGAGATGGGACTTTCAATGCCTTTCAATTTACTTGAATACATTTGACTTTTGCAGCTTCAAAATCTGTAACTTATCTAGGTCTTCATTTTCACTTTGAGTTCATAATTATCACAAAATGATGTTGCATTTTCCCTTCTTGGTTTTCGTATATGGTTGATTAAGTTAGGCCGAATTAGAAAGATAAAATTGTCTTGTAATGGAGTTTATGGTTTTTAAAGAAAACAGATACGCAGAGTGTCGTTTAATATTCCAGATGAGTGGAGTCCCTTTACTATTAGCATATGCATGAAGAGGACTTCTGTAGCCTAATAATATTTATTGATAAGGTTTTCAGAAAATAAAGTTGAGTCGAGTGGTACAAGCTGTGAAAATGTAATAAGGACACCTTTTGTCATGCTCTAATTTGTTTTCATCTTCTTGTGGATAGAGTGGGTGGTTAAAGGAAGAGAAGTGCGAAAGTGGTGCTTAGTTGATCAAGTGACGGGTAATTTTGGAAATTTATATTAAGCAACGATTACAAAACTAACTTTTGGGCTTTATATGTAGTAGATTAACTTGAATAGCTCAAATGCTCTGGTTTCCTTCCATCCTGAATCTCTATCAACCCCACAAAAAAAACAAAAAAAAAAAACCAAAGGGCTGGGTAACTGGGTTGCTGTGTTGTGTACATTTCAATGAAGATTATGTGTTGCACAAAAGGAATTGAATGTCTGATTGTGGGCCCGAGGCAAAATATTTTGTTTGGGAATTACCTTTGTCTTTTTTGGTGGAAGTTCTCTCTAATACAGTAATGATGGGTTTCTTTTTTTAGGGAGAGATTTGCAGCATGATATTTGTTTTTATTTCGTCCTTAATAAGAACCTCTATTGAACTTGTATCCTGAAATTTGATTAATTTCATTGGTGAGAAGATTTCTTTAAATTGCTTTATCGTGGATTGTCTGTCAGTCTGGCATGTCTTAGAAAATGGTCTTATTTGATGTGTTTTGTTATACTGAATTTATGCTTGATGATAAATTTCCTTGGATTGTCTAGGACTTCTATTGCTATCTAACAAGGTTTCCTAGTTTGCCTTACAGAAATAACTGATCTGAGCAGATCATCATCGGTAGCATTTGTTTTTGTGAGAATTTTTTGCATTTAGGACATGATATGATCCATAATGATCTTCACTGCTATTTGTGTATTTTTTTTTACTTTTGATAGTTGGGAGGATACTTTCTGTATTTGCAATCCTTTCGTGTTGTATGCACAGCGTCTGTCGCTTGGGATCAAGGGATTTTATTTAGTTAACCTTTTTGGCTTTCAACAGAGCTTTTGTTGCTCCTGCGGATATTCAGGCATTTACAAGCGAGTCCAAGAATAAATTGTCAGCTCGTTGCCGAGGGAAGACAGTTAAATACTTTGCACAAGCCGTGAGGGAAATATCTGAAGAATTTGAACAGTTGCAAGATCAAAGTCCTAGTGGCCTCGGAGATGATAAAAGTCAATTGGCGTTTGTAACTGATGTGCATTCTGCCCATGGGGAAATAGGTGATGCTATAGAGGCTGATCTAAAGGAGGGAAGTGGGAATAAGGGAATTAATCAGCCAACAGAGGTCAGAGGCATGGGTGACCATGGTACTGTCTCTCAGAGACATGGGGAGACAGACTGTAGGGACATGAAGTCTAGCACCTTAGATGATGGAAATGGGGTTTCGTCTAAGAGGAGTAAGTTTTCTGATGGTTGTGCTGATTTAGTGAAAAAGGAGGTGATGTCAACATCTAATTCAAGCAGTCGTTCGCTTGATAAGGAAAGTGCTTGTGAAAAGAGCATTGAAGAGTGTCCTTCAAGGCAAATGAGTCATGGAGGGGGTTCAAAGGTTACTGAAAACTATTCTCCTGATTCTGCAGGAGAAGGTTTGTCAGCTTTATTATCCTCAAGGCATGAGAACTGTCCTGATGTTGCAGAAGATTTTAGAAATGGACACAAACCAAGGTTAGTTTCTGGAGATGAGGCTGACAAAAGAATTGCATCTGGTGGCAAGCAGTTATCTCAGAATTTGGTGAAAAATGACGATGGGAAAAAAGTGAAAAAATTGTTGAAAGATAATAAGAATTTTGATGCAAAGGATAAGCCTCAGATGGATGTTGAAAAAAGTTTTATCGACGAGGTTAAGTTTTCCAGCAAGAAACAAGGGCAAGGAAAACAAATTTCAAAAAGTAGCGAAGTCTCACATCCTGCCAGAAGGTCAAAATGTGACGATGTGACTGATGATTCCAAGGTTTCACTACAAAGCAGAAAAGTTGAGGCCCAAATGAAGAATAAAAAAATGGTAGAAGTAGAGGTTAAAAGGTCAGTATTGCAGGGAAAAGGAGAAAGTCAATTGAGCATGAGATCGCTATCTAGTACTACTGATTCCAATCCTTCTGGTGATGAAGATGTTCTCCCTCCACCGAAGCGGCGTCGTCGTGCATTGGAGGCTATGTCCACTTCGTCTGCTTTGAATTTTGAAACTAGAATTGGAAGAAGCTTTGCTGTACTGAAGAATGACATGTCAAGGCGTAGAGCTGTTCGCCTACGTGATGACGAAGAAGAAGAAGAGCCCAAAACTCCTGTTCATGGAGGGTCTACAAAGAAAGTCTTGGCTACTGTGCATGGACCGGTTTCTATGAAGAGAGGTGATTTACATAGTTCTTCTTCTGATCAATTTAGAAAAAGAGATTCTGGTACACCTGAGGGTCAATCTTCTAAGAAATTGGTATCGTCTGGTGAACAATTGGTTGAGCACTTATCTCCTAATTCTCAGCAAGCTGAGGAGAAGCAGCAAGGGAAAGCAATGGCTCTCCGCATTCCTCTAAGTCCTGGAAAACTAGAGTCTGAGAAAGTGTCTCTCAAGGAAAGTAAACAGTTTTCTGTTTCCCCTAGAAGGTCCCCTCTTTCTTTTTCTGCTGTTAAATCAGTGACAGACCTTCAAAAGTCCAATAAGCTCTTGGGTAAGGTTCCTAGCAACATGCATCAGAGAAAGACTACTGCATCTGAGGGCCCTGGTGTGATTTCTGAGAGCTTGAACTCATCAGCTAATCAACAGAATGAAAGAAGCAAGCCAGAAATTTCTGCAGACAGAAACAGAGCTACTCCAAAATCACATCCTAAGACCAATGATGTTGCTCTTCCATTAGGAATGACGGAAACTCGTTTCTTACAGGGGGAAAGGTACTGTTTAAGCTTTTTGAGTCCTTTATTTGAAATTCTTATATTCTGATCTCATTTACATTCATTATTCTGTCAACAAACAGATCTGAAGATGGTAGAGATGCCAAACTAAGTTCTTCTATTGATCAAAGATCTTCGGATTCTGTTTTGTCTATGAAACATCTTATTGCGGCTGCTCAGGCAAAGAAGAAACAAGCTCATTTGCAGAACTTTAATGACAACCCTAATTTTCTTCTGGCACTGAACACTGATGAACCAGTGAGGACCCCTAGCCCTGCTCCTGTTGCTCAGCCTATGGGGTCCAGCAGCATGGTACCTCCAGATGTACAGGGATTTCTTCCTAAATCATCCAGGATTTCTCCTCCATCTGATGTTTATCATGCTTCATCAACTAATCAGCATGACACTGAAGAATTTGTAGAGAGGATTAGTTCTGGGCATCAGACAGCTGGGGGTTCGCTTAGTGGTGGTACTGAGGCTGCTGTTGCTCGTGATGCCTTTGAAGGAATGATAGAGACATTGTCAAGGACAAAAGAAAGTATTGGACGTGCTACGCGTCTTGCTATTGATTGTGCAAAGTATGGCATTGCCTATGAGGTAGGTGTAACTTATGATTTTACTTGTCTATCATTGGGATTTTTGTGGCATCTTTGCTTTGACACTTCCCTGAGGTTATGCAAAACTACATTTTCCACTACAGATTTTGGTATTCATTGGAAGCAGTTTAATATTGTCTGAAAAAAAGCATAGTAGCTATGTCTGAGAAGTGAAGAAAATATAATGTTGGACTCCATATGTTCCTCGTAGCGTTATGAAATTTTGGAATTATAGATCCAGCTTTTGTAAATGACTGTTGACTTCCTCTTTGATGCTATGTTTAGACAGGAAGTTGACAATATAATTTCTAGAATTCCTATTAGGGAATGTGTTTTTGTTTTTATTTTTATTTTTGGCACTTGAAATCGTAAACTCTCCAGATTTTTTACAGTGTCTCAAGAAATATCTCCAGAAAATGTGGTCTTTGAAATTCTTGTTCGCATTGGTTTTCTAATTTGTTGTGAGTAAAGCTTTAATGTTGTGTTGTTATTTTTATACTTAAAAAGAACAACCTATGCTTAAATTTCTTCAGAGGAGAGCACTTGCTTTGCAGTTTGTATGTTCTTTGAGGACTTTGTTTGCACTAAGCTGCCTGGTGTTTTGAAGGATTCTGACTTCCTTTTTAAGCCTAACTTGTGTTTTTTCTTTTTTATGGTGTACAACTATCTGGTTGTCATTGACTAATTAAGAAAAATGAAATCATAAGCAAGGACAATAGATGACATTGCATTACCTTATGGTAAAACTTTGGACATGATATGATTGGAGAGGCAAAGTGGGAATTTATGTTAATAAATTGTGAAATCAAAAGGAAGATATTAAGATTTTTTATAATGTTTGCTGGTTTACGAAGGGACAAGGTTTATTCTAGTAGTACTCTTTTCACAGGGCTTTTGAATTACCTACCATCTGGTTACTAGTTGTTGGTCAAGCCTAGCAAAAATCAATCAGCCTTTGGTGGAATGGCTGATTGGAGGTTGGCCATTATGCAAAGCAGAATTTCACATGTAGATCATTGAAATTGTCCAAGGTTGGGTTTTTTATTAGTAATTATGTGGGACATAGGTTGAATAGCACTGGGGTGCTTGTTTTTGGTTGCGACTAGTTTTCTGTTCCTTGTGCTGTCAAATTTTGGTTAGAGAATGCATTGGAGCCATGTCTATTGCAGCTGCCAGATATATGTGTGTGTGTGTGTGTGTGTTGGGTGGTGGTGTTCCGATTAGGCATCTGCTTAAAGACACTTCAGCAAACAATTGCTTTTTTCTAGTTTATTAATACAGAGACCAAAGTAACATGAACTGCTGCAATGCAGCTGTGGAGTTTTGAACATGAAGCTTCTAGAAGAAACTAAACGCATTAGCATCATCCAAATGGTGTGTCCATAAAGATCAAAGCTGGCTTTAGTAATATTTCACTGACCTACCTTTTGTTTTATCTTTCTAGCTAGATTGGAATTTGATTTCATGGTCTGAGGTTCCCTGTTACAAAGAGTGGTGGGATGGTGGCTAGCAAATCCTTGTTGAGGTGCTTTTGGAGACTTCTAGTTGATATTCAGATTGGATGTGCAATTTGCATGAAAACTGGAGTCAAGGGGTGGGTTGTTTGTAAAAGGGATATTTATGTCACTGTCAATATAGAATATTGGAGATTAGTAGTAGGGTTCAGTTCAAGAACAACGAGGAAGAAGAATATGAAGGCGTGCAAAAAGAGAAGGGGAAAAGGATGAAAGGAAAAAGCATGGATATTTTTACTTGGGTTAAATTTGGTTCATGTTGTTGATCCAACCCAACTACACAGGCCCAATGCAACCTGATAAGGCCCTCTTTGGGGTTGGGATGTTTCCACGAGTCCTGGCATTATATGCACTTTGATGGTGTTTGGCAGTCATCTTTGCCTAACTTTCACAAGTTGAGCCTTTGATGTTAAAAGAAATGCTTTTGATGTGGGAAAAGAATTAATAAGCCAAGTTTTATTAATTATACTACTAGTTTCTAAGTAAAACAATTATAAAAGTATTTCTTGAAAATCAAAACAAAATTTTAATGGATGCCAAAAGCATTTCCATAGGTATAGTCATGAACAACATAATTAATTACTTTTGAAAGAACTGGTAATAAAGTATTTTTCACTAAGCTACCGCAATCCCAAACGGGGCCTAACTAGTTGGCGCATCCTGTCATGATTGTCTGCTTAAAATTTCTTTCAACTAAGTAGCTTCTTCTTTTCTAGGTTACATTATGGTGTTCATTGACCGTGATTTTCTGACCCTCTTCTCCCCATTTGGGTATGCTGAAATTTAAATGTCTCAGAAGTAGACCAGTTGTAAAGTGATTCATGGAACAATGTGGACAGTTCATGAACTGGCAATATGAGTCCCTCATTAGTGTTGCTGTTAGATGCTAAAAGATTAAATATTAACATTTAAATTTGGCATTGTGGTTGAGTTTTCTAATTGCAGGTGCTCAGATTATTGTAAATGTTTACTTCTTATGTCTTACAGGTTGTTGAACTTCTCATTCGGAAATTGGAGAGCGAGCCAAGTTTTCATCGGAAAGTGGACCTGTTTTTCCTTGTGGATTCAATAACTCAATGCTCTCATAGTCATAAAGGTAGGAATGTATGGAAAATACAGTAAAATCTATCAATCTGTCTTGCCCTCGTGTAACATAATTTGAGGTTACTTCTTTGTCTTTGGAGATGTTGTTTTCCACTGTGATTTCAGTGCTGCTTTATATTCTTGTATTTATATTTATCTACAGTTTCTATTTGGCTCTGGTTTTTTCTGATATTTATTCTTGTTAAGGATCAATAGTTGGTGCTAATTGTTTCTTTATCCTGTTTTCAGTATTCTGAAATGTTTGTATTGGATGACCATTTTGGTCTTCCTTGCTATGTTTCCACAGGCATTGCAGGAGCTTCTTACATACCTGCAGTTCAAGCAGCACTGCCTCGTCTCTTAGTTGCTGCTGCGCCACCTGGATCTGGTGCTCGTGAAAATCGTCGTCAATGTCTAAAGGTAATTACATTTAGGTCTTCATGTAATTGTGCATTTCTGCAAGAGAGCCTTTCAAGCTTGTAGAAGTTTGAGTTAACCTCAAATCTCTCGTAGGTATTGCGGTTGTGGCTTGAAAGGAAAATTTTGCCTGATTCTCTTCTGCGACATTATATGGATGATATTGGAGTAGTAAGTGATGATACATCTTCTGGGCTGTCCCTTAGGCGTCCATCCCGAGCTGAGCGGGCTATCGATGATCCTATTAGGGAAATGGAAGGCATGCTGGTTGATGAGTATGGGAGGTCTGGTTCATGCTCAGCATTTCTTCTTGACTGAATTTGTCTATCAATTTAATTTCCCCTATCAACTTGCATTTGTTATTTAATTAATGTGGTTGAGCTATATGAGCTGCCTTGGTTTCACAAACTTCTGTCTGTATTGTTTAAATAGCGACTCACAGGGGGGAATATGGTGCCTGCCAGAAACTGCTTGTTTTAATAATCATCATGTTATGTCTTAGTATTTTCATGTTGTTGGATTATTCTTCTGGTGCTCTTTGTTCGAAATAGGGGAATGTGATGCTGCTGTCCATGTTTTAGCTAATTCCTTATTTCATTTCTGTTTACTTTTTTGTCAAAATCAACATGTCTTGACAATTATTATATATTTGGACAAAGCAGATAGAGCTTTTTCTGAAGGGGCTAGACATAGAGCTGCTACTGAAAGCTTTTTATTTGCATGTTGAGGGTGGTTGTTTAATTCATCTAGGTTTGGACTCTGTATAGATCTTGTAGCAGGAAGCCTTTCGATTCTTTTACTTGTCGTTTCTATAGTTTGTCTGACCTATTTGTGTTATTTTTTAAATCAAAGAGTGAAAACTAAATCATCTTCCACAAATTTTTTGTGCAAGTCTGGATTGTGCACTGCTGCATGTAGTCCCAGTGAATTGTTCCTTTGAGCAAGGGAGAAAATAGGATATGGAGGTGTTATTATGCTGTAACAGCCACCAAATAGAGCTTTGCAATAGGGTTTGATTGCTGTATCTCCATACGTTGATGTTTCTTCTGTTCTTCATTGTTCTGTAATTTTTGGTGCTCTGCTCTTTCTTGAATATACGAACTGAAATCTCTCCATTCTTTTCCCAGTACCAGTGATATCCCATGGGAGGTCCTTTAGGTAATATTGATCATTAATGTTGGCAGAAGTATACATGCTTTTCTAATAAACTCAATTTCCTACTTTCATATTGGGATTAGTCTAATAAACTAAATTTCCTACTTAAGAATATGTTGATGGTTGCCTAGATACAGATATGTGTTGCTCGTGTTCAGCTTGGTCTCTTATTTTTGCCATGAATTGGAAGTTGAATATGATTCTTTCTTTGATAGATCTTAAGTATTTAATTGTATTTTCTGTTCTGACATCAACCTTTTTTTCCCCCTTCATACCAGCAATGCTACATTTCAGTTGCCTGGATTTTTCTCATCTCATGTCTTTGAAGAAGAAGAGGAAGAGGAGGAAACTCAACATACTGCAGTCCAGGAATCTGCAGATTTATCACCTTCACAATGTACACCTGCTGCAGGAGATTTTGACAATTATAATTTCACTCCAAATGAGAGACGTCATCACATCTTAGAGGATGTCGATGGTGAACTTGAAATGGAAGATGTGTCTGGACACCAAAAGGATGAAAGATCACCGATAACTGGTGATACCTTGGGGACTGATCCAAGTAATGTAAGTTCCATCAAGATCGCTGAATCAACTCCAAGCATCCCTTTTGAATTGCCTCCTCTTCCTGAGGGGTCTCCACCGCTGCCTCTGGATTCTCCTCCAGCAACCCCACCTCTGCCATCCTCACTGCCTTCATCACCTCTGCAGCCTCCAATGCCACCTCCAATGCCATTGTCGCCTGCTCCCGCTCCTGCTCCAGCTCCAGCTCCAGTTCCACCTCCTCCACCGCCACCCCTCTTGCAGTCACATGCAATTCTGCCGTCTATTAGTCTTCCTCCTCCAGTGTTGCCTCAACCATCTTTACCACCTCAGCCTTCAATGGCCTCTCAACATGTAAACCTGCTTCCATCTCCAAATTTAGCTTCATCTGTGGTACCATATCAAAATGGTCCTGTGCTACCTGAGATTGCTGGAAACCCCAGTGTAAGGCTTCTGTCTTTCCTTTTCTTCATATTCTGACTGCTACTCGTCTGCCAGGATTATGTGATAACATGGTTTGTAAATTTTTTCTATTATTATTTTTTGTATCTGACAGGTGAACCCTCTTGCAAAAGTGGCTGGAAATGCTTCTCATGGACCTCCTGTTGATGCGTCTGTGAGAAATGAAATGTTTGCTCAACAGGGACCTTGCTTTGTGCCAACTGGTTTAGGAACCACACAAGATCCCTCTCGATATGGTTCAACTAGGTCTTTGGAATATGGGCACAATAATGTGTATGCAAATTCACTATCTTCTCAACCCAATATGCAATTCCAACCTGGAAATGTGTCTTTCACTCAAAGGCCTTTGCCTCCGAACCCCCCACCTCAAAATATGCCAAGTCATTTCTCATATCCAGTGCCCACAATCCGGCATCATTCTCCTGCAATTCAGCATCATCCTCCTCCAATTCAGAATCCCCTGCCTGCTGTTCAGCATCCTCCACCTCACTCCTATGCCCCACAGTATTCTGTGCCTAATTTTGCTGACGGATCAAGGCATTTTTCTGGTGATGAACAATGGAGGATGAGACATAGTGACTTGAACTCCGATCAGCGTGGTGTGTGGATGCATGGAGTGAGATCATGTTCAGGTCCAGCTTATGCCCAGGATGGTGCGTATACTTCATTTCTAATATGGCATTTCAAAGTCAAAAGTTTACAACTTGATTTGTCATATGATATTAAATTGGCAACCTAACATATTTTGATGTTGGAGTGTTGTGTCTACCTAGCTTGGCCCGGTTGCATGATTGCTCTATAGTGTGGTGTCTACCTTGAACTATCGTTCGTATACTTTGATTTTTGGTCATGAAGAATTAGTGTGGACTTAAATCGTGTAGAATGATTTTGCCACTCTCCTTTTGCATTCTTCTGCTCTGATGTATTACAGAAGCTATATATTCATTTAGCTTATTCATTGTATCTAACTATATTGGTGGTGGAGGACAGTAGAGATGGTCCAAGTTGCTGTTTCAGTATCAGCAATGATAAGCCCAAAATTACTTGGTTCTGGTGTTTCATAACTTTTAATGTGGACTATTACATGACTGCTGTACTCTGGCAAATGGTCTGATAATTATTTTTCGGAAACCCTAGTGTGAAGAGATAATGTCCTTTATTGTGTTATTTTGGATTGATTGGAAAGTGGTGACTGCTAAAGGCTTCAGGTCCGAGACTATTGCATTGTTTTCAGGCTTTGTTATGCTATTTTCTGCCTTTCTTTTATTGAAGGTATTTTTGAATTGATAGTAGGAACCCTCAGTGAACTGATTTTGGACAATTGGTTCCCTGATTATGCTAGCTGTATAGACAATCGTTGCTTGTGAAATTGAAAAGTTTCTTCAAATGTAAGAATACTGAAATATTGGTTGTTTTGAAACCTGATAAGAAGGCAATATCTTTACTTTCTGGAGCTGCATTTCAGCTAAAGTTTGGTTGAAAGCACCATTTATAACTAATACTCACAATGACGAAGAAGGATATTCCGAGGCTGAATGATTTAGGATTATTCAGGGAAAACTATCAGTTTTGCTTTATGTTCCTTCTTATTGCAGTTTGTTAATTGTAGTTCCTGTAATGCAACATTAAATTCAAAAGAAAAAAAAAAGGCCATCTCCATTGGGTGGTGGTGCCTTGTCATTTAAAAATATGAAACTCCAAAACAGAGTGATAATTGAAGCCAAAAGAGTCTGAGATGGTTTAAAGCATCTGAGAAATTGTGGTGGTTGATCTTCACCAGAAAATTGATACGTATAAATTTGGCATGATCTTTTGTGAATTTAACTATTATTTTGAATGTGAAAAATTGTTCAAATGTTGGAAGGTGACAGTTAAACTATATGCAATGGTTTGTAGAAACAACAATGTGGACTCCTTCACATTAGTGTCAGAATAAAACTCTTTCCGGCAGAGTGGAACAGGTTCTTGTCTCATACTTCGCAATGGTGGGATTATTCTGATAATCTTCCATGTGACAGGTTATCCGATGCCACCTCCAGAGAAGCCCCCTGTTGGTGCTGCTAGTTTTCAACCATCAGTCTTGAACACATATCCAAGCGGTACTTCAGTCCCAGGTGATTATTTATGTTTGATAAATATTTGTACTGACCAAGGGTTTAAATGAGTTACCAGAATCTTCCATTCCCAGAGGTTTGAGTTTACCTTATGTATTTTTGCAGGTCATGGTGTTAATAATGTGATTCCTGGCAGACCAGATATGTCTGCATTCAGTTGGAGGCCTGCTTAAAGAGTGAAGAGTCCTTTAGCTCTGTGGTGTGTTTTGCCCTTTCATGTTTTATAGAAACTAGTAGAATTGCAGCTGCTTCACCTCCTTAGACTCCTCAATATTTACGGATTTCTATGTTTTTCTAAGGATATTCTAGGATTTCTTTCATCCAGTGATATCCCTATATGTCCATTGTCGTTGTATTATGTATTAATAATAGTTAAAAGTGAGAGAAGGGGTCACTTAAGCAAGAGGCATAGTGATGCACAGATCTTGCACTTTTTTTCATCTAATCGAAGTGAGTGCAATATATTGAGTGCAGCCTTAGGACAAAAAACAGGTGTTTTTGAATTGTTTTGGTTTCTAGGGTTGTCTATTTTCTGTTTTGAAAATTGGTTCTCTGTTAACTGTCCAATTGGACCACTTGATGAATATAATTCGGTGAGTGTGAGATGCAACTTGTGAAAAACACGAAAAAAAAAATTGAATAAGATGGGGGAAGATATGCAAGATGGTATGATCTCTAACATAATCGTGTATGTCATCTTAAACAACAACTCAAAACACAAAGAAATTGATGAATATGTCACCAAGACTGAAACATCCCCCAGCCCCCTCTCTCGTCCCGTCAAACCCATGCCCTCTGTTCTGCTCTTCTTTCCTCCTCTTTCGGTCTAGTACATACGTCTTGCCTCTTTCCCTTCTTCCATTCTCATTTTTCTCTGGAAACTTGGCTAGGAGTACTTCTAGCATACTCCATTTTTTCCTCCTTGTTTTCCTCATTGTCCCCAACCTTAACTGATTTAGTTGTTTCTCAGTTTTTGTTTATTGTTTCAGTTCCTTTCACTACAAAAAAGGGGAGGAGAGATTTTGTTGGGTGGGATTTTCAATGTGCGTAATTTAGCAAAAATTCATTACTTGTTCAGGAATCATGAGATTTAACTAGCTATGTTTAGCTGCAGGTTTGAAATTAATTTTTAGCAAAGTGATTGATGTTAAGAAACTGAAGCTGAAGATTGAAAATTTATCCTACGAGGCTGTGTGGTGGAGCTGAATTCTGTCAAATTTCTTGTTCTTTGTACTATAAGAATGAAAGGTGATCTACATAAAACATGTACTGTTGCTTAGAAAATCATGAATTTTACTCTTAGGCCTAGGAAGTCCCTTGCACTCGGTGCAATTTGTGCCTTAAAACTACATCGACTATACTTGCCTAGCCCATCTTGTACATTTGCCCACCTACTTCTGATTTGCAACATCTGTAATGTTTGAGCTCACAGTCCCCCATCCTTTGGATTTTAAAGTTAAAATTTGTCATCTTTCTCAGGCTGTGGGAGATCATTGATGCTGGATTTTTCGTGGAGATTCACCACCGAATTCTTATCTGTAACATGCCAATTGGATCACAACAAAAGGAATGTGTTCAGAAGTTTTGATGACCCTTAACAGGATTGTGTATATTGTAATTTTCCTGACTAAAGCATCCTGCAAACATATGCTTCGAATTGTAAGCCATTTTACTCTGTAGACTAAGTCTTGTAATTATTCCAAATTCATACAGGAATGAATTTAGACACTGACTTTTAAGCATTTCTGGTATTTTTTACTTAAGAGACTTCTTCCCATCCCTATTTCACTCTATCTTCATCCTTCATGTCCTTTCTGATTGCTTGCCTCTTATTGATGCCCAATTATGAATAAAAAAAAGTATGGAATGAAAGTGGTCTGTGTAAGTACATTTCTTTCAGTTGGATAGTTAGTTTTTTGTTTGTCTAATTTTACTTTTGCCTTCAGTTAGATCTGAAAATTGTGCTTTTAGTGATCTGTGTGTCCTGTGCCGCACATTTCTAATTACTGATATTTCCCTATCCAACTAGTCTTCTTGGTCTTATGTAGCATTATACTGTCTATAAAGCCATTGCATAGGACCCTGGAGGCCCTAGAATTATCCAAGACTAGTAGACAAATTTAGTTATCTCCATATAGACAAATTCATCTTTGAAGCAATAGATGTTCCTTTTTACCATTCACTTTGATCCTCAGAAGGGGAGGGGGGATGGGGTGTTTGATTTTGACATAGATGTAGTCTTCTACTGTTTCATTGATTTGTGTTTTTTATAGCTCAAGGCGCGTTTGCTTTTTATGCTTACTGGAGGCTATACACCAGTGCAAAGCTGAGACAAAAGTTAGCTACAGTGTTCTCTTCTGTCTTGCTTGAATGTACTTTTATTCAGTATTTCGCTGTGGTTTGATTTGTTACTTCACATTTTTGCCGTAGTTGGTATGACTGAGGAGAAAAACGGAGTTCAAGTTGTTTATTTTGATTCTGGAACCCAAGTATATCCACACTTTGTTCTGATTTTATTGTCCTTGGATGCTTGTTATTGTGGACCAACTTTGGTGAAATTTATATATACTTAGAAAGCGTAGAGTTAATCATTTTCTGAACGTATCTAGTGGTGATCAGGGTTCTTGTCTTCACTTACATTCTTCACTTAATAGGATGAAGTTCATTCTTCTTGTAGAATAAAGTGAAAAAAGTCATGCTGCTAGACATACTGACTTGGCTTAAGGGTCTTTTACTTGCTGGACATTTCAAATTTTTTAATATAATTGGTTCTTGGCTTTCCCAAATTACAATTGTTTTGGAATTAAGTGCTTTTCTATTGATACAGCTGATTCTTTTCTTCTTTTTTCTTCCCCATAATTTTTAAAAGTTCTTTTGAAAGTGAAATAAAATATTTACTAATTGTTTCTTCCATAAGTGAAATGGGAGAAAGATTGGTGATGGTGTAACTAACCCTAGAATATGTGAACTAATTACAGATGCCTTCACTTGTAACTAGTGTCAAAGCTCCTTTAGATTGGCAAGCCTCTATTTTGAGCCCCACTTGACTGTGCATATGCATCTTCATAGCATGGCCTACATGCATGATGATGATAGAGCAGATCTTTGTCTACTCATGGGAGTGTGGGATTTGAGCAGTCTCTTGGTTTTTGATGCATCATGTGTTAAGAGAGTGACGGCATGGGAAACCAAAAGTGGAACTGCTGTGTCTGTATTATTATTATTATTATTATTATTGTCCCTGTGGATTTCATTTCAGTTCAAATTCCGCCCAGAATCTAAAAATTATACTTATTGTAAAATGGGTTTTTTAATTACTGTTGAGATTTTGATGGTATTTGGTAGTCCATGTTAGTTGCCATATAATTGGGTGAAAATATTACCTTAGACTTTATGCATTCAGTTTCTTGTTTACCCCCCTTCTCTGGGTATAAGATCATCTTTTAGGAGTTGAGTAGAGGTATATAAAATCCCAACTAAATCCCAGTTCTTTGCAGTAGGATACAACAGTGACCTGAGGCTGTTGTTCCTACTAGTGGTACGAGTGTTTGAGGTGTTGAGATGGAGTAACTTCATATTTGGTGATGCATCTAGTGGTGGGAGAATGTGGATGTGGACATTAAAAAAAAAAAGTGGGTACCATTTGTTTCCATGTGTGTCAGATAGAGAGTTTCTATGTTTCTTTGGGTGGAAGCAATTAAGTACTAGGCCCTTCTGATGAAGGGCAAGTCATGATGGTTGCGATGACCAAATAATCATGATAGTTGTAGAAGTTAATATACATCATGCTGGATTAATCTCTTCCTATCTTTAGGCTTGCTTGAGGTGACAGTCGAGTTACTTATTTTCCAATTTTCATGCTTGTGGTATAGAATCTCATTTGGTTTTGCAGTACATTAACTTAAATTAAGAGAACCTGTCGGATTGCATTAAGCAGAGGAACAATTTCATTTTTTCAACCATGGATCAAGTGGGTGTAACCTCATGACACACTGAAATTAGAAACGAAAAGGTGAAGAAATAGGGGTGGTGGTGTGTACAATTCCAATATTTGACATTCTGTTATAGTTATGAAAATGAGACTTTGTTTAGAGCTATGAAGAAGATGCGGCAAGAAGGGGCCTAATAGCTGGTGCAATTAGATATAGTTGAATTCAGTGGCCTACATCAATAAATGCCAACAATTTAAAATTCTTGCTTAAATGCAATTGAAAACTTTCCAAAATTGCTGTATGTACATCTATTATGCATTAACTAACTTATTTTCTATGATATTCCAATTAAAGTATCCTCACATTAAAAAAGGAATGTGAAATATGTAAATGCTAATACTCTTTTTATCCTAATATGGTAGTATATATGCAACAATAAGTGTTATCTAGTAAAGTATGCACATTAATTTGGGGTAGAAAGTGTTGGTACTAATCTTTGACACGTATTCAAAAGACATGCCTATAATGTAGAAACAGACATTGCTATTTTATGAGAAGCTGGAGATTTGTTGGCATTTGAATTAATACAGCTACCACATAGTGATACAGCCACACCGTTCAGCAAAGTAGTCAATGTGTCTGATTTTTATAGAATGTCCGCCTCCATTTGTGTGCATTAAGAGTTGGAACATTTATATTTTACCTTTACACCTCATCTACCAGGTGCATGTTGTACTTTACTACAAATTTTACCAATTGAATTCTTGCAGGTGGTCTATATAGTTAGTTGTAAAAAAAATTTTGGGTAGTGTGTTCACACTCAGACTGCTCAATGTACCTGACATTTACCTTGAAGATGGCAAGAATATTCTTTCTGCTCGTAGCATGTAGGATATAGCAAGCACCTGCAGCTTGCATATATTAATTTTCTGCATGCATCTGTTAGCAACATGATGAGATTGGTGAAACTGTAATATTTAGAGAGAGGGATGCAGTATGTTGTGGTAGATTTGATGTAAAGCAGGCGGCTAAGTTGGAAACAAATTGATTGTTTATGATTGTTAGGGAAAGGATGAAAGAGGGTTCAACTATATTTAAATTGATTATGATTATCAGGGAAAGGAAGAAAGAGGGCATAACTATATTTGGCTGGATGCTTGTAATCTAAGAGAATGCCAGAAATTTGAGATTTGGGCCATCATTGGGAGAGTAATTCTGGAGCAACCTATATGTGCGTTATAAGGTTACACAAAATTTGATAATCAGGGGGAATCCACACAAGGACAGTGACAGGTAGTTATTTGCAACAGATCAAAACTGTGACATTATAGTTATCTATATTACTGTACATATATAACCATGTAGAAACGTTCATTTGTTTCTGAATCAAATTTGTGTTGCCTTTTCTGCTCCTCAGGTGACCAGTTTGGTATCCTGGACCATGAGTTATCTTGTCTTTTGTTTGTCTTATCCTGCACCGTATATGAAACTGCTACATTTTGGTCTAACATTAAATAAGATAACATGCAGTACTTTGGAGTTTGGAGGAACCATACGATGTGTCACTGGACATGTTGTGTTAGTTGTTTTTCCCTTTATTTACCTCCAAGTGTTCAATGCAAGGGTCGAAGTGCCTTTGTTGACAAGGATTTATTCTTGACTTCTTATTTGTTAGAGCATACATGATAACTTTGATCCCACATATTGTCTTATGCAAGTATAGAGGGATATAGTGCCAGTGACAGCAGTCTTTTGGACCTTTTAAAATAATGACTTGTGTTTATTAACAAGAGTTTCATGTTTATGCTATAATGAGAACAGTGAATGCATGTTAAATTTTATGGATGTACCTGAGCTTTATACATCATCTATTGCGTACTATGTTCTTTTAATTAGAAAAGCTTTATCTCTTTAGGTGACTACGCTTAAAAGTTGTTTGTTGTGTTTTGAACTGGCTTAGGTGTCATATAGACTGGTTTTCGTGGTTAACTGTAACCTTGCATGCAGTTCTACTCATCTCAGAGGTTGCTCTTTTGAAAATCCTTAGGCTGTTGGACTGTATTTGTGTACTCTATGCTGGTAATATGCATTAGATTTGCTTTTATTCTCAAGTTAAAGGTAATGATTGGCATGAGTGTGCATTTAGGATGGTACTGCTGCAAATAAATGGATTTTTGGATTGTTGTCCTTGTAAGATTGGCAGAATATAAGGATTGTTGGGATACCAATCAATAACCTTGAGGTATATCTTCCTAATATAAAAGTGCGAATGCACTTGTGAACAATAGAGATGGTCCTGTTATTCAGCTTGTGATTGGCTGTTGAGGGTTTGGTTATAATGGGATTTTTATGGAGTAAACGGGTACTGTGGTCTTTTGGCCATGGATGGTTGGGCTTTTTTGGTAAGTGATTATGGCCACGTGTAGTCTTTGCTTTCAGGGTTTTATCAGTGCTTGTTTCTGAGAATTCTGGATGCACTTACTTTCATAGCTACCACTTCAACCAAATCAAAGTTCTTTCTTTCCTTATGTTCTCTGCCATCCTCTCTGTGCACCCATCGATTCCTCTCCCCACCTTTTGTTGCTCCTTCCACTCCTTTGCTCGTTGATCATTCCTTTCTTCCAATCTCGCACTCTGTCAACCTTATCTCCTTGTTAATGAGATTACTCCTTTGAGAATTTTTCCTTTTTCCTTTTCACCCTCGTAACCTGACTTAAATTTCATCTCCAAACCACCTCCCATGGAATCACTTGGGGCAAAATCCAAGGCTATGATGTAATTTTAGAGGTTCATAAATTTGGGATGGAGTTATGGACTTGTACCTTGGCAGGGCAACCTGGATGGCAGCTGTGGGGGGAACAAATGTAGTGATTTTCCTTCTCTTGCATGCAAGCGGGTGGCAGCCATGGCACTGCTCCTCCCTCTCGGTGTTGATCACTGAGTCTTTTCATGTTGTTCTCCCTTGCTTGCATGTGACTGGGTTGCAGCTATGGCACTACTACTCATGCGTTGATTCCTGAACCTTTTTATACACATGATTTTGTTAATTAGATGAGGCTTTGAAATCGGTTAATTAGTTGATTATATATTTTGCTATAGGTCCTAAAGGAGCTCGAGCTAGGTGGGTTTTCTGGAATCTTGGCTGTGCTTTTTAGTTTATTTTTAGATTTAACCTTAACAAGTTGCTAATTTCAAACCTTTTGTTGTCAGGAGAATGATTTAGCACCTACACGGCCTCTTTTTCCTCATTGCCTGCTCCATCTGCTCGGCCTACTACTGCTATGTCAGGGATTTCGCAATTCACACACAGGTATGTATTGATATGTTTGAGTTGTTCTTATCCTTTGCTTTACCAAGAGACATTCTGTCATGCTTGTTTTCTGTATGCGAATTACCATCTATACTTGCTTTTTAACTGATTCTCACAGCCACCTCATTGGCCAAAAAGTGGTCTCGAACATTCTTGCTGCTGTTGTTGCGTATATGCTGAATGTTTGAGTTTAGATTCTGAAAGTTAAAAATGAGGCCACGGAAAGTTCTATCTTTTAATGAAGATAAATTGTATGTTCGCGACATGCATTTTTGCAACTATCTTTGGAGGCTCGGTGGGCCTAATTAGATTTTATATCCATAATACTTGGTATACTTTTGATACTTCTAAATAGATGGAAATTGGAAGCTTACAAGAAGAGCTCTATAGAATTGGTCATGTATTTAAACATGCCAATCCCCTAATAAGTCGAGATGGTTAGAGTTTCCGAGGCAGAGTGCTAAGTTTTCTCTTCCCCTCCCCCCTCGTCGCCTCCCTTCATCCTCAAAAAGAGAATAAAGTTAAGAAGATGCTTACAAGAGGTAGCGGAACATAAACTCCAACTGGCTGTTTAGTAACTTATAAGTGCATTGCTATCAGCTTGTTGTTTTCAGGAGTAAAGTTGTTGACGTTACCATTAAGAGTTTCTAGCCTTTTCTAATCTGGCAGATAAGTCAGGACGGAATCACATTTCTGACTGGAGGCAATGATCCATACAATGATATGTAGTATTAAATAAACCCTCTCATCCAAATTTGCGACTTTTACTGGTTTCTGAAGATTCACAGGGCTGTAGATATTACACAGAGGTGAAATTCAAACCAATCCATGTGCAGTACTGATCTCAAGTAAAGCGTCCTGTAACCTAAGCCATTGTAAGGCTTACTAGACCACAGCCTTGGTCGATTATAAAGCAGACTGGACCTCAGTTTTCCTATACATATCAAGTTTATTGCCTCTGAGATGAGGAGCAACTTCTTGTGAACTTGACATTTTGACATCTTGGACTTAAGTCTGTGATGTCTAAGTTATACATGTGCATGTGTTTCAAGATAATTTCTTGTATAAACTCATACATGTAAAAGTGGAGGAATACACAACCATGAATATATTTGCTTGTCTATTTTCTTGTTTAGAAGCATGAGTCGCTTTTAATTTCTTAAAACCTAATAAATGTGAAGATGCATCTATTATGTAGGTGTTGCTTTTCTTCAAAATGAGCTCTCCCCTTTGTGTGTGTGTTATGGACTGACCTGTTGGCTTATGATTAGATGGACCTATGCAAACATACAGAGGGAAAAATTTTTGCTTCTTTGTATGTCTACACTTATGCATGTCCTAGCACCATTGTGCTTTCAGTCTTGCACATGATGTGCACAAGTAAACTTTTGCAGTGCAAGACTGATTGTTTGATAAGAGATCAGTCCAGGTGCATTTTATGGAGACTGGCTTCTCTCAAAGCCCCTCTTTAAAGTTAAATCATTTTTCACATTATTTTGTGCAGTACTCAAAATCTGTTCTTCGTTTACCTGATTAGCATTGAGACTATC
Source organism: Gardenia jasminoides (assembly GCA_013103745.1). Taxonomy (NCBI): domain Eukaryota; kingdom Viridiplantae; phylum Streptophyta; class Magnoliopsida; order Gentianales; family Rubiaceae; genus Gardenia; species Gardenia jasminoides. Next base: position 19,455,978 of record CM023105.1, read on the forward strand.
CTTTTGGTCATTTTGATTCATTGAAATTCTTTTGGCAATTGCTATTAGCTTCATGTGCACATACAGTTTTTGTGTAGAAACCTTGGAAAGATTATTCTTTTGGACATATGTTATCAAGATGAGCCTTTGAGAAAACAATAACTTTAACTAAAAACCAATTTTGTGAGATGAAATGATAATAATTTTCATTTTCCAACCAAGATTTTATAATTGCTTCTTTGTCTTCTTGCTTATGATGGGCAATGGAGAGGATAAAGGAAAATACTTATCTAGGCCGACTTTCTATAAAGTTTCAGTACTGCCATTTATTGGGTGAGTAACTACCAAGTAAATAGCTATTGTCCTTTTGCTTAGTGCTTACACATCTGAATTTTTTTGGCAATTTTTGGTTTCTTTATATGATTTTGACATTAAATTTCATTTAATACCTTCATTTGGGAAAATTACAGTTGGTTCTTGGGCCATTTATGGGCTAGGGAGAGAAGCTAAAGATAAGATTTAGGGTGCGTCTGATAAAACTGAAGTCTGAAAGTTGAAAATTGAAATCTGAAATCTGAATTCCGAATTCCGAATGTATTAAGCGATTGAATTATTCAGTACTAAATCTAATATATTTGAATGTTATCACATTAAGTGATAAGTGAATAGCTTATCACTTAATTTTCGGAGCGAGTTTTGTCTAGAAAATTCAGTGCCACTTTATTAATTAAGATGTTCTAATTTTAGTTATCAAACAGTCTGAATGTGTTAAAATCTGAATTCATTAAGTTTAAGTGCTGAATTGAGTTATAAAACAGGGCCTTAGAATAGAATGACGGCCTTAGTGGTTTCGAGGAAATAAGGTCATTTCTGAGGTACAGACTGAATGGTGTAAGATGAGTATTTGCGCAAGTGATTAGTTAATTAACTGATAGGTATTGCTTCTATTTTAGATTTACTAATTGGTTTATGTGCTGAGCAGCACTTAATGATTTATATTTTTCTTATTACAATACACAACCACTCATGATTGACTCTTTTTGGCTCTGCCTTGGGTCCATTATGCACTTGTATAATTTTAGACCACACGCAAATTAAAAAGCAACTTCATTGAAGAAAAACTATCAATTATTTTCAGCTGCATAGTCTCTGGCCTATATAAAGTATTGCAACCTATCAAAATATCTCATGCATTCCTTTTTCTGGAAGCAGGCCAATCTTCTTCTACCAATGGCATCTGTTTTTTGATTTCTTCACCTTTCATGGTTGCGTGCCTAAATTTTTTGAATTTTACTAGGATTTCTTTTAGCTCTTGGTCGAGTTTACTGGCATGTTTTTATTTAGCAGTACAAGAGAATTTTAGGATTTACTAATTGACCTGTGGCTGATTTAATTTGAAGTATAATTGATATTGTTGCTATTTTGGGGAGAAGGGTTCTCCCCATGGACTAGATAATTAGTTTTTTGTCTCCTTCACGGTCTTGTAATTTAGGGAAAGGTGCATGATAACTTCCAACATTTAGAAATAGATGTTTTACATTAACCCCAAGATATAAACAGGGCCATCAATATTGAAATTGATAATGGATATAGGTACCTATCCATCTTTATGGATGTATGGTTATTGAAAATTTGTGAATTAAAAAAAAAAAATTGCTACTATCAACCAGTTGTTATATAGTAAAACATAAGTGGATCTGATTATATGATATCCTGCACTTTTTAATTAGTAAGTGGCTAATTTCATCCACTTGTTTTCTTGGTATTGGTTTTTCTAAATTTCTAACCTAACCACCTTTCAATTACTTATCTTTCTGGTAACACCATGCTTTTATAAGAATTCCATTTTCGGTTACTGGAGTGGATTCAAATATCTTTTCCTTTCCTATTCATTGTGCCTTTGTCACGTAGAAGCTTGCAGTGATGTTAAGCAAGGTTTTGACCCAAGTTGATTTTGCAGCGAATGAAAATAGATGCAGGAATGGAGAATGCTTTGAATATCACATTGACTTGCCCTGTTCAGTGTATTATGCCTATCCCATGCCTATTTGCAGCATGCAAATTTCCCTGCTATACTACTATTCCTATATCATTCTCTTATTGGGAAAACTCAGCGAATGGGACATTAAGTTTCTCAATTTGCATGCTTCAGTATTGTCCTACCTTTAGCTGATGAACTTATGCAGCCTGTTTGTTGAGCTGAAAATAACATATGATTCAAATGTTGAAAGATTTATCTTATTATTCTGACATATATCCCTTGCATTTGTTTTCATTCTAACATCCCACCTAAAACACAGCTTATACATCTATAATTGTTACTATCATTGTTTTTCATGACTTTTGTTTCACGCTTTAGGCTGGATAGTAAAACTTGATGTTTTGATGATTTGCCTAGCTGCTCAGATGGAAACTCTAAGTGAGGTGAATGGTAAGGTTATCACTTTAATATTCTATAATGAATGTTATATATCTGTAATGGCCTTGCTGACTGAACTTATTTCCCCTTCTTTCCTTGGTGTTTTGGACGGCATATTTGATCAGAGCACCTTTGGTGGATACAACATCTAAATCGGAAAAGAAGGAAAAATTGAAAAGGGGTAAGAAGTAGATATGGGGAATCCAAGTCATAAGATAGGTTCTAGGTACCGATCTGTTGTATTAGGAATCGGAAGTAATGCAGTAGATCCGAAATGAAGAACTAGAGAAGCAACAGGATAAGGAGTGTTCTTTTGGTAAAAAACATTTTTCAATTCATTTCAATGATAGTGCGAGCCCTTTTTTTTTTTTTTTGGGAGCAACGCGAGCCAAATGCATTTGTCAGTAACTAGAGATCCTCTTAAACAGCACCTATTCATGCAAAAATCATGCACAACTAATACATAGCAACACATCAACAAAGTGATTGACCTCAGCTACCCGACACATAGCATCAGGGCTGAAAAACTAGTATGAAATGATAAATGATAAAAGCTACTTAAAGGGTTTATGCGTGAACGATGTTGTAGATATTATTAAAAAATCTGGAGTGATAAGGAGCTAGGAGTGGACCACATTGGGAAAGCAGAAAGTAAATAGTTTTTAAAATAAATAATATAAAATAATATAATACATAAAGTTTATATGAGAAAATAATAATAATGGATAAAAAATAAATGGTTCTTGAAAAGAGTTTTTGTGTCAAGGGAAGTAATCAGCCAACAGAGTTCAGAAGCTTTGAGTGTCCATGCTTCTGGCCGAGGGGTGGCTGTCAGAGGCAAGGGGAGAATAATACAAGGACTAAAGCCTTAGATGATGGAATTCCAGTTTGTCTAATAGGAATAAGTTTCCTGATAATCGTGCTAATTTAGTAAAGGAGGCAATATGAGCATCTAGTTCAAGCAGTTTTTACTTCTATGTGGAAAGTTCATGTGAAAGGATAGTTGAAGAGTGTTCTTTGAACCCCCTCATGCTGCAGAAGGGTTCACAAATGGAGATGCAGACCACTGGTAGCTGCTGGTTCTAAGTACAAAAATGAGAACTTGTATTGGGTTCATAATGAAGTGGCTGAGCTCCAATGTCCTCGCCATGTCATGACTCTGGGGCAATGTTGACCTGTGTCTGTCAAACTTAGCAATCGCAATATGATGCTGAGAAAAGAATTGCTTATGGTAGTAATCATTCATCCCAAATTGTTGATTTTTTTTTTTTTTGGTTTTATCTGTTTCTCAAAAACAACATGTCATTGTCAATTGTTATATTTTTCGACGAAGCAGATATGGCTCTTCCTGAAGGGGCTAGATATAGATTTGCATCATTGCGTGGTTGTCAAGATCATATCATTTTGGTCTAGGTATAGATCTCATAGCTGGAAACCTTTAGATTCTTTAGCTTGTCCTTTCCATAGTTTGTCTAACCTGTTTGTCTTAGTGTAGTTAATGGAGTAAAAAACCAAACTTGTCTGGACAAAGTTATGCATACAAGTTAGGATTGTGCACTGCCGTGATTGTCTTAGTGAATTGTTCCCCTGGGAAAGGGAGGAAATGGGAGATGGAGGTGCTATTATGTCGTGACAGCCACCAAGTAGAGCTTTGCTGATAGGATTTGGTTGCTGTTTTTCTCTAGTTTAATGTGTATTTGATTCTTCACTGTTCTGTGATTCTTAATAATCAGCCCTTTCTCTGATATCCAACTACAATCGTTCTATCTCCTTTCTCTGGGATGTCTTTTAGGTAATTTTAAGCATTAATGTTTGCACAGTATACATATTCTGTTAATGAACTCGCTCTCCTACTCGGGTTTCTGGATTTGTCTGATCACCTTTTTCACAGTTCTTGAAGAATATATTTTTAGTATTGCTTAGATACAGGTGGATATATGTTGCTTGCTTTTTGCTTGTCTCTTATCTTTGCCATGGATTCAAAATTAAATATGATTATTTTCCTTGTTAGATCATTAATTTTTATTTGTTTTTGGTTGTCCTAATATCTGTCGAACATTTATCATATCTGCAGCATTCACCTGGTGCAGGAGATTTTGACAATATCTATTTGCTCCAAATGAAAGATGCCACATATTAGAGGATGTCAATGGTCAACTTGAAATGGGATGTGTCTGAATACCAAATTGACAAAATATCATTGATGACTGGTGATGCCTTGGGTACTGATCCTGGTGATGTAAGTTTGGTCAAGATAGTCAAATGAACTCTAAGCATCCCTTTTGAATTGCCTACTGTTCCAGGGGCATCTCTACCACTGCCTATAGATTCTTCTGCTGCAATCCCACCTGTGACATCCTCACTGCCTCAGTTATCACTGCAGCCTCCAATGTCCCATTGTCTCCAGCTCCACATCCTCTACCGCCAGCTCTGTTGCAGCCACATGGAATTCTGTCCTCCTCAAGTTTTGCCTCAACCGTATCTACCATCGCTGCCTTCAATGTTGTCTCAACATTTAACCTGCTCCCATATTCAATTTTAGCCCTATCGGTGGTAGCATATCAAACAGGTCCTGTGTCACCTGAAATTGGTGGAAACCCTAGTACAAGGCTCGTGGCTTTCCTTCCCTTTGTATTCTAATTGGTGTTCATCTACCAGGGTTATGGGATAACATGGATGTAAATTTATTTTTTATTTTTTTTACAGGGAATCCCTCTTACAGAATTGGCTGGAAATGCTTTTCATGGATCTCTTTGTGATGAAATGTTTGCTCAGCAGGCACCTTCTTTGTGCCAGTTGGTGTAGGAAGCTCAGTGGAACACACTTGATATAATTGAACAAGGTCTTTGGAATGTGGACATAATAAGGTGTATGTAAATTCACTAGCTTCTCAACCCAATATGCGATTCCAGTCTGGAAATCTGCATTTCGCTTTGCAAATTATACCTCCCAACTTCATGTACACCTATTCATTTCTCATTCCAGTGGCCACAATCTGGCGAGAGTCTCCTGCATTTTGTTATCTTCGTCCTCCAGTTCAGAATCCTCTGCCCACTGCATATCATCCTTGACCTCTTAATTTTGCTGATGGACCAAGGCAATTTTCTGTTGATGAACAAAATGGAGGATGAGCCCTATTGACTTGAATTCTGATCATCATGGGGTGTGGATGCGAGGAGTGAGATCATGTTCAGGTCCAGCTTATGCTCAGGATGGTGTGTATATATCATTTCTCATAAAACATTTCAATGTGGAAAGTTTACAAATTAATTTGTCTTGTATTATTTTAAATTAGCAAGCTAAGATGTTATGGTTTTGGAGCAATTCTGATGCATAAAAGCTTTACCTAGCTTTGCCCGGCTATATGATTGTTCTAATGACCCATATCTACTGAGCATTTTTTCTGCATTCTCTGATTTTGAGGGATGAAGTATCAGTATGGACTTAAATCTTCTAGAATGGTTTTTCTACTCTCATTCAATCCGTTGCTTTGATGTATCTTAGGTATATTTGATTAGCTTATTCATTTAATTTATAACTATGTAGGTGGTGGACCGTAGAGATGGTCCAAAAATTACTTGGGTTTGCGTTTTGCAACTTTAACATGGACCATTATTTGTCTGCAGTACTATCGGATTGGGAAAGGCGCAATTTTCTTTTATCTGGGCAAATGTTTTGATTCTGTGTTTGGAAATGATAGGGATAACCCTAATGCAAAAAGATAATAGCCTTTATTTTGTTATTTTGGATGGATGCTAAAGCCGTGACCGTTTTCGGCTTTCGGTGACTATTACATGGTTTTCAGGTTTCGTTGAACTATATTCCCTTTTATTATTTGTTTTTTGTTTTAAATCAAAGTTGGTATTAGGAATCCTCATTGGAGTGATTTCAGGACATTTGTTCCCTCGATTCTTCAGCCCCAGCTGTCTGAAGTTATAAACAATCGTTGCATCCTATGAAGTTGATTTATTGGTTCTCTTGAAGTGTGATTAGAAAGCTATATGTATTAGAAAGCTTTAGTTGAAGACATCCATTTATAACTAAGACTTGCAATGACGAAGAAGGATATTTCAAATATGAATTAATTAGGATCATTTAGGGTAAATTATCAATTTTGTTCTACATTTCATCATTGCAGTTCATTCGATTCCCGATTCCATTTCCTGTAAATGCAATGTAACATTTAAAAAAAAAAAAAAAAAAAAAGGAAGGTCATCTGTGTTGGGTGTTGTCTTGTCGCTGAAATTTTTGAAAAGTCCAAAACATAGTGATAATTGAAGCCAAAAGAATCCCTGGAGATGGTCTCATGCATATTAAATTATGGTGGTTGATCTCCACTGGAAACTTGGTATGTATAGTGTGTGGTCATTTGAACTGGATCTTGATGGAATTCAATAGGTATTTGCAAGCTGAAAAATTACTCAAATGTTGGAAGGTGACAGTTCAACTGTGCAGTGGTCTGTAAAAACAATGTCAACTCTCTCACATTGGTGTCAGAATAAAACTCTTCTCAGCAGTGTGTATCAGGTTCTCGAGTCTTACTCTGTATTAATGTGGATATTCTGATAGCCTCTCAGGTGGCAGTTTATCCTATGCCACCTCCTGAGAAGTCCTGTATTGGTTCTACTAGTTTTCAACCATCGCTCCTGAACAGGTATCCAGGGAGTACTTGAGTACCAGATGATTCTTGAGGTTTGCTAAGGATTTGCTGACTAAGGGTTTAAAATGAGTCCCTGAATCGTCCATTCTCAGAGGTTTGATTTTGTATTATGTACTTTTGCAGGTCGTGCTAATAACATGATTCCTACCTGCTAGTTTTGTCTGCATTCAGTTGGAGGCATGCTTAAAAGTGAAAAGTCCTTCACCTCAAAGGTGAGGTTTGCTCTTTCATGTTTTACAGAATCTCATAGACTTGCAGTTGCTTCAGCTCTCAATACTCCTCGATATTTAATGATTTCCACGTTCATTTTTAAGGACGAAGTAATCTTGCTAGTAATTAAAAGTGAGAGAAGCAGTAACATATGCGAGAGGTGCAGTTAGCGCCAACCTTGCACGTCTTTCTCTAATTGAGGTGAATGCAAAACATCAACCACAGCCAAAGCACGAAAACCTGTGCTTTTCAGTTATGTTGGTTTTCATTGTTGTCTATTTTCTGTTTTTACCATTGGATCTCGTTTTAATCTCTGTTTTTACCACTGGATAAATATCCTTCTTTGAGATGCTAGATGTAAAAAAATGACTCAAAAATAATATATTCTGTAAAATATGTTGATCTCTTTTACCTGATTCTAGCAAAAAATTCATTATTTGTTAAGGAATCGTGAGATTTTATTAGCTGTAATTAGCTGCAAGAATGAAGTTAATATCCAGCAAACGATTGATGTTAAGAGAACTGAAGCTGAAAATTGATATTTTACCTCATCATGCTGTGTGCTGAAGCTGGATTCTCTCTAATTTCTCTTTCTTTTGGTCAATAAAGAATGAATTATGATTTACATCAAAATATGCTTTGTTTGGAAAATCATGCATTTTATTCTTAAGCCCAGGAGGTCCCTTGCATACAGTGCACCTTTTGCCTTAAATGCCATGGCGGAACTAGGGAAATATGGGGAGGGGCACCTGTCCCCCAAAGTTTTGAAAAATTAAGTTTTTCCCCCTTGAAAAGCTGAAGTTTCCAAAAAAATTCAATGTAAATTTAAACTTTTGTCCTGCAACAAGTTAAAAATACTTCAAGTTATATACTTTGCCAAGGAAAACATTTTCGGTGAAGGATTCTGTATGATGTAATTTTTCTGACAAAAGCATTTTGAAAACATATGCTTTGAAGGGTCCATTTGTTCCAGTGTAAAATACTAAAATTGTTTCCCAAGGAAAACATTTTCAGTGAAAATCATCTTCATGGAAAAAAAATTATTTTATCTTCATTTTCAGCTTATTGGTGCACTTTTGGAAAATGTTCCTCAAAAGCCAAAACCCCCAAAGAATGTTCCTCTCAAAAGATTCGTCAGTTTTTTTTGGCCAACAACCAGAACTCCATCCACACCTATATCAATTCACTGCCCCAATTCAAATACTTCAAATTCCCAAAAATTAGATCATATTCCATAACCAGGAATTCCATAGTATCTCAAACTCACTACAGGTCATACTAATTACCTCGGTAAGCCAATAGAAATTGCATCATTCTAGAATGAGATCCTTATCATTGATAGAACCATCAGCTGAAGCACTTCACTAATGCTTGTAAATTTAATTTCAGCATCTTCCTCCAATAGCATCTCCTTCGCCTTTTCTACAATTTTCTTCCGCAGAAAACTTCTCGAAGGCAAGAACTTTGGACATGGATTCTTTATCTCCATGGCTGGATATGCTGCTATGAGAGGGAAGGAATAGTATTTGAGAAAGATAAGAGGGAGGAGGCGGCTGCGGGTTGTAGGTTAGGCACAATAGATAATTTTCAGCCATGATCTGTTAAAGGACCGTGGGATTGATGAGCTCTCAATTCTTTGCGTGTTAAAGGGACCATGAGATTGATGAGCTCTGAGAGTTTGTTGGAAACTAACTTCAGTACAAGTGCGGAAGTCATTTTACTCCAGATGGCATAAAAGATTTTCTAGGGGAAGAAATTTTTTCCAATATTTTTGGCTGCCAAATGGAGTTGTAAACGAGTCAAGTGGAGTTTTTCTTATTTAAGTTATGTTCGTTTACTATTCGTGTCTGACTCAAACTCATTCGTCAAGAATTATGAGTTAAAAAAATTGTTCGTGCTTGGCTAGTTAACAAAATTCTCAACTTGAGCTCGGCACATTTAGGATTAACGAGCTGAGTTAAATGAGTTCAAATCAAGCTTATCTAATATTTCAAGTTTGAAAAAACAAATATAAACTAAACAATCAAATCAATTAGCCTCTCCGGTGAAATTGGAAAGTCAAATATGAAATAGAAGAACCCTGTTTGATAACTCAATTCAACACTTAAACTTAATAGATTCAAATCTTAACACGTTTAAACCGTTTGATAACCGAAAATAGGACATTTGAATTAATTAAGTGGCATTGAATTTTCTAGGCAAACTTTGTTCCCTAAATGAAGTGATAATCTATTCACTTATCACTTAATGTGATATACATTCAAATCTATTAGATTTAGTACTAAACAATTCAATCACTTAATAGATTCAGATTTTAGATTTCAAATTTCAGTTTTATCAAACGCACCCTAAGACTAGAAGCAACTTAAGAGTACCATTTTACTCCATGAAAAAACTATTTTATCCCCTTTAACAAACATTAGCAAACATTCACAGACATAGTTCAAGCTCATTTGATAACTTATCGAGTTACACTTTATGTTTGAGTTTAGCTCATTTAACTTTTCGAACAAGCGTTTATGGAGTTTGAACGAGTTTAAATGAGTCAAACTTGTGAACAACTCATTCTATTTACAGCTTTACTGCCAAACACCAGAATTTCCTGAAAATATTTTTCAGAAAATATTTTCAGTCCAAACAAACAGATTAGCAATTTTACTTTGTAAACTAAGTCTTGCAATTATTCCAAATTCATAAAGAGGAACTTAACACCGGCCTTCAAATGTTGCTGATACTTTTTACTATTATTCTCCACTTTGTCATTTCACTCTATCTTCGTAGTGGGTGCCCTTTGGATTACTTGCCAGTTATTGATGCCAAATTATGAATAAGAAAACTATGGAGCATGCTTGGTCTGTGTATGCACATGTTTCCAGTAGGATAGTTATATATTTATTTTTCGTTTAATTATTTTCCATTTTAGTTACGTCTAAAAATTGTGTTTCTATTGATTTACATATCCTCTGCCTCACTGTTTCTAATGACTGATATTCTCACTACCCAACTCAGTCTTGTGATCTTGTGATCTTGTTTTGAACAAGAAACTGGTTAAAGGCTAGCATAGGATCCCTGAGGTCTTCTGTTTGGAGCAACATGTTTTTCTCCTTTTTATCAGGCCAAGGGGATGTATGGGCGAATGGTTGACATAAATGAAGTTTTTCTACATGTTCATTGAAATGTATTTTTGTGTAGCGTCGAGACATAGATTTTATGCTCACTAGAAGCTGTAAACCAGTGGAAAGGTCAGATAAATGTTAGCTACTATGTTTCTTTTTACACTTGTGCTCACATGAGGTAACAGTCGAGTAAATGTTTTTGCATGTTTATGCTTGTTGTATAGAATCACATTTCTTTTACGATACATTTAGTTAAGATACAAACCTGGCAGATTACATGAAAAAGAGGAACATGTCATGTTATTGTTCCACATATCCATCAAATTGATGACGAAGTTGTTATATATTGAAATTAGAAAAGAGTACTACATGTTGTTCTATTACAGTTATAGTGACATTGTATAGGGCAAAATGAAAAGCTGCGGGTGGAGAGAGGAAAAACCTAATAATTGGTGCAAAGTGCAGTAGTTAAATTCATTTGTCTACATCAATAAATTCCAAGAATGCAAAAACTCTTGCACAACTGGATTTGAAAACTTCCCAAAATTGTTAGATGGGCATGTGTTATGCATTAATTGACTTTCTTTTCTTGGATTTTTCATAAGACATAACCCTATATATTCACCTTAAAATGGAACTCGAGTGCTATAATGATAATTTTGTTATGAACCATTTAATGGATATCCATCCATATTCATTATGATTCACCCCTTGATCATGAATATTACTCTTTATAACTTCCATTACCCCTTGTTCTACTATTATACTGTGTAACTCCCACTACCTAATAATCTCCCACTAATCCAGGTAATTCATGTAACTTACATTTGGGGTCTTGTAATCTACCATGTGGAGGGGTGCACTTTAAGCCTATAAATAGTAGCTCATATTAAAGAAATGTGCAGAGAAAAATAGAGAAATCTTACTACATTCTACTCTCTATATTTTCATATTACCTTGCTCTCTTTTTTCTTTTTTTTTTTTTTTGGTTTTCTACAATAGTTAAATCCTATATAACATAATATTATTAGTCTTAATACTATTTTATGATACGTTACTAGTACGCATTTCTAGTCAACTTTCAATACGTCCTTTGGGTGAGAGTGGTAAGTTTTGTCTATTTTCTTGATCTTAATTATCATTATGGCTAACCTTGCAAATCTTGAGTTTGTTGCTCTTGATATCACTGGAAAGAATTATTTGTCAAGATTGCTAGATGCTGAAATTTATTTAGATGCAAATGGTCTTGGAGAAACCATTAAAGAAGGAAGTAAAACCACTAATCAAGAAAAGGAAACCATGATTTTTTTTCTATCACCACCTTGATGAAGGGCTAAAAACTGAGCACTTGACCATAAAATATCCCTTTATCTTATGGACAAACTTAAAAGAAGTATAATCACCAAAAAATGGTTATTCTTCCAAAAGCTAGTTATGACTTGATGCATTTGCTTTTGCAAGATTTTAAAATTGCAAGTTAATACAATTCAGAAATCGTTCGAATCAGTTCTCAGTTGCAATCATGCGGAGAAAAGGTAACTGATTAAGATGTGTAGGAGAAAACATTCTCCACTTATTATGCATCTACTGTGCTCTTGCAGCATCAATATCGTCAAAAGGATTTTAAAAAATATTTTGAACTGATTTCTTTTATTCTTGTTGTTGAACAAAATAATGAGCTTTTGTTCAGAAATCATATGATCCGTCCTACTGGTGCTGCTCTATTTCCTGAAGCAAATGTGACGGCCATGCGCTCTAGTAATGGTCAAAATCGAGGCTCTGGTCCTGATTGTGGCCGTGAACGTGGTCGAAACTGTTACAACAATTTTAGTAGTTACACAAAAGGCACAATTCACCACCAGAAGTGAGAGAATAGTGATGAGAAAGATGGAAACCAAAATAAAAGGAAAGTGGATAACAAGTGCTATCTTTGTGGCATGAAAAACTATTGGTCTAGTACTTATAGTACTCCGAAACATCTTGTTGTTTTGTATCAAGAATCATTGAAGAATAAAGAAAAAAGGATAGAGATAATTTTCACTATAATGATGTTGATTTTGACCGTGGTTTTATTGACAATGGTTTTACTGATTTTACTTCTTTGGATGTTGCTGATTTCTTTGTCAATTATCCTGAAGATGATACTAGTCATTTGGTTAATGATGGAAATGTCCAAAATTAGATCTCTTAATTGACTAGTTCGATGTAATGAATTTTTATTTGATGTTTTCAAATAAATTATTTATTATTGATGTTTGTTTTTCTATGTTCGTTTTATTTCATAAATATTGAAATTGGAAAAAAAAAAAACACCATATCTGGAATTTTTGTTTTCTTTGATGAAAACGGATTTTTCAATGACCAACAACAAAAAATTGTATCTGGCAGACAATGCAAAACCACGCTCCATATTTTAGGATAAGAAGTATTTTTCTTATCTAATAATGGAAAAAACTTATATTAGTACTATACCCGGTAATACAAAATTGATTGAAGGCTTCAGAAGAGTAACTATAATTTTGCTAGGAGGAACAAAATTTTGCATTGATGATTCATTATTTTCTTTGAAATCTTAAAAAAACTTGTTGAGTTTTAAAGAGATTCGTCAAAATGGGTATCATATTGAGATTAAAGTGACGATAATGATGAATACTTGTAGATTACAAGTAAAATTTCAGGAAAGAAAATTGTTTTAGAAGAGTTACATTCTTATTCCTCTAAATTGTACTACATATACATTACTAAAGTTGAAATATATACAATGCTAAACCAAAACTTTATTGATCATGAACCATTTGGCCCGACCTGTTAGGCCATCCCAATTCTATAATGATGTGAAGAATATTAGAGAATTTACGTGGTCATTCTTTGAAGAGTCAAAAGATCCTTCAATCCAATAATTTTTCATGTGCTATTTGTTCTCAAGGCAAATTAATTATAAAGTCATCACCAAGTACCGAATCTCTTGCATTTTTGGAACATATACATGATGATATTTGTTGACCTATCCACCCATTTTGTGGACTATTCTAATATTTTATGGTTTTGATTAATGAATCAACTAGATGGTCTTATGTTTGTTTATTATCAACTCGCAATTTGGCATTTGTGAAATTATTTGCAGAGTCAACTTGGTTATGAGCACATTTTTCAGATTATCCTATCAAGACAATTCATCTTGACAATGCTGGTGAATTTACATCCCAATCTTTTAATGATGACTGCACATCTATTAGGATAAGTGCTGAACATTCTGTGGCTTATGTTCATACACGAAATGGTTTGATAGAATCATTTATTAAGTGCCTTTGATTAATTGCAAGATTGTTGCTTCTAAGAATTAAAATCCCAACATCTACTTGGGGACATGCTATTCTACATGCCATAGCATTAATTCGTATGCGGACAATGAATTTTCATGAATTCTCTCCCCAACGATTGATTTTTAGTCGAGAACCAAATATTGCCATCTTAAAATTTTTGGATGTAGGGTCTATGTTCCAATTGTTCCAGACTTCCAGCACAACGCACAAAGATGGGACCTCAAAGGAGGTTGGGAATATATGTTGGATATAAGTTTCCATTTAACTTAACCAACAACTAGAGATTTATTTATGACATTTTGCTGATTGTCATTTTGATGAATCAAATTTTCCAATGTTAGGGCGAGAAAATAAGCAGCTGACTAAAAAATTTAGTTGGAATGAATTCTCATTATCTCATCTTGATTCTCGTATACGGCTATGTGAACTGGAAGTTAAAAAAATAATTCATCTACAACGTTTACCGAATCAATTGCTAGAGTTTTCACTAACCCAAAACATGTGACTAAGTCACATGTATTGGCTGTTAATTCGCCAATTCAAATTAATGTTACTAAAGGAGCTTTTACCACTAGTAATGAATTAAAAACACTGACGAAATATGGCAGACCAATCAGTTCCAAACACAAAAATCCTCAAAACCCAAAAGGAGCAAATAATCATGATAGCAAAATCGAGGTGAATCAGACTCCAGAAGAATCTTCAAAAACGAAAATTCTTGAAGAGTTTCTCGACATAACAGATAATAAACTTCTAGAAGAAGTTCAGGTACCTAAAAAATTTGATAATCGTGAGATTTCAATCAATTATATTATGATTGGAGAAAAACAGAACTGATTTACAACCTGCATTGATGATAAATTTCCTATGTTGCAGCAACTACTATGATGAAGAAAACAAGGATAACCGAAATCTCTGGATGAATGCAGACGTAGAAATGATCAGTCAAAATAAAAAGATGCAATTCAAGCAGACTTGAATTTACTGACAAAATGTAAAGTTTTTGGACAAATAATGTGCACACTTGAGGATGTGCAGCTAGTGGGTTATAAGTGGATTTTTGTGCGAAAACGAAATAAGAAAAATAAATTTGTGAGGTAAAAGGCACAATTTGTCGTACAAGGTTTTTCCCAAACACCAAGTATTCATTTCGAAGAGACGTATTCTCTTTGTGGTGGATGCAACAACTTTTTGTTATTTGCTTAATCTGGCAGCAAATGGTCAATTTGAAATGCGTTTCGTAGATGTTGTGACAGCTTATTTGTATGGGCTCATTTGTTAATGATATTTATATGAAAGTCCCTGAAGCATTTAAATTGCCTAAGGGACATGATTTCGGTTCTTGAGAACTTTATTCAAGTAAATTGTGTAAATCTTTATATGGATTAAAATAAGCTGGATGTATCTGATAGAATTGTCTTGGCGAATATTTGATGAAACAAGGTTACATGAATAGTCCTATTTGTCCATGTGTTTTTTTTCAAAGAGATCTGGATACGAATTTACAATCATTGCAGTTTATGATGATGATTTAGATATTATTGTAACTCTTGAAGAACTCAAAAAAGCTGCTATTATTTGAAGCAAAAATTTGAATGAAAGATCTTTGAAAGACAAAATTTTTTCTTAGTTTGCAAATTAAGCATTTAGAAAATGGTATCTTTTTGCATTAGTCAGCTTGTACATCCAAAGTGTTTCAATAATTCTATATGGATAAAGTACATCCCTTGAGCACAACTATGGTGGTACAATCACTTGATGTGCATAAAGATCCTTTCCAACCTCGTGAAAATGATGAAGAACTACTTGGTTTCAAAGTACCATATCTTAGCACTCTTGGAGCATTAATATATTTTGCAAGTCATAAACGCCTTGATATATCATTTGCCGTTAATCTACTAGTAAGATATAGTTCTTCACCTACCTAAAGAAATTGGAATGGTGTTAAACACATATTTCGCTACCTTTAAGATACATCAAAGGCAATAAAATGAAACATATTTCACCAAAATTCTTTTTCACTCATGATCTTCAAAAGAATGGTGGAACATATATTCAGCAAATTGACTCGAGTGAAAATTTTAGTAGATTTAGTTGCCAAATCACTCGACATTTGAAAAGTTGTTTATTTGGAATGTGACGACTGAAAGATGTCAAATGATGTGCTCAAGAGAGGGAGTTAGTACGTACTATCCTCTTTTTCCCTTAACCAAGGTTTTTTTTTCCTATTGGGTTTTTTCTGTTAAGGTTTTTAACAAGGTAGTTTCACATTTGGAAAAATATACTCTTTTTCCTTTACTAGATTTTTATCCCACTAGGTTTTTCCTAATAAGGTTTTAATGAAGCACTTTTTTTAAAATAGATATTTAAGAGGGAGTGTTATGAACCATTTAGTGGATATCTATCCATATTTTTATGATTCACCCCATGATCATGAGCATTACTCTTTGTAATTAGTGCAATCCCATGTTCTACTATTATACTGTGCAACTCCCACTATCTTATAATCTCCTACTAATTCACGTAACTCATGTAATTTATATTTGGGGTTTTGTAACCTATGATGTGGAGGGGTGTACTTGAAGCCTATAAATCAGGGATGGCAACCAAGGTAGGAAACCGCAGGCACCGGCTCTACAAGGGGAGTCATGCGGCGGGAGGTGGGGCAGGGCAGGGGTGAGAGCAGGAGGGATTTTACTCCCGCCATTTTAACTGGGGTAGGAGATGGGAGAGCATACCTCTGCCCCATCCCCTCTCCCTCCAGTCCCTTACACTAATTTAATATTTAAAAAAATAAATATCTATATATGGATTTCTACATGTACACAATTACACATTATAAATATATATTAATAATATGCATATATCATAATTTGTATAATAAAATGATTGTTTGATTATTCTTATCTTACTTGAAATTTTTACATATTGTAAGTTATTTACCAAAAAAAAATATATATGATGGTTGTGAGTTTAGATTTTCTATTCACATTATAGCCACACATCAATAATATTGCATGTCTATTATAATTAGACAAAATGATGATTTGGTTATTTTTAGTTAACTTCAATTTTTTTACATATGGTAAGTTGCTTAAACAAATATGATGATTATAAGTTTAGATTTACCATTAAAAGTAGAGAAATGAATTGAAAAAGATCACAATGATTTTTAATCTTGATTTCAAATTGAGTATTTAGTTAAGAATCTATGTGATTTACAATGTTTTTATTGATGATATATATATATATATATATATATCAAAATAGAAAATAAAAAATATAATTAAACAATTGCAAGGGCACCCATGGAGGTATGGGTCGGGGTGAGGTAGAGGGCGGGGCTAGAAAAAGTGGGGGACCGCATGTGGATGGGAGAGATTTTAAAGCACAGAGTTGGGATATAATTAAACAACTGCAGAGGCACCAACGGAGATATGGGCTAGGGCCGGGTGGAGGATGAGAGTAGAAAAGTGGGGGAAGGTATGGGGGTGGGGGAGATTTTAAAGTACCAAGCGAGGGACCTCCGTTGTATGCTGCGTTCGGGAAGGATGAATCGCTCCCGAAAAGGAATCTATTGATTCTCTCCCAATTGGTTGGACCGTAGGTACGATGATTTACTTCACGGGCGAGGTCTTTGGTTCAAATCCAGGATGGCCCATTGCACCAGGGAAAAGAGTAGAAGAAGCATGTAACTACTTCATGCATGCTTCACTCGGCTCGGGGGATATAGCTCAATTGGTAGAGCTCCGCCCTTGCAATTGCGTTGCGATTACGGGTTGGATGTCTAATTGTCCAGGCGGTAACTCCCCACTATAAATAGTGGCTTATATGAAAGATATGTGTAGAGAAAAATAGAGAAATCTTACTGCATTCTACTCTCTGTATTTTCATAGCACCTTACACTTGTTTTTTTTAAACTACAATAACTACATCCTATATAACATAATATTATTAGTCTTAGTAGTATTTTATTTCAAATTTGATAATCAATGACTACTACTTTCAATGTTGACTAATAAGTAGGGGACTCATAAGCGTATCATGAAGGGTAATGATATAGCCATTCAGAATAAACTTTTTATAAAGGTCTGTCGTACCTTTTAATACAACAGCCGATACTACCATTAGCTATTGTGTGCTCAAGAAATCTCCTCTTTCTATGGTGAATAATAATCCACGATCAACAATTTTCCTTTTAAGTCATTTTGGCCATGCTGTCTCCCCCCTTTCTCGCTGTGTTCCCCTCAATCAAAAACTTAGATATTTCACCCTGGTTGCCGTCTCTTTTACTAATTACTATTCTCATCTTCTCTATGTTTATGCGTATTGACATATCTTTTCTGGTTGTCTAACATTTAATCTAAGTAATTAAATAATATCCTTTTCTTTTTGTACTGTAGGATGTAGGAAGAAAATCTGAGATTTGAGTTGGCGGCTTTTAATATAAAAATTTGTGATATATTTGTAGCTGTAACGTCTTGTAAACTCGATAAACCACAAGAATCAATTTGATTTTGTATAGGATTTTGGACAGTGAACCCAGATCAATCTTGGCATCAATGATTTTTCCGTCTAAATCCATTATTAATCTTTCCTAGTTGGTCAGTGTTGATTGAATCTATTATACCATCAATGTGAAGTTTGGTCTGGTACAATCTCTGCATCCTTCAGCCCTTTCTTGATGCGGTCATCAAGGCTGGTAAGCTGCAAAATTCACTTCAAACTTTGGTGATATCCATTCGAGGTTCAATTAGAGAGCCAACCATATTTGAAGGCAATGATCAAACTACAAGTTGTGTTAATCTCCTCCAGGTGTTGGATAATCAAGAGGAACTCAAGTTTGATTGTGTCGTTGGCCTTAGATAGTTATTTTCATTTCTTGTTTAATGGAATAAGCAACCAGCTTTAGTGTCGCATTAGCATAGTTGTTGGTATTTTGTTTAGCTTTCCTAGACTAGCTGAAGGTGGAGATTCGGCCAACTTAGTGTTAGTAAGGCCGAACAGTCCATTTCCTAGTTCCATTAGGTTTTCATAATGTAAAGCCCAAAAAAAGTCTCTAACGTTTCTTTCTTAATAACATATACGAAATTTCCAGCAAATTGAGTGAGAGTTCTCTTGGCTTCTTCGAAAATACCTTTGAACAGTTTAGAATTATTTTAGGTGTTCACTTTAGCTTATCAGTTAAGAACCGCACTTGATTGTGGCGTATTCCACCAAAAACTTTAGTTCACTAGCTCGTTAAGTCGCGAGTTGAGATAATTTCAATATTATTCACAACTTTAGGGGGTTAGATTGAGTCAAAAGGTTTTTTTGCTGCTATCAAAGTTGAAAACTCACCATCTAGATCCGGGGCAGGGTGATCATGGGTTTCGTTACGTCGACGGAGTTTGTATCAGCTGGCATCAGAGCTAGTTGATGGTTTTTCGGGTCATATCCATTTAATTCAACTTTTGAGTCATGTTTTCATCCATTCTTGGTGTGTCTTTATTGTTTCTTCAATTGGTCGGGAAGGAAAAAAAAAAAAACAGCAAGTCAGTTCTAGGGTCTCTTGTGTTCTATCGCTTGTTTTCATCATTTGTTCTTGTTGCCTTGCTGCTGAATTAAGTTTTATTGTTCCTAGGGTTGTTTAGTTGTCTTTTGTTTAGTGTCTTGTGCTGCTAATTGCTGTTGTCCATCGAATCTTCAAAACAAAAAAACACAAAAAAAAAAAAAAATCCAGCTGCTAGGGTTTGCTTGTATTGTTTATGTTTTCTTGCGTGGATTAGGGTTTCTTGTTTTAATCCTATCCAAATCTATTTCTACTCTGTTTTTGCCGTATTTCTTATTCCAATTCTGTCTAGATTGTGTTTTTCTTCTGCTATTTCGTTGTGTTCAAACAAAAAAGAAAATCATACCTGATTGTTAAGTTCATCTCTAATCCGTGTCGGTTTTGGACAGCTTCTCTGTTTTGGATTGGTTTGTGAATTTGAAGCAATCTACTTGATATTTCTGGGTTGGAAACTTGAAATTCTTGACATTCTTGATTTATATCTTCAAATTCGTGGGAATCTTGGGTGCAAAATTCAGAATTCTTGAAGTCTTGAAACACTTTTGCCAACTTCTTGAATTCTTGAACTTAAGTTTCCAAAATTCTTGAAGCTCTTGCAACTGAACTCAGTAAATTAATTTCTGGGAAATTTGTGGACTGACCTGGGGTGTTTGAAGGCTGTTCTTAAATTATAAAAAAAGACAGAAAATGAAATAAAGGAAAGAAAGACTGCCGGATCCGTTTCACCAAAACTGGTGCAACCAAGTTTGATTTTTGGTTCTTGGGTCAGCTTTGAATATTGTTTGCACTTTGGAAACATTCTTATTTAATCCTAAGCTTCCTAAATGCAATTCTCCAGCTAAGAAGGGTGTCTTTCACGTGGTTTTGGTTTTCCAAATCTATCCAGCTTTCAATCTTCTAGTTTCCTAAAGCTGTCTATCCAGTTTCCTAATTTTGTCTTGTACATAGTTTCCTAATTGTGACCAGCATTAATTCCTTCCAATTCCAGCTGGGTTTAACAGTTCTCGTGGGTTCGAAGGGTCGAGGTTTTCAGCAATCCAATTTTGATATTTAGTTTAGATCGGAGTTTCGTGGGATACGAGTTCAGGTCAACCTTTAGTGGGATCCTATCATTTCTACTACAAGTTTATTGCCGGATCACGATCTAAGCAAAAGAGGGAATTGGACGGAAGTATGGCTTCTCAAAGTTCTACTAATTAAGGATTTCAAACTATCACCAAATAAGCAATTCAACACCTGCAGTGGTGAGAGAAGACAAGATAGTTGGGAGAGGAGCTTTTTAGTAGGCTCCATGAAGTTTAACTAGACTATAAACATTTGACCCGTGAATGGTAATTTTACTTTTAAATCAAAATTGTTTTGACAAGAAAATTATTGCTCGGTTTTTTATTCATTTTCGAGTTGGCACTAAGAGACATGGCTGGTTAGCAGTTGAACCGGTCAGTCTAGTACAATTCTAAAAACACTAAAACTAAGAAGTGTTTCAATCTTTTAAAAGTGATTTTCTTAACTAATTTTTGATTGATTGGAATCTAATTAAATTAATTCTATTTAAAGTTTTGTGCGTGCCTATTGATTCCTTCAAAGACATTCACGCATGGACAAAAAAGGACATCACTAAGCCACAATATTAGCAAGTAAAAGTAAAAGTAAAACTGCTTGCCCATCTTCAATGTATACTTTGGCACTGTCAAACGTGGCACTTAGGAATAATTTTAGAAATCTCTCCTAAGGTTTGTGACAATATCACTTAGTACCTTAAATTTTGAAAAATATTACTTGCATCCCATATTTTAACTTTTTTATAAGATTGTAAACCTATTTTAAAATATATTATTAAAAACTCATTCTTGGATAGAGAATATTTTTTTCATTCAAATATTGCCCTTTTCCTGTGTATCTTTTTTATTTTCATAATAAATCTTATTAATCCCTTAAATTTTGAAAACCTTGGTGATGTATTTTGTAGTTAAAAATTGTAGAATGTTAACAAGATTGAAAGAGCTTTTAATAGTTTTTATATCATCAGTTGGCACAATAAATACAAAATTTAGAAATTCACAATTTCAGCCTTCGAAAGCATCTCAAATTAGTGTGTAGACATAATTTTAAACATATTTTTTCTATTTCTTAGAAATTCTAAAATTTTGAGAATCTCCTCAAGCTCAAGTTGATTGCAAGCACGTTTTAGTAAATTAAAAATATTTTTTTGCTTGAAAACACTTTAAATATACTCCTAAAAATAAATTATTTATATCTTAAAGCGTCTAATGTTATAATGTATCTCACTAAAATTGCACATTTACATAATTTATTATAGTTTCAAGCTTTTCTTAATATACTTTTAATTCAAAAAAAAAGACAACAAAGCGCATTTTTGGAATGAAAACATCTTCTCCACCTAAAAATTATTTTTTAATAATATATTTTGAAATGGATTGATAATGTTACAAAAAGTCAAATGTAGGGGAAGTAAATGATATTTTTTAAAGTTAAAAGGTGCAAAGTGAAATTATTAAAAACCTCAAGGGAGGTTTCTGAAATTATCCCTGATACGTATTTGCAATTGCATTGACCATGAAGTATGACAATTGAACCAATAGTGCGTGACTGATTTTCGGGTGAGCTTGGTTTCGGTGGCTTTTTTTTTTTTTTTTTTGTTAAGCCAATTTTCAAACCATATACAGCCCTAAATGAATGCATGTATATCGGTGGAAACTGAATATTGTACATTTATAACAATCTTTTTGAGTTATGAGAATATTTGTTCGTCTCTGTATACCTGTCATATTACTCAAAATCAGATGGAAAAATATCCTATCAGTTTTCCTTCAGCAAAAATATAGTTACACGATGAATTGAGGATGAACAGGACACTAAACTTACTCGGATAGGTTTAATCATTAAACAAATATCAGTCAATCCAGGGCACTGTAGTAGTAAAACTCGAATTAAAAAAATTCATCTCCAATCATCAGTTTAGCTTGAATTCTTGCTGCATCCAATTTACTTGTAGCAACCATGAAACTCTGTACTACTCCCTGGTTCTCAGATTTATAGTTGTCCTTTGGGGATTTTTTTTTATTTTATGAAATTTATATAAGCAGATTAAGTGGACTTTGGGTGAATTTCCGAATATGACTCTTTGATTAGAAACTTTATAGACTCATCGAGGGGCAAAGTTTTTACCTTTTGTTGGCAAAACCAGGGAGAGGAAGTCAGTCTCAATTTTTATTAATGTTCAATAAAAAGATGAAGGGGGCACGAGCCTAACCTCCACTGAAAGTGGAAAAGATTTTCAAAAAGTAAATAAGGAGTATTACTCTCTTACAAAAAAAAGTTATGATATAAGGAAAATTAATGCTATCTAAACTAATGCTATTCATTGGGGGGTGTATTGCGAATTGTAATTTGATACTTTTCTAATTGCAAATTTAAAATCTTTTCCTATTTATTGTTGGTTTCGAAATAGTGACTCTTATTTTCGAGCAATAAAAAGTAAAAAACATGATATTGACAAATGACAATGATATTGTTTAGCTGCTTCTGTTTCCGTAAAGCGAATTTGACTCCATTTCTTACCACATACTACATTACACTTCAATTCTCAGTCATAAAAGATCAAACAACTTGAAAAGTTTTATAGAGAATCCCTTTAATGTAGATTTCCAAAATTTTTTTTTTTTTTGGGAGGGTTAAATTATACTCCCTTATACCTTGCAATTTCTTTATCCGATTTTTGCATAACCAATAAAGACCATATGGTCGGTCATGTGGGATTTCTATCATATGTTTGATGTAGCAATAATTAAGGTTCCATGCACGAAAAGTAAGAGAATCTTATACCACTTTGTCATTAGCTTTTTGATAAAGTCCAACATCCATCTTGTGAAGTAGATGAATAACTGTTAATTTAAGGGTAGGTGTTTAGTGTAACGTATAGATGCAAGACATCATTATTAATGCCAATTCGAGTAACTATGCAAAGTCAATGTAACATGGGAGGAGCTTTAATGAGATTCCAAGGCAACCCACTACTTGCAATTATAATGCCAGATAATAAAGTAAAAGAAAGACACAACCTAGTATGAAAAGAAAAAAATAATAATACTTACATTTAGTACTATCAAGTGGAATTTTTTAAAATGTCATATTGAATGATGTGACAAAAGGCGACCAGATATAAGTTAAGAAAATATTTTTTTTTTTTTTGTTTGAAGGGATTGTAAAAATTTCCTGAAGTTGAGATGTCTTTGCAATACATATGTTTTGCTTTGAGATGCTTAAGTTGTTCAATGAATAGATTAGATGATTGAACCTGTTTTATATGTAGTGCATTTTAATCTTGTTTGTTCCCCCAGAAATAAATTAACTTTTATGATAATTCTGTGCTGTCACTTAGTCTCCAAATCTTAACTCATTGTCACTTCTATTACTCTCAAGCTTTATCATTTGTCTTTTGGTCAACCCGACGCAATTTCCAGTAAACCCAATTATCTTTTTTTTTCCCCCTTTGGCAATTTGCAATTTGCATTGGGCAGTAATGTCAAAGGTAGTACGCAGAAACCAAATCTTCCGTCATTATCCAAACGAAAGTTACTAGATTGTTAAGTTACGTAGAAGGTCCTTAACTTTTGCCCATATATCCTGTTTAGTCCCTCAACTTCTAAAGGTACCAGCAAACTCCCTATATTCACGTGGCCAAATCCATGATTTCTATTGGGTCCTTGAATTTCCAACACCCGTTTACCCCACTCTCTGAAATTTCAAGAGTTGCGCAGGTTTAATGATTGAAGTTTCTCCTTTTATTTTGTATATCAGAGGAGGAATTTGACGGCACTTTGGTTGGAATTCTCACTTAGGGTTGGTTGGAAGAGCTCTAATTTCCTTTTCTATTCTCTAATACCATTAAACCTGTATGTATTTTTATTTGTAGTGTTTCGTCTGTCATTAAAAAGTTCCTAAAATATTCTTTCAAAAATGTCCCCAAATGGAGGCCTATCTGGGTGAGAAGAAAGATGTTTGGGGTGGCGCCAGGTAATAAGTCCTTTGTTGGGATAGATATTTTATTATTTTGAGGGAACAAATCGATATTAGTCAAAAAAAGTTTAAGGACTAAATTAGTAATTTTTCTTTTTATTTATGATGTAGTAGATTATTATTACCATGTCTTATCATTCTATTCTCTTATCACAGCCTTTTGTGCTTAATTTTATTTGATAAATGATCTACATCGTTCAATCCAGAGACTATTGGAGCCACTAGATTTATGGCCCGTGCACCCACCCAAGCCTTTGAAAAAATATATGAAACCTAATATAATTGCCAATTCTTTTCTTTTTGATAAAATTGGAAAAAACTTTTATTAGTTAGCTTTGAATGCCCTTAAAGAAACAGTTGGGCCATTTTTATGTACCCCATGCTTAGGCAACTTTCAAAACAAAGCACTCTAGAGAATGAAATACAATAGAGTAAATGGCGAAAAAGGTCACTTAACTTTTTAAAGTTGCACCGGTTGGTCACCAAACTTTTTTTTTGGCCAAAAAGGTTACTCAACTATTTAAAACGCGCCATTCGAGTCATTCCGGCAAGTTTGTTGTCTAATACGGCCAGAAACAGAATAAAATAATTGGAGAGCCTAATTAAACAGGGGTAAAAATGTCCAGGTGTGTTGGAATAAGTGTAGCGGCAGATCAAACACCTTTGCATCAACTTTACTTTACAGAACAAAAAAAGTCCAGGTTTTTTAGAACATTTTAATCAAAACCCTCACTTCAAACTTCAAATACTTCTTGCGATCGATGAAGAAACCAAAAATCTAAAACCGTCAGAGCCCGACGACTTTATTCAGCAGTCAAGAATTATTGATTGAGACGTATGCAATGGATTGGGTGAAGCGACCGCGAGGGGATTATGTTGATCCATATGCAGTTTATGGTAAGAAGTTTATAAAAAAAAATGTAATTTTTGGTCGATAATATGTGTTTTGTTGTACGATTATATGACATTGTCTGCATTTACTGTAAATAATTGTTTCCTGAAAGTGATAGTAGGATTTTAAATAAGGGGAAATAGATGAAAGTGAAAGGGACAGGGCAAAAGTGGGACTTTATTTGTCATACCAGTGGATAACAAAGAATCGTACACTGTTGTTCATGTTTGGGTGATTAAAGATAGAATTAGGTCCCCACATGTTGGTTAGTTATATTAAAAGTGATTAAATATAGTAAAGAAGGCAACCTGAAGCTTAGATTGCTCTTTTTTTATTGCAGTCAAAGGAATCTTGACGTCCATTTTGACTAATTGTTATTGTGTTTAATTCATCTTTTACATGTCTACAAAACCAATTTTTAAACTATTTTGGAATGGGTTCTTATTGCAGCCGATGAATCTTCTCTATTTTCAATTAAAATGCATCATGGTGGTAGAATTGAAGGGGATAAATACAAAAGCTACGTGAATGGTGAGACTGATTATTTTGATGCTTGTGATGCGGAAAGAATGTCAGTCCATGAAATCAACAAAATGGTGAAGGAGTGTGGGCACACGGATAGCATTATTTTGTACTATTACATTGATCCTATTGGTGATATAAACCATGGCCTACGAGAGCTGCAAACTGATCAGCATATTATAGAATTTTGTAACTGGATTGGAAAGTTTAGGTTGATGGAGGTATATTGTCACCATGTCCAAGGAAAGGAAATGCTCAATATTGCCCCTATTGTCTTGCATGATGACTTAGTTGGGAGAAAGTCCTCAGTAGTTATAGAGGAATTGGAGGCTGATGAGGTTGACTTTGGTAGAAAAGAACCAGTAAAAAAGAGTGGTTTCAAAGAGGCAAGTGGTAGAAAACCTGATACAAGGAGTGGTGTTGGCTCTAAAGTGATTTGTGCCTTAGAATGGATAGTGCAACATGAAGAACCAGGCCAAGCAAATGTGGATACAATGCATGGGCCAACCGCTGAAGATGCCACTATAGATGGAGGCGAAGTGCACTCTCCAGAAGGTTCGGTAGCACATGAAAGTGATGGTACGTCTTCAACATCTGAGGAAGGGGAATTCACTGAGTATAATGAGTACTGTAGAGATGATAACATAGACATGCAACAGCCAGATACACAAGAAGGTGATGCTACCATTGAGGGCCATGTTGGTCAGGAGTCTCCAATTGATAGAAATATGGAGAGTGAGATTGTTCATGGCGAAGGGATAAGTGAGCAGGCAACAACTCAGCCCCAGCCAGCATCCATGAATGAGAATGTGCAAGTGAGGAGGAGTGAAAGGCTAGGAAACTCACAAAGGAGTGGTGGTACAGCTTCTCACACAAGACAACAACCTGCTAGAAACTCACGAAGAAGTGGTGGTACGTCTTCTCCAAGAAGAGAGCAAGCGCATACATCAACACAAGAGGAGAATCCACTCTTGGAGGATGATGCATACACAGAACTTAACAGCAATCCGAACTCATCAGATGAGGAGACCATTGGCTAAACAACAAGGTACAAAGACTTCAACATTGACCAGTTTCTAATAAATCCACAATTTGAAGTTGGAGTCAAGTTTGGAACCAAGTCTTTATTTAGAAATGCAGTTAGAAATTATTCAATTCTTACTGGGAGACCAGTGTACATGTATACCAATGACTCTAGGAGGTTGAGGGCAAAATGTGAAGCTCCTTGTAAGTGGTATGTGTATGCAGCAAAAATTCCTGCCATGAATGATAATGATTTTGTTGTCAAGACTTTGAATGATGTGCATACAAATTGCCGACATGCTTGGAAGAACAAGAATATGACTATATCATGGCTAGCCGAGAGATATGAGGATACAATTAGAACAAATATGGACATGCCTATTCAGCAGATTAGGCAAACCATAGATGAGCAGTACAAATGTGAAATTAGTAGAAGCATGGCATACAAGGCTCAAACTATGGCAAGGAAAAATATCAAAGGCCATGCTCATGAACAATATGCTGCTATGTGGAGATATGCTGCAGAGCTTGAAAGAACACACCCCAATACAACTGTTGATATTCAGTTCAGTCCAAGAACCAATCCTGATAGCAGACCAATCTTCAAGAGATTCTACTGTTGCCTAGGACCTTTGAAAAAGGGTTTCAATGATGGATGTAGACCCATAATAGGATTGGATGGGTGTCATACAAAAGGTGAACATCCTGGTCAACTTCTAGCTGCTATTGGGACAGATCCCAATAATGGGTGGTGGCCTATTGCTTGGGCCGCGGTTGAAAAGGAGGCAAGGGAGCAATGGTTCTGGTTTCTGAATTTGTTGGTTCAAGATTTAGGAATTGCCCAGGCCAGCAGCCATTATACATTTATTTCAGACCAGCAAAAGGTCAAATATCTTCTCTATGCTGTACTTTTTTGTTTATTTTAAACTTTACTTTATATGCTAGTCAAGTAATTTACAAACACTTCACACTTCATTTAGGGACTTGACAGTGCACTATTGGAGCTTCTTCCATACTGCCAACATAGATTTTGTGTACAACATTTATATAGGAATTTCAAGAAAAAGCATCCTGAGAGTGCATTAAAGGGCATGTTTTGGAGCATTGCTACAGCAACCACAGAGGAGCTGTATGAAGCTGAACTTGAGGACCTAAGACAATATGATGCACTTGCATATGAGTGGGTGAGGAGGGCCCCACCACCTCACCATTGGTGTAAGGCATTCTTTCCTGAACATGTTAAGTCGGATATGCTTGTTAACAATTTATGTGAAACTTTTAATGCAAAAATACTAGAGGCAAGGGACTTACCAATCATTAGTATGATAGAGTGGATTAGGGAGTACTTGATGGGTAGGATAGGGGAAAGAGCAGCTTGGATGGGGAAGTGTACTGGACCTATTGGTCCAACAATAATGGTACTTATTGATGATAGGGTAAAACACTCTAGAAAATGGAAATCAGTAGCTAATGGTGATGGAGGCTATCAGGTTAGGGGCCCTAGGGGGGAACAATATGCTGTTTACCCAACAATGAAAACATGCACATGTAGATTATGGCAAATTAGTGGGTTACCTTGTTGCCATGCAATTACAGCAATACACAGAAATAATGAGGACCCTGCCAATTACACTGATGCATGTTACAAGAGAGATTTATTTATCCAAATATATGAAAATGTACTGTATCCAATTAGTGGGAAGACATTGTGGCCCCAATCTAGCAATCCAGAATTGGACCCCCCCCATCCCATGCGTCCAAAGAGGTAGGCCAAGAAAAGCCAGAATTAAGGATGTGACTGAGAGTAAAGGTAGTGGTAGAGTTGTCAAGAATACTGTTCAGAAGTTAAAAAAGCATGTGATAATACATTACAAAAAGTGTGGGAAATCAGGCCATAACAGAGCCACTTGCAAAGAAGGCTCAAGTGATGTCACAGAAGAACAAAGAATGACTAGTGCTTCTCAAAGTAATAGTACATTTGCGGGCCATAAGCATGCTGATTTTGGAACAGCTAATAATGGACATAATTGTCATTCCATGGCTGCTCAAACTGATACAAGGACAGACCCAACAACAGGTCCCACAAAAGATTTGGATACCGAGCAAAATCCACTTCCAGACCATAGGACTGCCAATATTGATGCAGAAAATCAATCCAACACAGCAAGAGGTTCCCAAACAGAGGAAACAGTCCCACAAAAGAGGCAGCTTAGGAAAACTTCAATACCAGTTAGAACCTTAACTTTTTGTGTCATGATAGTTCTGTATATGTTTCTACTGCTGAATAATATTCAATTTTGTATAGGTAAGACGAAGTAGGCCTACTGCTGCAAATTCAACTACAAGTGGACAAGGTCAGCCAAGTTCATCTACTGCCAAAACAAGCCAGAAAAAAGGCCAAAGGAAAAGGAAGTTGACTGATGCAGAAAAAGGAGCTATTAATGCCAATTATGCATATTTGGGGAAAGAACCACCGTTTAAGGTTGGGAGGTGGCCTGAAATTTCAAGGGGTAGAAGAGGTTCATCATGAAGATTTTTTGCCTAAATTGTTTCGTTTATCTTTAATCTTTTGATGTCAATAGTGACCTGATTTGTGGTTGAAGAGGCAATGGGAATGTTTCCTGATGCTGATGGAAATAGCACTTTTTGTTTTCCTTTTTGTTGATACCAGCAATAGGAATAGACTTGCTGAAAAAAATTGATAGCTTTTTTATCTAGATGCAGGGATGGTGATATTGTAACTTCAGAAAAATGATGTCCATTTTGACAAGGATCTTGCTCTATATATTATTATGCCTATTTGTCATTATTCCATTCCATTTACTTTCAATGTGGACATATCAGGTTCATGCCATCGTACATAGCACTAGAAAAAACAAAATGCAGCCAATGATATACACTCCAGTAAAATTCATGAGGAATTATGTGCACTAGTTTCACAATTAACAGTTGCCGTCCAACAAAATGGTATTAGTACACTCCTGCAAAGTTTTGCAGCTACAAAAGTCAACTAAACTAAACAACATATTTCCTGCCACAAAGGGATATTACACTCCAGCAATTTGCTGCTTCCGTCCAGAGACACTACACTCTGGTGCCCCTTTATTCCACAAATACAAAGTCAAGAAAACCCAAATCACAATAGCAAAACTTGATACTTTTTTCCTTGTCTGCCTTCTGCGTAGTTGGTCCTGCAACTTCTTTACTTCAATTTCAGCTTTATCGCTCGTTTTGCCACCTTCTAGCCTCCTCTACCAAAGATTCATTCTCAACTTCCAATTGATTTTTACTCCTTAACAGGCCCGATATTACCTGTTTAGATCTTTCACACATCTCTTCATCATACCAATCCCAATGTCCACAGCCTTCAACCTGCAATTATAGTTCTTTTTAAATTTTTCTGTTTGGGATTTTTCAAGAAAAATCTTATACTTTCAGCAAAGACAAGCCAAGTAATAGACTTTCTAATACTTACTTGACCTTGAGCACATTCAACATATCTTCATGCCGGGTTTCTCTCGGTCCATGGGGTCTTCAATATGGTTCTTGTGCCACAATTGCAAAATGGAATTGGTTTAAAGGTTCTTCTCATGGCTTTTTAGAGGAAATGGGCAGCAGATCTAGACTTATAGTGTGGAATACACTTTATGGTGCCTTCATATACAAAAAGGGACATGGTTTGCGAGGCAGATCTAAGTTCTGGACTTTTTTACCCCTGTTTAATTAGGTTCTCCAATTATTTTATTCTGTTTCCGGCTGTATTAGACAAGAAACTTGCCGGAATGACTCGGATGGTGCGTTTTAAATAGTTGAGTGACCTTTTTGGCCAAAAAAAAAGTTTGGTGACCAACCGGTGCAACTTTAAAAAGTTAAGTGACCTTTTTCGCCATTTACTCAATACAATAAATTAAAAAAGCGTATCAAGTCTAAAATGTAAACATTTAAAAACTAGTGGGATATGTATATTCAGCACGTCGTACAGGATTATCATTATCCTATTAGTTTCCTGCGATTAGTCCTCCAAAGTACAAATGCACCACGAAATTTTTTCCCTAAGAGGGCCTTGTTTGGCAGTTAAGTTTTTGGGAATTTGTATAAAACTCTACTGTAGGTCACTGTAGAAGTTGTAGAAAAAACTTTTGGAAGCGAAATTTTTTATGTGTTTTGGGAGTGTTATATTAAAAACTTTGGGAGTTTTTTGAGGATTCTTGCAGATAATGTAAGAAACAAACAAGTTTTATACAAACTTACGAAAAATTTGCATTAAAACTTTGGAAGTTTTTTATGGTTTCTGTAGCAAAAGCAGATAAAAAACTAGTAGCATACAAACTTGACAAAAAACTCAACTGCCAAACAAAGCCCTCGTATGTAGCACAGTAGCAGCAACAATCTGAAAAACGACAAATAGGAATGGTCCTCAGTTTGAGAGGTTAAAAGTCATTACACGATTTATTCAGTGCTCTATTTCATCACAATCCAATTATATGATACATAAAGATGAAGGGGAAAGAGATAAAAGAATGTATAAATACATTTATAGAAACATCCTTCGCTCTTTTGCATTAAGATATCTATCTATTTGATATACATTTTCTATAACTTTCAATATGCAAAATGCATTGTATAACAAATCCTGCCAAAAACACAGTAAGCCAATGGCAGCATTCTGCTGCTGACTAAATCTCGCAGTCCTAACATTTAACTCTGAACTTCCCTTAAAGGAAACTTTGAACATCTTCCAGCCAAAACTGAAAGGCTGTTTCATTGAATGGTCACATAATGCTTTATCTCGGTTTTTCTTCTCTATCCCTCCATGTCCAACCTCGTCAAAATGCAAAAGATATTTAACCAATCATCTTAAGGAATTGTACTAATCAAGTGCAGCTTTGTTCCTGCGACCGGTTATGGGCTTAGGTAAACCGTCAAAGATCGGTCTTGCAATGACTGCAGAGGATAGGGCCTGCAGATCTGGCTTCAAACTCCACTTCGTTGTAGGCCATAGGGATGACAAGGTGCTATTATCCGAATCTTGCAAATTTGATGTACTTGATGATTTCCTCACGCTACTAAGACTGTCAATTACAAAAGATTCCCCCAAACCTATAGGAATGGGGTTTGGCAAACCCGCTTCAGCTTCAGCTCCAGATGGAGTTCGACAAGTTGACTTGGGTCTCAAAGCCAAGCCTTTACCAGTAATTGCTGAAAAGCCACCACCACCGCTATTATCCTCCTTCAGCAACTTTTCTGGAGTACGAGAACTAAAATCAGCCTCAGATTTCTGACGCCTTCGCACTAGCAGCTTCTCAATCCAATTATCTGACTCACTATCGGTACTCTCTTGAGCAGACAGATGATCATCCAGGTGACCATTTTCTGTAGTAAAACCATTAGCTTCACTTTTAGATTTTCTATGATGACTCAGTGGTGGGTTCAGCTCACCGGAAGGCTTGGCAAATGGCCCATCCTCTAAATAGTGAGCTCCGCCTTTCCGATACACAGCCATTTCAAAGCCTTCTGATGCAAATTTCTCCTCTGCTGGTTTAAGACCATAATAACCTTGTAAACTGCTCATGGCTGGAGAGACCTTCCGCTGAGGAGAAGGCGTCAACTTCAGTGACTGAAATGATTCAAATAAATCAGAGTGCCTGCGCATGGGTTGAGTCTTCTCACAGCCATGTGGCCTGCAAATAAGCAATCACAACCAGCAACTGTTAACTGTTTTGGATTCCACTGGAAGACGAGAGCAAATCAGAAAAAATATGAACCAAGCTAGAATTATCAAACTCTCAGCTATATTTCAGATACAGATAGAGTTACCTAATCCAAGAAGAACACAAATAAACCTATTAGGTCCAGTTCATTGTTATTCACAACCCATTATTATCAAGCAGTTACCAACAAGAAGGAACTGGATGGCAAAAGGCACTTTACTTCATTGTACCATCATGATTAACCGAGCAATGAGTGTGTAAAGTATCATCCTTATTCAAACATTATCAGTCCCAATTATATGGTAATTTCTTAAAAACTCAAATCTTACAATCACCAGACTGCAATTTAAACCACCAACATAAAACAGACTCTATCACTTGACTTATGAGACTAAATGCCACTCTCCTAAATGTCAATTACCATTCACCTTGTCAAGCTCCAGAAAACACGATACAACTTTTGGATCATTACAACTTTTAACCTTTTGAAACAAAACAGTTTCCATCTTTCCAGTGGAGAAACAACAAAAGCCTCATAAGCCTGCCGAGTCATACACATCTTTCATAAACATAATTAGAACTACTTATGAACTACAAGTCTACAGCCACTGCTGTCTTTAGTCCACAGTGTGACTACACAATCATACCACTGGTATTTCCACCTAGCACAGGCACTACCATGGCATAGGATGAATATCAACCACAAGAATTTGTTACCAGGGGAAATCAACAAGTCTACAAGTTAAGGTGCAAAAAAATTCCTCACGAGGTTAAGCTGGACAAAGATTTAATAACTCACATTGTTATTGTGATGATCTCCTAATTCGGTGTTTAAGACTATGGTTTAATAACAGAGGAATGTCCACTGGCCACCCTCACTCGACTCCATTCATTTCCTTTATTTTCTCTCTCCACTATTAAGAAGAGTGATAAGCCACCTGCTTTGGTTATATTATTTGCCACCTCTACCATAATGAAGATGAGTTCCAAGGCTTATAATATATTGCCAACCATGTTGAGAAGATGCCCCCTGAAAGCTGTAAAGTTCATGCCACCACTCACCCCAAGGCTTAAACTTAAAACAATTCACAATGTGCTTTTAGCTTTTTTAATGACGTCTGAAATAAGTTCATAGATACATTTGGCATTTCTAATTACCAGCCAAGACAGTTGTCTTTTCTGCTTATTATGATACAACAAAGCACATTTCTTTACATAGTATGGGTGCTTTAATCAGGCAGGGCACAGTAAACTCTTACTACCAGAATCAATTAGAATGTGGGATGACAGTTCCAATAATGGCATAAATCCTAATAATGTACTATCTTCAATTTAATGTAGAATTGGATAAAGATCTGCAGGGAGAGAATCAAATTCATTATCCTTTTACTTCAGCAATATATTAACCTTAGGTAAGTAAATGAAAAGAAGAGATGGAATGTTTGTTGCCCAACTTATAAGGAGATAACAAGTTTTGAATTCAAAAGTGATAAAAGCAAATTAAATATTCTAGTCAAAAGAAGCATGGGTCAAAAGAATCTATCAACTGTGGAGCATAATAGCTACAATGAACTTTTGGCGGTGTGCTTGTATCTGAGTGGAAACAAACTCATTTAAACTCCTCAACAAGCCAACAAAACTCATATACAAAAAAATTTGGCATGACGTAAACAGGTTTAAATGTTTCATCTTCAGCAATGTGGCTGTGCACTACTTGTCAGTTTCTGCCAACAATAAATACACCCACACAGCAACTAGAATATTAAAGGACAAAATACATCTGTAATTGGAATGCAATCATCAATAGAAAGTCCTAAGAATCAGAACTGAAAAAGGTTTTCCGCAAATATCAGATACACACCATTAGCATCTCAGAGACAAGGACTCCAAAAAAGTGTGCCAGGTATGTATAAACGTAAGAACAATGCAAAATTCTGTAGATTAAAATGTAAGCATCAAGCACATGAAAATTGCCATACCCTTGTGTATCCAAACCATTCGATAAGCTGGGTGATGGAGGATGTCTTCCTGGTAATGGTATTTGAAGCGTCTTCAGAGCAAACATCTGGAGATCTGATACCAAGCCATTCATCCTCTTTATATCAGCCACCTGATACACCAAAAGCCACCAATGCCAAGTGCAGCATTAATATGGCATCATGACCCAAAAACCGTTGAAAGACAA
Organism: Gardenia jasminoides; assembly: GCA_013103745.1. Lineage (NCBI taxonomy): Eukaryota > Viridiplantae > Streptophyta > Magnoliopsida > Gentianales > Rubiaceae > Gardenia > Gardenia jasminoides. The sequence continues at coordinate 19,490,609 of CM023105.1, forward strand.
TGAAAAGCCCGAAAAAAGATAAAAGCAGCCAGAACAGCACAAGCCCCGCAATACCATGCACCCAAACAAAGCCTCCAGTGTCAAAACAAAATAACTCTTCAAACATCAAAACAAAAACTGAGCGTCACAATGCACTGAAGTTGGTTGACAAACACAAGTGGAAGTTACGTCATCCAATTATCTCATAATACAAACAGGACAAAACCAAACTAAACATAATCTCTAATTCAAAACATATATTGCCTTTTCATTTTGGTCACTCAAGCGTTGTTGGTGAATGCTTTTCCAATCAGAGTTTTGGAGTTCAGCCCTATACTTTCCTCCTCCATAAATTAGGCTCCAAATGCGCCGGTTTCACTAATTATCCGAACAATTCATATGGTAGATGTTTTCGCAAAGTCAAATCTCCAATAGCAAAGGGGAAAGGGGAAAGAAATGCACACACGCACATAATTCATATTTCAGTTCAGCATTTTCAAAATTCAGCAGGGCAATTCTGCGTCCGTTCATATCCAGGCAACAAAACAATATTAAAATCTCAAAGAGCCGGATCCTCCCCTCTGGCTCAAAGTAAAAATTTCCAGGTTAAACTAGCACTGAACATAGACAATTAAAAAAGCGAGATTTCAAAATTATTATCGCTACTGGACGAGAGAATTTACCTCTACACCGTATTTGATAGCGACACCAGCAAGCGTATCAAACTTAGAAACCGTATGTTCTATATAACCACCGACACCCGCGGCCGTCGTCGGCGGAGGTGAATTCACAGCAAAAATTTTGGCAGGCGCCGATGACGACGGCGGCGACGGCGGCGGCGAAGAAGAAGACGCCATTCCCGTGGATCGATCCACCACATCATAATAACCTCCAAATCCGAGCCCTCCTCCATTCATTCTCCTGTCCATTTCAATTTTTGTGCCAAAATTCCTAATTCCCCAGGAAAAGAAAAAGAAAAAAGGAATCCAGTTGGGCAATTCGTGTTTAGGAATCTTGCATTCTAGCATGAAAAACAATAGTTAATGGATCAATTTCACAAGTATTTTTCCAACTACATAGATGCTGGGAACTCGAAACGAGAAAAATGGGATTGGAGATAGGGGATTGGGGGGGTCCCTTAGATCTGGTAGGAGAGTAGGTGATCTGGTGCTTCAATGGGGTGTTTTTTCATGTGTACTTAATCCTTCTTAAATTCAATGAGAAAACAATAGCTAAGTTTAAAAAATGTGTATAGATGGAAAAGGGAATATAAGTGGGATATGGGGGGGAGTGGGGGCGGGGGCGATGCTATGGGGTGCTGAAAGCCTTTGAAAAGGATGGTTGGGTTGCTGCATTTTCAAGGGCAATGAAAATTAGGCAATCTAGGTGTCTATAAAATTGAGTTGTAAAAAGGGAAAAGGTAGAATTATTAGAATTATGAGTTACAGTCATTAAGCTTTTATAAATTTCATTTTGACCATTATATAATTTAGGGGGTGTTTGGTAAATAGGTTTCAACCCCCACTATGGGTTTCAAATTCAATTATACCCATATAAAATGTTTGGTTGGGGTCAATGGAATAAATTAATGGGAATGATAGGTCTCTTCTATAGGTTTTTGATTAACCACCTGTTATTAGGGAATTATCTTAGTTGCCCATTTTATTCTTCTTAAATCGTCTTAATTACCCTTTTGTTCCCATTAAATGCAAAAATAAGAAAATAAAATACTACTGTTTCAACAAATGGAAAGGAAAAGAAAAGAAAAAAAGAAACAATAAAAAAGAAATATAATAAATTATAAAATCCATTCCACATTAACAAACACACTGTGGGTTTACATCAAAACCCATTATCATTGACCACTCTATGATACTGACAGTGATAGTGATAGTGGAATTCGAACCAAACAACTCCTTAGATTAATCTTATAGATATTGATAGCTGTATATATGAGCGCATAATGATAATCTATGCACTGTCAATATATATAAGATTAATTTATAAGACTTTGTGTTAATTGTACCATAAATTGCTGAAAGTGCTGAACTATTGCCCCTATTTGCTTGGTAAGAAGACGAACTCACTCCTCCATACAAATATGTGCCATTTTTTCTAGGAAAGGAGCAAGGGTGAGACTTAAATGGGGAGAGACATGAAAATTTATATTCAGACGTTTAAATTTTTAGATTGTGAAGATTTCAACGTTTGCCACTTAATTAATATCTACATGGCCACATTAATTTGCAAGGTCATATACACTGTTTTGCATACACACTTGTTTGGCAGTTGAGTTTTTGCCAAATTTGTATGCTACTAGTTTTTTACCTACTTTTGCTATAGGAATATTAAAAAACTTCCAAAGTTTTAATACAAATTTTTAGCAAGTTTGTATAAAACTTGTTTGTTTTCTACATTATCTGCAAGAATCCTCAAAAAATTCCCAAATTTTTTAATATAACACCCCCAAAACACATAAAAAACTTCACTTTCAAAAATTTTTTCTACAACTTCTACAGTAAGTTATTTATACAAACTCCCAAAAAACTTAGCTGCCAAACGTGTGCGCGCGCGCGCTTGTGTGCGACTTGGGACGTCAAAAGAAAAGTCTATGGACGATAGTCAATTGTTTGGGGAAATATTTATTGGAGCAAGGAGAAAGCAATACACAAAAGATTAGCAAGAAAACCCAAAAAAAAAAAAACAAAGAAAAAGGCTCTCACTTACAAAAAGAAAAGAAAAAGATTAGCAAGAAAACAAATAGACTCATAACTTGAAATTTTAAAAGAAAAAAGAGAGAAAAACCACGGAACACAATAACTCATTTTTGTTATTGTTTTCTTCTGCAATTGCTTTTCAGTCTTCTTTAATCTCGAGTAAGGTGCACTACCAATCACTCAACTTTCTTAAAATCTCAGTGCACACATTATATATGTCTTTTTGTATGTGTAATTGACGAATATGCCCCACAATATGGTATGCAACTTATGTGCGCAGGGCTCCGGCCTTTTAATTAAGTAAACAAAAAAATTGGTCAAATTGATCATTATCGGAGTTAAATTTACAGTGGGTGAAATATGCGCAGAGCAACCAACAGCATACCCTATTCAAAATAAATAGTAATAATAATAATAATAATGTCTTGGATTTTTGATTAGTCTATCGTATAAAGTTGATGCATAGGAGATTATTCAAATATTATTTAGAATAATTATTGTATCACTTTTTATGATGTAATGTATGTGAAAAAAGTAATTAAGAAGATCAAAATATTTGTTGACAAATGTGACTCTGACGTAAGCAAATAATTTTTAGTAAATTATTCCAATCCAAACACACTTTCACTTGTATACATAAATTTTACTTCTACTAAAATTTGAATTCTTTTTGCAGTGTATCTATCATATGTTTAGACCTTGCTTGTGTATAAACATTGTTACACAATCAGTTTAACACGGATCATTCTTTTATTTATAAAGAAAAAATAATAATAACTAGGCTACTATCCTGCCATCAATTAATTTGACTTAGGCACAAATTTTCATGATGCTTTGCCAACATTAGAGTTCTACAATCCGCAGAGTTGGCATGAATCATTTCAACATTAAATAAATCCATCATTTCTAGACATTAGGGTTTGTTGATACCATCAGATAAACTACAATTGATTTAACGCATCATTCATAGTTTTGCATGTTAAAATTATATTTTACTTTGGAGTTTTAATGATTAAATTTTTTTTTGTCAAAAAACTGGTAATTAAATGAACAGCGGTAAAACCCAATGTAATATGACCCACTACCGTTGGAATTTAGATATGTTTCGATTATTTGTTTGGTGTGATATGCTAGGTGTAAAGCTTGTTATTCAATTAGACTTATTTCAATGAGAGATCCTACTATAATTATAAAAGATAATTATACTACTACGGTAACTTGCTCTATTATATAAATAACCACCGTGTAAATAGCAGCCGTAAAACACTTGAAGAGGAATACGGAACCATCTATGTTGGGCACATGAACCACAACGTGCCAATCAAGGTTCTCATACATATTTCAATCTCTCAGTCTATTTTCAGAGAACAACATGCGTTTTATATTGCAATTGTATTGAAATATCTAATATTATCTAATATTAGGGTCTTTTTTTATTTCTTTTTCTACATTGCAAACCGAATTAGTTGTAATTACACGTACAGGGCGAACCCAACTGATTTGACACCTTGAGATATGTTTAATATGAGCAATTAACGTTTATTCGGGCAAATCAGTGATGGTGCATTCGCGCTCCAGAGCTCAAGCAGTGAGAACTTTCGATGGAACAATTAGCTTCAGATAGACCAATATTAGTTTTTCTGTTGCGGATCTGAATGTGAATTCGAAAATGATTCTGTAGATGCTAGATAAATTTAGATATTTTTACATAAGTTAAAGGTTACAGTTAGCTTTTTAATAATTTTATACAAATTACACTAAGGAAAAAGTTTATATCAGAATGTGTGCTTACTAGAAATGGTTTTTTTTTGTTGGTTAATTTTGGCTTCATTATTTTTTTATTTTTTTATTTTTATTTTTTTTTGCGGATATGAATGTGATTTCGAAAATGATTCTGTAGATGCTAGATAAATTATATTTTTACATAAGTTAAAGGTTACAATTAGCGTTTTAATAATTTTATACAAATTACACTAGAGGAAAAAGTTTATATGAGAATGTGTACTTACTAGAAAAAGGAAGTTTTTTTGTTGGTTAATTTTGGCTTCATTAGAAATGTTACCTTTTTGACTTTGAAATTCTCAAGTCCATGAAATTGTTGGTCATATTTGGTACTTTCATGATTGCCACGTTAGGTTGACTATTACTACTTTTCTTTTCACTTCGTATGGTACTTGTTGCTTTCAATTCGTTTTATTTCCAATTCAGAGCGAAAGTAAAACTGGTGAAATTTGAAGGTCCAAAAGGCAATTGGATTTCATTCAAGATTAAGATTGCAAGTCAAGAGTTCTCATCTACAAAGAACCGGTGAATGCGGAGTGTCTACAGGATCCCGAGGAATTCCAAAATAAATATCCTAAATCTGACAGTGTAAAGTTTCTATATATTTACCATTCTTGCAATGTAAAATCCACGTGTAAAAAAAGTTTAAAGTTAGAAAAATAATTCAAAACGTCCCTCTGATTTTGTTAAATTAATTTTTTTTTCTTTCACTTTTAAATATTAATTTTACGTTCCTTACAAATTCAAATTAGTAAAATTTGATCCTAACATAAGGGTCCGCTTGGATGGTATACTTTTTGGGTGTTTATATAAAATTTTATTACACCTTACTATAGAATTTGTTAAAAAACTTTTATGCAAAAATTGAAAAAAAAATTTTTTTTTTTTGCCTCTCTCTTTCTACTCTTCTTCTTCCTCATTATCACTACCTATTCGTATCTTTAATGCTGCCACCACCTTTGCCTCTCTTTTCTTTCTCCCTTTCTCTCCTCCTTCCTCATTGCCTCACCTCTCCCTTCCCCACCCCATCCCCCCTCCCTCCCCCCCCTCCCCTTCCCCTTTTTGTTATGCTACCAGAGAATGAGGGGAAAGAGGGGGTAGAGTGGAGGGAAAGTGGACAGAGGGGGTGTCGAGGGAAGGGGGGAAGAAGAAGGAGGAGGGGAGAGAAGAGGAGGAGAGAAGGGAGGAGAAAAACAAGAAAAAAAAAGATAGGGGAATTGTGGCAGCGGCGACAATAGTGGTTGGTTAAGGTGGCAGGAGGTGGATGGAAATAGAAATGATTAGAGCTGGTGGTGGTAGAAGAGGGAAATGAGTGTGTGTTTTTTGGTATCTTGGGGTATGTTTTTATAAAATTTAAAGGGTGTTTTTATAAGTTTTGTAGCAAAAGTTGGAAAAAAATTTTATCCATTAAAACATGCAAAAAATAGTCCTTCCAAACAAACCCTAAAATTTTAACTATTTTTTAGTGTAAAATCACCACATGACATGCATGCAATTATTTTTCACATACAAAAATGTCATATCTTATTTTTTAGTACAAAAAATGAATATAAATCGAGTTAGACTCCACTTTTTTATGAAAAAATGAATATAATTTGGGTCAGATTGTACTTCTTTATAGAAAAAATAAATATGGACCATGTCATTTGTTAGGATCATGTATGGATCACATGATGAATTTAATGTAAAAAATGGTCGAAAATATAGGTTAGGATCAAATGTTACCGACTTAATTCTGTAAGAGATTTAAAGGTACCGTTTAAAAAATGAACGTCGAAAAAATTCATTTCACAAAACGTAAGTAACGTTGAAACCATTTTCCATTTAAAGGTTTGCGTCATGTTATCCACACACTATGCGGGAGTAATAAACATGGATCCAGACATATACATACACAGAGGTCGCGTGCCTTTGGGAAAGGTTCCCTCATCTCGTGTTTCAGCGAGGACAGAGGAGTTACGCCAATCCCCACATTCAATTTGATAATTTTAGTGCAGGATATGTTAATAGAACTTTTATAACTCATTTCTGTATTTGCATTTGACACATATAAATCTACAATGAGGACTGAAGAGTTGTGATGAGCAGTTTTCCAAACTATGGAAATTGGCATTTTGGAATTCCAAGCACTTGTGTGCATATATTTTGGAAGATCTGATAATAAATAATGTTCAGAATCCGAATGGGCTAAACTTTCTAATATTCATGTAAACTACTGATCGATTATTTTCAATATTATGAAATTTTATAGGGTAAACAACTAAAAGTCTTGAGATTGAGCTGTGAAAGAACACTATTTAATTTTGAATTAAACGTAGAAAACCAAATTGAGATAAGTTATAGATATAAAGATTAATAATAGGAAAAATTGCATAAATCATCTTTCAAACATTTTGTATGATAAAATTTAGTCCCTTAGAATAAAATCGAGCGATTTTGGTCCCTGATAATAAAAAATTGATCGTTTTTGTTCTTCCATACCTTTTTTAGCCAATTTTAACTAGAATGTGTTGAAATCCCATCACATGCCCCTAATTTAAAGGGTATATTTGAAAAATCAATTATTGTGTTGATCCAAATGTAAAGGACCTATCTCCTCTATTTTCTCTTCTCCAAATAGGGACAAAACATTTGTCCAATCAATTTCTCCTCCCAAACTCTAAATGAATGGCAATTGAACCTAAATCCAATGTCAAATCTGCGTCTCTTTTACCTGCAAAGGATTCTCCTGATTTTAAGTCTTATCCAGAAACTCCACCGCTTCAAATTTGAAGAGTTTGTAACTAGAAATGTTTGTTTTCAAGTGATCGAATTACTCAAATCAAAAGTCATGACTCGTTGATCTGAGGCAAAACCAACATGAGTCCAGGTTGTATCTGCATATACATGGAAATCTTGCATGGCTGCAAAAGGGTTGGGAGAAAATGGCACGTCTGTTATAATCCGTCCAGTAAATTTGAGGTAAAGAATGATCCCACCATACGAATTCTTCTCTTGGCAATATCTTCCGAATGGTGCGAGCTGTAACAAGTGCTGTAGCTGCTGAAGATTGGATTGGTTTGGTGGAGAAAATCAGAAGAATTTGGAAAAATAAACCAAATTTATTGTCAGAAACTATTAGGTGAAAATGGATGTGAAGTTGGAGTCTTGCAGAGAGTGACTTTAAGTAACAAGGTTGGAAGATTTTTTTTTTATTATTCGAAAAGATGTCCATGCTGTTGGGTTTAGCAGCTACTGTTGATTTCCAAAATTTTGAAGCTGATTTTGGATGGGGAAATCCCATTTTGGTGAGTAGTACAAGTTTTTCTTGTACAAATCTTCCTCTTAGATTCAAGACCTCTTGGTGGTATTGAAGCTTGGATAGTTATGGCTGAAAAGGAAATGGCCAAATTTTAGCAAGATGTGGACCTATTGACTATGAATTGATTTAGTTTATTCACGAACTTGTTTCGCATGTGTTAATTTTAGTAGTAGATTTTTTCCAAGCTATGTGAAATATACTGTTACTTAACATGGATTTAGGTACAATTGCAGTTTCATTTAGGGTTTGGGGGGAAAATTTGATTGGATAAGTGTTTTGTCCCTATTTGGAGAATAGAAGATAGAAAAAAAAAAAAAGGTCTTTTACATTTGAATCAATACAATAGTTGATTTGTCAAATATACCCTTTAAATTTGAAACACATGGTGAGTCCCCAATACATTTCGATTAAAATTGATTAAAAAAGGCATTGGAGGATAAACAACGATCATTTTTTCTATGTCAAGAACTAAAATCTTTTAATTTCATTCTCAGGGACTAAATTTTATTATATGTAATATATGAGGAACGATTGTGTAGTTTTCTTTTAATAATAATAGTTAATTTTATATGCATTAATAGCATATACACTATCACGATTAAATAATCTATAATATAGACGCTAGACACGATCGGATGCATAACACTATCTGATCATGATAGCAAACGTATTGTTTGTGTGCAGTAGCAATCGACCCATGAATTTTGGTTTGAGAACATGGGAGTTTTAAAATTAGAACGTTCCGTTACTTTCTCTTTTGTTATGTATTCATCTAGGCAACTCAAACTTAGCTCCATTCTAGATGCAGACATTAGGGGCATGTGTACCCACGTTTTGTAACTAAATAGTTTTTAATTCCTGTTCTTTAATTACCAAAAAAAAAAAAAAAGTAGTAGTACGATGACACCGCTGGAAAGTTGATTAGAAAAGCGAATGAGTTGATTGGACTAAAAGGCCAAAAGTCGTTCTGTCAGGAAGATAAAAGGCCCTTAGTCGTTATGGTGTTATCCTTTCGTAGGTGGAGCTCACCGACAGCTTCCGCGTCCCGTACTAGGCTATCAAAGCGCCGAATCTGATTTCCCTCGCATAAAACCAAATGCAGGCTTTTTCTATTCTTAAGGGATAAATTCGTAAACCTCCCCTGAGACTTTGATAATTGCAACCACATCTCTTAAAATTTTAAAAAATTATATTTATCTCCCTTAGTTTTATGAAAAGATTGTAATAACCTTTGACACCGTTAAAATTTTTAAGTGAAAAATTGTGAAAATTGGTGTAAAGGAAAAAGAAAATCACATTTTGCAAAGATTTCATTATCTAAAAGCTCTAACATTATCTCACCTAACACATTATATTCAATTTCTAGAGCATTTAAATGAATTTTTTGTTTAGTTTTATAGATAGCCGACTAATAAGGATGCATTTGTTAAAAATAGTCTCTTCTCGACTTATGTAGCAAAGGCAAAAAAAAAAGTCCAAACATTAAAAAATGATGCTTGAAAGCATGGCCTAATTTTTGCTACAAAGAATTACTTTAAAATTTTTGTTTAGCAAGTAATGCTGATATTTGGTTTCTTTTATCATTTAATTTATCTTATAAATAAAAAACAGCAATATAAGATATTCATCGGACTTTTTGTACTTACATCACCATTTGTTATCAAAACATACTTTCTACAAGAGGTTTCTGCAAATTTTCATACCTCAAGGGAGATGGCTGCAATCATTACAAATCTCAAGGAAGGTTTCTCAAATTATCCTTATTCTTGATTATGCGATGTATCTCTATTGCTATAATTATATTAGTCCTGGATAGCCTTCATCTGGCTATTGAAGGGTCTTTAGATCCTGTTTGGATTGTAAGTTTTAATAGAAAAATATTTTAGAACATTCTCTTATCATATTTTTAAATTACATTTTCAATTTATATACATCATATCACTACAACTAATCAAGATACATTGTCTCACCATTGATCAGGAGTTTGAATCTCGTTTAATGTGTACAAGAAAGCATTGTGTTTTCTTGCAAAAATCTAGACTGGTGCAGTACCGCATCGTTTCATCTGAAGGTAGAATTTTCTTCTTTTTAGCCCCAAATACCTAGCTGGATTTGCTTCCTACATTCGTTAGTTCTATTATCTCATTTCTAAAATAATTAATTCTAGTTTATTCTCAGTTTGGCAAGTTCTTTTGGCATTGTTAATAAGCATACCAATAGGTAAGAATTGAACTAGATTCACAAGATTCAAACTTAAAAGCTATTATCTGTTTTGGACTCAGACTTAAGCCCAAAACTCTAATAGGTTTGACAAGAAGACTTGGCCCCATACCCTGATGAGTCTGGTTACCCCAATCTTGGCATATCTAGGTACTTCTATGATGTGCAATTAAATATTATACCTTTAAAAATTATGTGATAATAAGCTAAAAAGAAAAAAAAAAAAGGATTCTAAAACAACATAAACATAACTGAATTACCATTTTTGAGTAACAAAATCAACATTTAAAAATGTTTCTTGCTATAATTTAGAATTAAATTATAAAATTACATCAATATCCAAGCTTGCATGTATTTTTTTTTTTTTCAAACGGCAACTTTCATATAATATAAAACCAGAACATACAATCTTTACACTTGTTGGGTTAAGACCTTCCTTGCAATTTGTGACTTAGATTTAAGCCACATGGGAAAAGGATTTTCCCACTTAACTTCTTGAACTAAGTTAATGGCAAATTTTGCCAATGAGTGACTAACTATATTTTCCTCCCTCTTCACAAAACTAAAGGAGCATTTCCAGAAGCAATCTTTGGTTAGTTCTAGGTAACCGAATAGACAAAGAGAATTCCAAAATGAGCAATTAATTCTATATTATCACCATTTAAAATTATATGATAATAAGCTAAAAAGAAAAAAAAGTAGGATTCTGAAACAACATAAACATAACTGAATTACCATTTTTGAGTAATAAAATCAACATTTAAAAATGTTTCTTGCTATAATTTAGAATTAAATTATAAAATTATATCAATATCCAAGCTTGCATGTATGATCCTCCAATTTTTCCCACTTTACTGTAGAAGTACGTAAATGTTACTATGTGATTTGAATTTAATTATGGAAAATAATCTTTGAAAGTAATTTAGACAATATAAAAACAAAGTATCTCTACAGAATAAAACATCACAACATTATAAGACATGATTACACTAGATCATTACTTAATAGCATAATTATTAAACCTAGCCTAGCTCGATTGAGCTATTCGGCCTGGTGAACCGGACACGAGACTAGGCAGGCCAAGCCTCTGATTTGATTGGATTAGAAACTGATTTTTGATCAAACTCAATCAAAACTATTTGATCCACTAGTTCAATCAGAAACCTATTTAATTTCTGATTGATCCTTTTTTAAATGGATATGGATGCGGTTCTTTGTTTTCTGGATCAAAATTTATCCTCCCCATCCCAATATTAGGGTGATTTTTTAGGAATTCAACTTTTTTAGAGACATAGTAATCATTACGTCTAGATGAGGTGGTATTAGTGAATTTACATATATATCCTTTGAATTTAAAATATTCTTTTATTAAATGTGCTTTGGGATGTTAACAAGTTGCTTTTTCAAATGGCAAGATTGAAAAACTTGTGTTAAATTTGAAACATTGACTCTTAATTTGGGATATCAATAAAGTGAATTACATGGAGTATATGATTTTTTTACATGGTTGAAAATCGGATCTCCCTTCAAATGTGCATAAGACTAGAAATGTTCCTTATGATTTTTTTACCATTTTCTAAGTTTTTATTTGATAACTTCATGTTCCTTTAAATAAATTTGTTTATTTTTTTATTATGCAGAAACTAGAAATGTTGTTATTATGTGATAATAGTTGAGTAGTTAGAAAATTATTTTATTTTAAATACAAAATAAAATAATAAAAAATTATGCTACTTCTTTGAACCTACATGAAATAATTTTGTGAGAGAATTGTGGTTTTTGGTTTTCAATACTTGAACTATGTGCTAAATTTGTCCCAAATATTTTGTCTAAAGCAAATTTGGTCCCTCAAATTTCTGATTTTAGGCACACTTAGGATAATTAATGTAATTCAAGAATGACTACTTTAAATTGCTATTAGTAAACAACTTTGAATTGGCATTTTTAGTCCCTAATATCTTGATTTTGAATCACTATATTCCCTTAAATTTTAAATAGTGATATTAAGGGTTTTAAGATGAAGATGTAAATTAGAATGAAATTATGTTAAATGGATAATTGAAATTATAATTAAATTTTATTTTCTTCCTACTTTTTCTTTTATTTAATTTATTTATGCCACTGATATGTCATGTACTTGTTCTGTTTGCATAATTAATTGATATTAAAATAAATATTCTATAAATATAGTAATGGAATGTTAGATTTTAATTGGTAGGAAAGATAACCAAAAAAGCACTTCATATTGGTATTTATTTTCACTATTTTTATAATCACAATGGCTAACTATGAGAATCTGCAGCCTATGCATGCACATCATATACAAGAATTTATGTAGTAGCAACTATAATAAACTTGAGACTAACTATGCAAAAGAGAACAAATATAGATATCAGTGGCATGAAAATGAATAAAAATAAAAAGGGAGAAAATTTTTAATTAGAATTCCTGTGAGGGCCCAAATTTTTCTCTCTCATTTATATATTTATCTAGAAAAATATAAGGTGTGACATTTACTTTATTATTTTCATTATAATTCTAGTGCACATGTACACCTAAACTATTATAGTATTAGATAGAATAAGAATTAGTAGGGTAATATTGTGACCACTAAAAATTATTTGGTTATAATTGAAAATATTTTATACAAAACACAAGAAATTGGACAAATGTCACCATTCTTACCAAGTGTTAAAATTCATGTTAGATGACTAAATTACCCATCCAATTTCTTCCAAATTACCATACAACCAAGGAATTTTAATAAAACCAATTTTTCAAGCAATTTTGGTTCATTTTCTTTTCTTCTTGAAACCGAGTGAGAGAGGGCCGAGAGCTTGAGGAAAAAAATTGGAGAGGAAAACCTTCATTTTGCTTCCTTTTCTCCAAAACTAAAGAAAATCAAAGAGTTTTGTGTTCATCTTGTTCAAAACCAACATAAAGAAGGGGAAAAATTGCTGAAAATTTCCAGCTTCAATTTCATACAAGAAAAGGTAAAATTCTACCATAAAACTCTTTCAAACTCTTTCATTCTTTTGGAAAACTTGTGTATATTCATTGCATGCTGAGTTGGAGTTTAAAAGCTTAAGTTTTCCTAGAGAAATTTCTTGTTTTAGGCTGATTTTGCTGGAAAAAAATTTCTGTTAAGCTAGCCGATTAGTATGAGGTTTATGCATGTTGATTTTTGGTGAAAGTTTGCTAGAAACTTCAAGCTAGAGGATTTATATCTTGATTATATTTGAATGCATGTTAAATTTGAGTTAAATTGCATGAGTTTTGGTTGAAGAAAGTTGCATTTCTTGATTATTGAAAGTGATATGTATCAACTTGGGTTGTGACTTGTTTTATGGTCTTAAATTTTGAAAATTTAAGATAGATAGTAGGTTAAAACACTTATTATATGTTTAAATCATGCTATATTGTATTGTTTACCTTTGAACTAAGTGAGAAAGTGCATACTTTGGAGAAAATTTGATGAAACCTTTGCTCAAAATTCTGATTTAGGATCGAAGGAAGAAAGCTGAAATCTTCAACCTTATCTTGAAATTTTGGCTACAAATTTGATGTACTTTGCTCAACACACCTTATATTACCTTAATCTATACATGCATGTAATATTTCCCTTGATTTGAGCAAGAAAAGCTGGTGATTTTGGGAGAAAATTATAAGAGTATAATTGCTTAAATTGTTCACAGTTTTGAACCGAGAGTAAGAGCTGAGTTTTCACAACTCGTGGCTTTGAATTTTGATGGATCCCTGATATATTATTACTATATATATATATATATATATATATATATATATATGCTTTACTTCATATATCTTCGGTTGCATGTCAAATTTTAGTGGAAAATCTTGATTTTTGTTGATGAAAATGTGTTGTTGTTGTTGAATGGTTGCTAGAAATTTCCAGCCTTGAGCTGCAAATGGATTTGATATTTCACCATTTTATTTGAAATTCTAGGCAAGATTTTGCTCTATAATCATCCTACATACCTTGTAGTATTTTGATAATAAGCTGCATGTTGACTTTGAGTCAAGAAAATAGGGTTTTACTGGTAAAAGTTTCATTTTTCCAAGCTGCCAAATTTCTAGAAAATTCCAGCTTTGGTGTTGAGTTGAAGACTTGATTTTCAAAGCTTTTGTTGTAAAATTTGATGGAGGAATTGTTGAGAATTTATGGTGTATGTTTCATTTGAAGTTTTATATGGTTGTATGTTAAGTTTGAGCCATGAAACTTAAGTTTTGTTGAAGAAAATCTCTACTTTTAGGTTGATATTTTGCTGAAAATTTCCTGTCAAACTGGCGGAATGGTTTAAAGCTTGAAATTTCAGTTTTTACTTGAGGTTTTGATGCATTACTTTCACTATAAACTCATGCTACAAGTCTAGTTCCATGTTATTAGGGCATATTTGTACCTATGAGATCAAGTGAAAATGATGATTTTAATGAAGAGCATTTTGCTGAAAATTTTCTGTCCAATTTGCCGAGAGACAAAGAGGTTGTTTCAAGTTTATTTCCATAAAATTTTGTTGCAAAAATGACATATTTTGGCTAATGACACCTTAATCTTAACAAACACATGAGTTTCCCTTGATTTAAAATTAAAAAGTTGATGTTTTGTGAAGAAAATTTAGAAACAATTTTGCTGGAAAATTTCTATGCTGGCTGAATGAGTGAGAGGGAGATTTTCCAACTTATTTCCAAAATTTTGGTTGAAAAAATGATCTATTTTTGCTCAAGACACATTATAACACATAAACCTTGACATGCATGTGATTTTTCACCAAATTTGAGGGAAAAAAGTTGGTGAGTTTTGCTAAGAAAGCTGATATATAAATTCTTAAAATTCTCTAAGTGAATAGCAGAGAGTGCGGGAGTGATTTTACGACCTTATTTCCACTATTTTGGCTAGAACTTGGCAAGATTTTTACTCAATATTTTCCCTGCTCTTTTATCTTAGCATTTATGTAGTCCATGGTTTGATTTAAGTAAGAAAAGTTTATGATTTTGGATGAGAGTGAATGAGCACAAAATCTGAAAATTTCTCACAGCTTTACACATACAAGTTTGGAGCTTGTATTAATGGTTTTAAACTTTGAGTTCTGAGAGAACTTTGATGCAATATTGTTTTATACTTACTCTTCTACACATAAGTGAATTTGCATTAAGTTTTGTGGATTTAAAGGTGTGAAACAAGTAAGATTTTAGAGAAAATGTGGACTGGTTTGCCTAGAATAAAACTTGTTTGTAAGGTAAATAGTATTGTGAATACTTATGGTAGTTGTAATCAATGTACAAGAGAGAAACGTTATCTTAAACGGCTTAGTTATCAAGTTCAAGATTTAGTAAAAACTTGGAAAAATTGTTGACGTATAGGATAATTAAATAACTTACGAACCTTATAACTTATCATAGGGTATGAAGAGTTGGAAGAGAACCCCGAACCCGAAACTTGAGTTCTATTTTAGTTGGTGAGTCTTCTAAAGGCATGTTAGGGCTATATATATATATACATATATTGAATGATTGGTGTTCAATGTGAATTGAATGATTGAAATTTGAAAAGTATGATTTCCTGAATTTTGCTACTGTATAGGTGAGTGTATACTTTATCACACTTGACCTACTTGAATTGAATTGTTATCTTGTTTACAAGTGAAATGAAATACATGTGCATGATTGAAAGCCTTTTGTGTACTTTACCACATCAGCCATACTATTTTAGGTCCCCAACCTCCATCGGTTAGTCAAGCTATTTGAACTAGCAAGAGTTTGGTCGGGTAAGTCGTTAGCCCTGAGTACTTGTTCGGTATGTTCAAGTATTACCACCACCGTGGTATGTGTGCTAGTTGGTTGAATGTTGGAGAGAGACTTGTGGTGGGAAGTAGTGATCTATAGGACCTTGTTTATTGTATTGAAAGGTTGATGGAGAGTCAACGGACCACTTGGCTTGGCTCACAAGAGCAAACTGTATCCTTTTCATTGAATTAGTTGCAACTTTAATGATTGATGTCATTATTTTGAAAATGTGGATTTTGTTACTCTTGTTGTGATTGTTTGTTCTTAGAACCTCATTGGGTGTAACATCATCCCTCTAGTTTGTTTTCCTTTCATGACATAAGGGCAAAAGGAATCGAGATTAGTGGTAATTTGTTCTTGAAATGCTATCTTGTACTTTCTCTTATTTTGGAGACAAAAGTTGTACTATGAATACTAGTAGATCATAAGTACCTAAATCCTTTGGATCTATATCTAAGTGAGATTATTTTGAATGGTTTGATAGAATGAACTCTATTTTGGAAGACAAATATGTACTTGGAGATTTAGTGGATCAATTGTTACTTTACTCCTTTTGGTTTGTATATAAATTGATTTTGGGTGGATTGATAGACCAAATGTTATTTTGGGAGGGACTGTAGTGAGTTTGGTGAGAGTCAGACAGGCTGTCCATTAAACCCTAGGGTATGCCCTGAGGAGAGGTGAGGCCGTCACAATTCCTACTACCCATTTTATACAATTTTACTCTAATTTGCATTTTATTTCATTAAAAAACCCCTAATACTATTTAAAATTTAAGAGAATATAATGATTCAAAATCAAAATAAAGTGCAAATTCAAAATTGTTAAGTAATGGCAATGTGATGTTAACCATTAGTCATTCTTGAATTTCTATTAATTGTCTTAAATGTTCCTAAAATTATAAACTTTAGAGATTTACTTTAGACAAAACATTAGGGACTAGTTTATCACACATGCCAAATATTAGGACCAAAACTATAATTCTCTCTAATTTTGTTTTATGTATGACCACATAGTTTATTTTTGTAAAAATCAAATCTAAATAAACATGGTGTATATAATTATTAGACGTTTAGCTTCAATATTCTATTTAGGAGATAATTAAACTATTTTCACAATAAATTTAAGAGGTAATAAAAACATTTGGTGTATATAAATATGCAACAAAAATTATTTAGTTTTTTATTTAAAATATAATTTTTTTCTAAAAAAAGTACATCATTTCTTGATTCCTAATGGACTTTCCCTTTAGCATTTGGCTCTGGTACTATTATTTTGAAAGGAACTAAATTTCTATAGCTATAAAATTAGGAAGGATATACAAAAAATTTTACATAAATATAGGATGGAATTAAATAGTGTGTTTTTAAAACTATAAAGTTTTGTTTGATTTTTTTTGGGTGTAAATTCTGAATGGAACTGAAAAAAGCAAGAATCCCCAGTATAACTAATTATTTGTGTTATAAACATGTCATGTTATAGATTTAGATTAATTTGTCAACCCTTAATTGTTAGCAGGTCACTCATATCAACCAACTATAAGAAAATAGGGTAATAACACAGCAGAATAAAATAAATATTTAAAGGTATCAATCTTGCTTGAATTTACGATTGATTCAAGCCTTAATATTTCAAAAACAAATAATTAATTACTTTTTTTCTTTCAAGAAGCAGAAGGTAGTTAGATTAGACACTAATCCCAAGCTAACCCAAAACTGCCACGGTGAAATAATTAATTACTTGTTAAGACAAAAATCCGATGCCTGATGTAGACGTTTAAATTCTACCAGTCAGCCTCCCACGCGATAGTTCTCTAGTTTGTCCACATAGATTTAAACTAATGAATGGTAGAATATTGGAGTTTTTCAAGTTTGAGAAAATAGAAGGTATTATTCCTTTTCAAAAAAGAAAAATGATCGATCTCTTTTCAACCCCTCTCAAGTAGTTATTTATACTATCATTTTGATCAGATCAATCTGATATTTTATCTTGATCAAATTAAAATAATATTTTATCTTGATCAAATCAAGATAATATTTTATTCTTATCTTGATCAAATCAAACTGTTATCATATCTTGATCAAATCAAGATAATACAACTAATAAATTATTCAATTTATATTTCATTCTTTAAAATATTTGAGTCATACTCAAAAATCAACTTCAATTTCTATCTTAGATTGGATTTCAAAAATTTGTTAGCATTCTTACCAAAGTATAAACCCAATCTAATTAATTTATCTATTAGTTCAAATCATTTTGTGTGTGACTATCTAGGTTTCATTACATAATTGGCAATGAAGTTAACGTTAAACACATTTAACATTAATTAGAACATTTCTAACCCTTGAACACTCTTTCTAAATGTATCTCAAGTCTCCATAGATCATGAGCGATGCCTAGTAGCATATCATGACCCAAGCTAGTGATGAAAGGTTAGAATCCTTTTACATAAACCATGACTGCAATTACTATACATTACAACCCTTCTATTAACTATATCTCCATTAATTCTAGTTCAAGAATAATGTCGAATCCAAATACTCAATATTATTATCTAATCCATCAAATTACTTGACTATAAAATTGATCATCTAAATGAATCAACTTGTCTTGGGCAAGAACTTTTTTAGTCAAGACTGATAAATTGCATAAGATATTCATCCAATTAATAAGGATTAATAGATCCCATCGAAACATGACTCCATACACAACTAATTAGAGACACCAATTTGCTAACATTTATCCATGATTAGGGCAAGTGCTTTCCACGTTGATAGACTCTAATAAAGCATGGATGAGCCAATTGTGTCACCTCAGATCTGTGGATCATATGCACTATTGCAATCAATAATGAATCATTGACTTTTTTATTCTAAAACTTAATGATTCATTATTTAAGTAAGTCAATGTTCAACCCAACTTGTCGCATAAGACTGTCATATTTATTCTAGTATCACATACATAATGGTTTGAGATTCACCATTCTATTATCATTAGTATCTAATACAATCATAGAGAATAAATATGAGACTAGTTTTTCAGATTAGTTTTGCCCAATTAATAATCCGATGACTGGAACCTTTTTATATTATTTGTACCAAGGACTTCCATCATCATATTCTTATCACATGAGAATGAAGCCTTAACAAATAATAATGGACATCATTCAATTAAATCTAAATTAAGAATTATTGAATTACAGAATGCCATTAAATAAATAATATCAAGACAATAATATCATTAATGCTCTAGGTCATACTACTAGCACCAACATGTTGGACTAATATGACCCATTTTCTATACTATCGGTCAATCCAATTGTGACAAAAAAAATTTTATATTGTGTTTTAGTCATAGTTTTTGTAGAACCGAGTTTGTGTTGTGTTTGAAGTTACCAATAATGTGGAGAAGATGATTAACAACAAACCCTTATTGCATTTTCTTTTCTGTTTTTTTTTTCATCAAATTCCTTTCACCTTTCATTTTTACCCCTTAGTTGTCTTGTAGTTTTGTGCTTTCTTTCTCACGTTTTTGTTAAGTTTTATAACATTTTTTTCTTAATCTTTTTTATTCATTTTTCTTATTGTAGGAAAATTGTTGACACATTAATCTTTTTTCCTCAATGTCTCTCCGTTTTACTTGCCTTTTAGTTTCTTTTTGCTTAAAATGCTGCTCCATTTACTTAATTTTTTCTAAAATTTCTAAACTAGACCCTTTTTCATCATTCCACAATATCCATTAACGGGGTTAAAGTACTACTATTCTCATGTGGGTCAAACCACAAGATTCTTTTCAAAATATGAACAATACTTAGAGGAGATAAATACAATTAATTCAAAATTTGTTAATCAACTTTTTGCAAATATTTCTAGACAAAAGTTATTTTGCCAAACCAAAGGTTCTTTTCATAATATGGACAAAACTGAGAGAGAGCTAAACATAATTACCCTGGAATTTCTTGACCCAAATATTGAGAAATTTCTACATGAAAGTTGGAGATATGGATAAACCTTGGGGGTGATAAATGTAATTAATCCAACATTTTTTAATCAACCGTTTACAAATTTTAATTTTGTCAAACCATAAAGTTCTTTCAGAATCTCAAGGAGGTAATCCAAAATTTGTTAATATTAAAATTTTTTGCAAGAATTGAGAAATTTCTAGGCAAAAGAATTAGGGATGTGATTAAGCATTATTTCAATTTGCAAAAACTTTTGATTAACAAAATAGATACTTGCAAAAAGTTGAACAGAAATTTCTGAACAAATTTGTTGGAGAGACGGGGTATTGGTCCACTTTTGCAAATATTGAGAAATTTCTAAACAACAATTCGAGATGCGAAAAATCTTAGATGTGAAAAATGTAATTAATGGAATATTTTTTAATCAACTGTTTACAAATTTCTATTTTGTTAAACCATAAAGTTCTTGTTAGAATCTCAGTGAAGTAATCCAAAATTTTGTTAGTAATAAAATTTTTGGAAAAGAATTGAAGATATGGTTAATCGTTACTTCTATTTGGAAAAACTTTTGGTTTGACAAAATAGACACTTGCGGAAAGTGGAATGCAAATATCTGAACAGAATTTGTACACTTGGCAAAAGTTGAATACAAATTTTGAACAAAAACTGGTTGGAGATGCGGGGTATCGATCCCCGTACCTCTCGCATGCTAAGCGAGCGCTCTACCATCTGAGCTACATCCCCGTGATGCTTAAAACCACTAATTAATTATGTATTCGTTATTCTAAGAATATTGGTTCTGCCAGCCGTCCATTCCAGATTTCATTTTCGGCCACGCTTCAAACCTCCCGCGAAGCCGTTAACTAACCAAAACTACCCTTTTGGATAAGAGAGAGAGAGAGACTGAAAGCCCATTGCAAAGAAAAGAAGAAGAAACAATGGTGACTCTACAGCTACTTCACAAGCCATCGCTGCATACTCTCTTCTTCATTTCCTCACCACAACAATACCAGCAGCAGCCATCTCCTCCCCCTTCTCATCACCGGCTCTGTAATGTCCCCAGAGCTTCAGCTTCCTCCTCGCAGAAGAGTCCTTCTACTGGTCGCAGGCAGTTGATTGCTGAAACAGCAGCAGCAGCAGCAGTAGCAGTAACAGCAGCTGGTTCTTTGATAGGTGGTGGAAACAAGGCACTTGCAGCAGCTGAAGAAGGCCTTTCGGAATGGGAGAGAGTTTACTTGCCTATCGACCCTGGCGTGGTTCTTTTGGACGTTGCTTTCGTCCCTGATGACCCCTCTCACGGTTAGTCTTAGTCCTCTCTTTTCTTTGCCCTCAGTTGGTTATTGAATTTGGTAAATCGGGCACTTATATCATTCCTGTAATATACAAAAAATAGTACCGAGGGACCAATTTTATTGTTAGTTGTATGCACTTATTGGGACATGACACTCGAGAGTATCAGCACTTTCTCCTATCCATGTCGTGTTAGTAGGATATATTGGAGGTCTTTACCATTTCAGAGCAATTGCTCCATACAATAGGCTTTATTGAATCTGGACGGATGGGATTGAGTGTGGGATATAATTTTCAAAGTACAAAGATTATTGTGTTTTTGCAAGTTATTGTCTTACTGTCTACATTTTGTTGCCATATGCCTTACATTGTATGGAGCAATTGGCATTATTAATCTTGAAGCCGGATCCATGATGGGGTATGTGGCACCTAAAATTTAACAATATATGCTTCAGATATGCTGAGAAATGGATCCATTTGATTGTTTAGTTGTGTGAATCTTGTCATGGCACTTGCTTCTCTAATACTTATCCCCCATCAATTGATTAATGAACTTGGAGAAGGCATTGGTTACAATATGTATCATGTCATAGGTGATGCTAGCACCTCACTTTTAGTTATGCCTTCGGTACACACGACTAATTAGGGGGCCTAATTTGTTGTTCACCTGTGTGCATTCGTTGGCATTTAAGTGTGACGTGTTATACATGACACTTGACACTGGTATATGGTACTTTCTTTTAAATTTGTGCCATTCTTTGGAAGTTTAGATGAGAAAGTGAAATGTCTGTGGAGGTATATGTCATCTTGTGTAATTTTTCACATTAGGAGCTTATCATGCTTAATCTGAGGAATACTATTTGTCTTAGTTATGCTGTAGACACTTGAAAAGAAATCTACATTTGCAGTGCAAAGTCAGGATACTGATGGTTTAATTCTCCTGAAACATTGCTGAAGTAGATAGTACATAATTCAATTTGGGAAGGAGGCGAAATCTATATCAGCAAAAGCAATCAATTTTGTGCCTAAAGCAGAGAATACTCTGTACAGTTGGTATATTAATTTAAGATTGGTCTATTGGAGCTTGGAAGCAAATTTCTTCTGATTGCATGATTGCCACAGAAGAAAGTAAGTGAGTAGAAAGCGTCTGGCTTCCTTCTCAAAATCTTGCATCTTCTCTCATGCATGGCACAAATTTGAGCCAGTTTACATGATTTCAGAATACCAGAACTTTAGTCCAAGTACTGACTTTACAAGAACCTATCCGCAGACTTGTTCCTCTTGACTGAAGTGCAAAATTCCACTCTTGTTCCACAATACTATTTTTTACTGATCTTACAGCCTAGAAAGCCATTTCTTGGTATAACAAGCATTTCCCAAGCCATAAATAGAAAACCTTAATGGGGAACCATATCCCTCTTCTCCTCCCTCCTAATTTTGCTAATGGAGTGTAAATTCCTCCCTTTCTTAGCCCTATCTCCATTCAATATTTTGTCAAACATTGGTGCTGCTAACGGGTGTCCTGTAGATAGTGAGTGACTGAAACCAATGGAATCCAAATTAAACAGGTTAAAAAAAGTAACAGAAAGAAGAAAGCTAATTTTTTTGAAAATGTAAAGTGTGATGTTTTGCAATTTTATTCTGTTCCATATTTGTATTAATGATTAAATTTTGATGGGGCTTGGTTTTGATAGGTTTCCTACTGGGGACTAGACAAACTATTTTGGAGACAAAAGATGGAGGTAACACATGGGCACCACGTTCTATACCATCTGCGGAAGAGGAGGATTTCAACTACAGATTTAACTCCATCAGCTTCAGAGGCAACGAAGGTTGGATTGTTGGAAAACCGTCTATCCTGTTGTACACTTCAGATGCCGGAGAAAACTGGAAAAGAATTCCATTGAGTTCTCAACTTCCTGGTGATATTGTAAGTGTGAAAGCCTCTGCTTAAATGTCCCTTGTCCTCTTAAGATCTATCATTGACCTTTATGCATTTGAAAGCTATGTTCTTTACTATATCTTAAAGGAAGGACTCTTATATTGGATTACGAATTTGCAAATATTAGCATTCCTTCTAATAGTGGTTGCTATAAACTTTGTAAATTTCGTCAGAATTTGCGGAGAAGTGCCCAACTATTTCTCTACCAGAATATTGATTTGTATCATTTAGTTTGGTAAAATTTGGAACATTACCGGTCTAAAGAGCTGTATGTGTTTTTTGTGTAATTCAGGATTTGTTAATAAGCTACTCAGTAGTCCTAAATTATTATGATCTTATCTTACATTCACTGGCTTCTCATAAGACAAAGGGAATCTTTTTGGTTCTTAAGATATCTAAAAAATAAGTACTAGAAATGGTCGATCTGTAGTTTTGTTTCAGGCCTTCTTATGTGTTGAACAATTTACACAAAGAACAAAGGCTATTAGCTGGCCACTGATCTGCCTAAGGATTAGGAATCAGTTACAAACATGACCAAACTTATTAGGGAACTCTAATAAATCATAGACAAAAAAGGTCAAGATTGTCAGTTTTCAAGAATCCAACTTTTTAACAATATTATGTTGACAGTGATAGTTGTTCAAATTCTTCAAAATTCAAACATTACCCTCTAAAAAGACAAGGGACAAGAGTGGAAAAAGATTTAAATTTATACTTGACATTTTAAAGATGACAATTATGATAAGTATGATATTTTCAATTTTGGGGTTTTTTTTTTTGGGGGTGTTTAAAATGAGGGGAAATGATGGTATTTCTTTTGATAGTGAACTTCAGGAGGAAACACATATTCAAGAATTAGAAAGGTTTATCGTTGGTATGCACAGTCGTATGTCTTATAATTGAAGGATCCTGAAATATTTGATAGTCCAAATTTCCTCTGCCATCTTAAAGTATGGGAATCTTTTAAGTTTCTGTTCAAACTTGAAACAGATGGTGAAAGTAAAACTATCTAGTTAATCAAAGGGTATGCCACTGTGTAGTGTTAATGACCCAATACCTCTCTCCTGCAGATGATTTTGTGCTGGCAATTTTGCTAGATCAAATAGTAGTTTCTTGCACCACATACTCCTTATACTATACGCTATATAAATTGTTGAACTGAACCCACAGAACATGAATAAGAATAATGTTTTGGGTTGATGTTTTTTGAAATACTAGACGAAAACTTGATAGGCTCATTCAGCTCCTAACAAGCATTTGAAATGTGAAGTGGCATCGGTGGCTTTTAGTTAAATAATTTTAGCATTTTGACTGTCATCCTCTATTTTGCACTTGTTTTATTGTCTTTGACGAATTAAAAGCATGCCAGTGAAGTTGTACTAATGAGAGTTGGAATACAGATCATCAAAACTCTGACAAGGCTAACCTGGGTTGGAGTGAAATACAAGATCAAGGATAGGAAAGATGTCGGTAATTTGTATGTGATTAATCAATAGCTGGTGGATATATAGTTGCTTCCAGTTGCTTCCATGTATACAAATGATCTTCCATAAGTATGTAATTTAGTTGACTTACGTCTAAATTTTTTAGGGGAGGTTGGCCTTGTGCACATGGGCTAAGAAACCTGGTACTTTTTTAATAGAACTTTCACTAGTAGTAAACATGTAATCTTTCTTGGAAATGAAGCAGGTTGATGTAGTTCCTAGAAAACAATATTCAGCTGTCATCTAATTACTGAATCAGGATGATGTACCAAGCCAAATGTAAACATGTTCCTTTGGTGGGATAAATCATGAGAATTTACTATTGAGCTTGAGAAAATTATTGCAGATTAAATAATAAGACTCAAGGCAAGACATTATGCTAGAAGCTAGAAGGTTATAGGAATCTCGCCTAGAAATACATTCGATTCACTAATGGAAGACAGGTTGTAGTCATTATGTATGGGATACATATACAACCATATATACATATACAAGCATATAATCAAATATTTTCTTTCTGTCTAAGCATTTTTACCGAAGGATAAACTTTGTCCAGTCCCTGAGACAAGGACCTGCTAGTGCTACCAAAGATGCTGTACTTTAGCAGAAGTAGACTTCAGTGTTTGCTTTGTCTTGTTAAAATGAATATCCTTGGCTATGTCAAAAATTCTTCTGTTTTGATGGGGAGAAAGGGGTCTGAACGTCATCCCTAGTTGAAGAAGCAACTTTCTCATGTAGTCCGACACCAAACTAGTCCACTCTATTAGAGATCCCAATATTTGCTTGAATTCCCCATGGTGTGATTCATATTACCAGATCAAGCACCTCAGGCTTCTTGTCCTTGCCAAATGGATGTCTCAACTTATGCATGGATAGTTAGCATAACACTTTTAACCCATAAAATGCTATTATCCTGATGTGGAATAAATGTGTCTGACAAACCCATTACAACATTAGAACTAATAAATGTAGCAAGAAGATTACTTGGGAACTAGGCAGACCTGAAGATTAAGCAAACTTTAATGACCAATGATACTTCTAGAACATCCCAACCGAAGAGTGAAGTATCTTCAAATACTGAGACAAATTATTAGGATAAACTTTTCCATTAGAATTTTAAAACTGATATAACACTGCTACTTAAACAAAAATTAAACTAGACATAACTATACAACTCATCTAAAGAATCTGTAAGGTCAGCAGATTTATCCTTTCAGGGAACGCCTTATATATGTTGTTTCACATTTTAAAGCATTACCAGCTTAGTTTCCCAGGTGTATGCAATGGTATTATGCTTGCTGAAATGCTAAATATCAACAATGATTTGAAACTGCATAAATCTCTCATGTTAGGATATTCTCAATCAGCATCTTCAAGGTAGTGGTATTGGAACTACCAAAAATGGGGAAAGGCCAAGGTTCTTTGACTCGAAAGCGAAAAGATTGTGCTGGGCTAATGCGGAGACAGTCCCAGGACGGCATCCTGAGAGGTGGCGCAAAGATGCTGCTGGCAACATAGTTTTGAAGCGCTTCCATAGTTGTCAGGGCTGTCTTTGTTTTGAGTTTGACCACATACTGCCCTTTTCAAAAGGTGGTCAATCTGTAGTAGAGAATTGTCAAATCCTTCAAACTCGAGTGAACAGATTCAAATCAGATAAGCAAGATCTTAAAAACAATCAGCTAAAAGGTTACTCTTGTGACATCAATTTTAGTGACAAAGAGTTGGACATAATAGAAATGGCTGTTTATGGTGATGTTATTCGGCTGGGAAAGGAATGTCATTGCAGAACTATCAATGAAATGCTTGACAGGAGCAAATTCATGGACCAAATAGCTGCCTGCAAATTGTGATAGGATGATATTATTTTTTGCATCCGGCTGATGAATGTCAGTTTTTCAAAAATGATAGGATGACAGCTGTATGGACTTGACTGCAAACTTTGTACTACGCTATTCTTGCACATAATGAAATGGAAGAAGTAAACTCATTGTCGTTTGCACATTAATGTTCAATATCATTAGTATTTTTGACAAAGTTTTGTATTTTACAAAATTTTGCATTTTCTTACACCACTAGAGTCTTGACTCTTGAGGGATTGCCATCAACAGTCTGTTAAATATGGCAGGTATACATAAAAGCAACAGGAGAAAAGAGTGCAGAAATGGTAACTGATGAAGGTGCAATATATGTAACATCAAATGGAGGGTACAATTGGCGTGCTGCTGTACAGGAGACTGTTTCAGCTACTCTTAATAGGTGAGCTCTCTTTTTTTTTCCCCCTTTTTCTTTTTCTTCTCTAGCTGCTTTGATGATAAATTGAGCGGGTGTTATGTTTGAGTACTGTTAGCGAGTGGTGACCTACATCATCACATTTCCAGCTTCTTTGCATTTTTTCCTGTTTTAGCCACATTCTATGACCATATTTACTATAATTTCATAGGTAAACTTTCCCTTTGGCTTCTGAGTGCTATCCTGACCTTGTATCTCTCCCTCTTCAAAATCTTGTGAAACTATATTTTTATTTAGGTTTATTACAGTAATCAGATTCTTCTTTTCCTTTACCCTATTTCTGGCATATTGCTGAGCTGTATTTTATTGTTTAAGCTTGTGTGTGTTTATTGAATCCCATTATTCAATCCAAGCTGCATGATACAATGAATAGGCAATTAATTAGACAAATTTCATTCTTTGTAGGACAGCATAACCTCATCCTGCATTACTTAAATAACTGCCAAATACAACTTCCATATTCACATGAAAACCAATAACCTTGCAGCAGTAGCTAATTTTCCAGCCTAACATAAAATGCCTGTTATTTTAAGCGTAGGTGTGAAAGATCTTCAGATAACATTCACTTGTCACTCGGTCCATATTTACACATTGAAAGGTGTCAAAATTCTTCTACTCATATGACTTGAAATAATCGTTTAGCTAACTGACCACATTTATATGAGCTAGCGAAGTAAAAGCATACTTTGAACAGCATTTCTTATGTAGCATGTAAAACAGATTGTAAATTTCCATTGGTAGTTAAAGGCCTATTATAATGTCAAATTGGATACTATTTTCCTCTTAGGATGGAATACACAATGCAGTACTTTTACACCGGATAGGCAATATTTGCACGTTTGTAGACTTTAGTTTGCAGTACAATATCTTCTACGACTTGTTGGGGCAAATTTTATATTCTAAAGGACTTTTTGTGTTCTTAATTGTTGATTCCTACAGGACAATGCACAAACTTTTAGACCTTGCCCTCTCAGGCCCCTTGTATAGAGGTCTCATGTTCTGAGAACTATTTATTGTTTGATTAAAGGTTTCTTATCAAGAACAGTAGGAAGGTTTGCATTTTATCTTGTTTGTCTCTTTGATTAGAATGTTGAAATAACTGAGGCTCTGTAAAGGAGAAGAATGCTCTCAATTTCACTCAGGAAATGCAGATTAAAAATGTTACGGAGTAGTGTGGGACATTTTATGTTGTTTTCCAGAATTAGTCTCTTAGATCTGATCATTGTGAAAATAGTGTGATATCTGTTGTTTAGGCCAACAAGTAAGAATGTTTGCTTATCCTATTGCAATTGCAGAACAGTTTCCAGTGGTATTAGTGGTGCAAGCTACTATACAGGTACGTTTAGTACAGTGAATCGCTCCCCGCAAGGAAATTACGTTGCTGTTTCAAGCCGCGGTAACTTCTACTTGACTTGGGAACCAGGACAGGTAATATCAACTTTTCTTTCTTTCCAGGCATCAATTTTCTTATTGTCACAGGTTCATCCTTTTGCTTTCTGGCTCTTATCTATGTCTTCTTATGCTTTTCCTTTTGCATTGAAGAATCGATTTTTACCTAAGATGTGGCTGTAAGAATACTTTCTCAAATGTTTCTCATATCTATGTAATGCTCCAGCCATATTGGCAGCCACATAACAGGAATATTGCCAGAAGAATACAAAGCATGGGTTGGCGAGCTGATGGTGGACTATGGCTTCTAGTCCGTGGTGGAGGACTTTATCTCAGCAAGGGTACAGGGGTAAGCACACATGAGGTTATCTTCTTCCACCAATCTGATAAATGCATATTCATAGTTATGTTCTTTTCTACACGTGAGCGGCAAGATTAATAGATTTAATATTGATTAGTCATTTACCAAAGAACCAAATTATCAGCACATATTAGTGCCTATGAGCTTGTGGTCTTCTATGAAACTGTACTTAAATACAAAGGCTTCAAAAACTGTATACTATTCTAGATTTCATGATGCCCGACTAAAGAATTCTTCTGGTGACAAGTCATTGTTAAACTTTAGTCTTATCCTCCATCTAAATTTAATTGGTTATGAATGCATTTGTACCTTGTCAACTTTCTAGCTCCTCATGTAAATATAGGACTCTTCATGGACCGCACACAGACTTGTAGCCAAAGAAAGAAAGAAAGAAAGAAAAAAAAGCTAGTTCTTTGTAAATCTTACATCAGGGATGTTAGTCAGATTCTTTGAACTGAAATTTCCTTTGGGAGTTGGTTGGCAGTAGTGATGAGTCTCTTGCTGCTTTAGAATCTCTTTCCCATCTTTAAGTTGTGGTTTTCTTTGGAGCTTGTTGAGGATTCTGACTTCCTTGCTCGATGCTTGTGAGGTGCCAGAATTGTCCTTTTATCCAAAAACAGCTGAAAGGAACATTATCTTTCTATTTCACCAAACACTACACTGTTACAGTACTTAACGTTGAACGACTCAATCTTCTTTGTACACATGCCTATATCTGTCTAAGAAACGGAACACTAAACAGACAAGTGCTTTGGCATGGTGGTAGCATTTCAACTCTCTTCTCTCTCTCTCTGCTTCATGCTGAGAGTTTTGGTATCTGGACATGAGCTCATGTTCCTCCCAAATCTCAGGCTCCACTGAAGTAACTCTATAGCGAACTGTATGCTTGCCCTGCACTATGGAGATTGTTGATAAAATTCAATATTCTTGATTCACTCGATTGCATATCTGTTTTTGCAATTTCACTGTGTTTGTCATACAGTACATATGATTGATTTGTTTAAAATAAGTCCAAATATGAATGGACAGTATACTTGCATATTTAAACAAGTAGTTGAATGAATTCTTTAGATTAGCACTGTAAAATCCTATAATATTATGTGGAAAACCCTTTCACATGCTAACTTGAATTCTTTTGTTAAGGTCAAACAGAATAAAACCAATTCAATAATTTCAATGAGGAACAATGATTTGGACTATTATAATGCTCTCAATTCAGCCATTTCCAAAGGAACTAACATTCCCTAGTTTAATAAGTGGCATATCCTCATCTTGATTCGGAACTTTATCTTTCTTAAAACCAACAGACCGACTTCTTTTGTACTACACTGTTCCACTTTTGTACTTGTTCTTTTTCTTTTTTTTTTGGCTTTTTTGCTTTCCTAGTGATCTTCCTGTTTAACAGATAAGTTGCTCCATTCTTTCCAGATAACTGAGGACTTTGAGGAAGTTCCTGTGCAGAGTCGTGGTTTTGGTATTCTTGATGTTGGCTACCGCTCTCAGGTAATTTAACCAGGATAGAATCTAGCAATATGGTTGCACATTTTCCTCTTTAGGTAGTATTCTAGTCTTATTGATGTGGCTTCAATTGGATGTAGTGTTCTGGGTTTCATTTGCTAAGGATGCAAATGGTCTTTGCAGAAAAGGGTTGAGATACAGGGTTGTACAGTCTACTTATCAACTAAAAATATGTGTCATGTTTTGCAGCTCTGAAGTGAAATATAAAAATCTGTGTGGATATAATGCTATCCTCAGAAGCATCTCAGCTCTGCTTTTTATTTCAAGCATCCATCACTAGTTGTCCCAATCTTAGAAGATGAAGGAATTTTCTCATTTTCAGAACTATGTGTTATTTGGTTTAATCAAGGCTACTTACTTTAGACAGTATTCATCAAGATACTGGGGTGGATAGCAGTTAGTGGTTTGTATAATGACCCGGGATGTAGTTAGAACCTTAGTATGTATTCTTCACGATTCACCAAAGCCTGCCTAGTTGCCTTACTTTTATTGGTTATTCTCTTTAGTGAAACTTCTACCTGGGAGGATTAACAAAAAATCAATATTGTGTTTCAAGAAATAAGATACTGAAGAAAATGATATATACAATTCAGCATTAAAAATAATTTTGTACTGAAGAAAATGATATATACAATTCAGCATTAAAAACAATTTTATCTTCTTTTGTGTTTTATAAATGAATTTCATCACAAATAGCAATGCTCTGTAGATGAGGACTTTATATCTGGCCTAACTGTTATTAATAATTGAGAGCAAACCTTGAGTTTTATAGGTCACTGACAGTTACCAGTTCCTGGGGAAATCTTGGATCTATATATATTATTTTATATTATTTTGTAAAGTTGAATTCACGTGAAACTTGGAATAAAAACATCCTCTCTCTCTCTCTCTCTCTCACAAGAAATGACAATCTCTTCTTCTTCTACTTCTTCATCTCCTCCTTCTCTTCCTCCTCATCTTTCTCCATCCTCTTATTTATTACTGCTTGTTTTGACCATCACCCTGTTTGAGATATTTTTGTTCCAGTACTTCACGCCGTGGTTTACTTTGAGCAAGGGTAGGGCTATCCCACAATAGCAAGCTTGTCATTATTCTGTTCAAGCATAATTCTCAAAATACCTTTTCTTTAAGTTTAGATTTATTTTCCCTGTTGATTGGTTATAGTATTCATCTTTGCTCCCTTTTTCCTCATATTCCTATGTCCTTGAGGATGGACGACTGGTTCACAGAAGTTTGCATGAAGCAGGATAATAGTAAATGAGACAGATTGAGCAAGACGTGCATGGATAAGTTGGGTCTCTTCCATCGCTTTAACCTGTATCGTATCCTCTTGCACAATGTGAAATGTACAGTGTGATGGTAATTGGAATGTGCTTTGCCATATGATTAAAAAAAAAGGACTATAATGGTGGATCACCCTTTAATCAGCTCTCTGTTGTGTCGGAGGGAGCGACTCTTCATTCCAAATTACTTGAACTAATTGTGGTCTGCAACTCACAGCAGTTTCACAGTGAGGTTATTTGGAATGAAGAAAAGCTCCACTGCTTACATCATGGAAGTGCTACGAAGCATGATGTACCAATGCCCTGTTTGTCTCTATTGTATGTAGAAGCACATCCTAGTTGGATCAACCATTGAACTTCAGTTTGTGGTAGATAATGGCCTCTTCTTATCCAAACTCCTTATTGATCCTGCTAGCTTTTCTTGTCTCTGTACATCCATCTGTCTTGTTGGGAAATACAAATTTACAGGACTTCTCATTTCTATTTTGACAGTGAACCCCTTCATGGATTTCATATTTAAAAGATTATTGTACTTCTGTTTAGGTAATCATCCTTTCCTTTTTACCCTGATTGGTGAGTGGTTGATGTGGAACTATTTTTAGGGGAAGTTTTGGGGCCTACATTTACAGACTTCAGAACATAGACCTAAAATGAAATGCTCAGTCAAAGGAAAGATGGGCTCTAATGTTCTTGTCCAACCTAAATGATAATTTGGAAGATAGCAAAATGGAGGTAAATTCTGTTTGGTAACTTGGAATGGCGACTTGTGATAGAGATCTTTCATTTTGTATTGCTTCTTTATGAGCAACTTGCTCATCCTGATGCTCAATTCCACTAGCTATTTCATCCAATTTGTTATCATCAAGTTGTATGCTAATGGAGAAGTTGATTGTGGTTTGCAGTTTGCATGGAAAGAACCATACAAGTAACGTCAGTAACTGCTAGGGTTGTAGAACACTTTTATCTGCTATTTCCTGATGAAAGGGATATCAAGCACTCTAAGATTTTTTGTATATATCCTGTTATTCGCAACACAGGCACATTAACTTTGTATCTGAATCGTGGTGATGCTTACTGAGAGGAACTTTGGCACAGACTAATATAGTACAGACTAATATGCTAAAGGCAACTGTTTCTGCCCTGATTTTATTAAAACCACTATCGATGTGAAACATTAAGTATTTCTGCTTCTTATTTGGTTTTATGTTGTATAAGAAGATGAAAATATGAGCATTTATGTGGACAGCCTGTACCCATATTTTTGAGTCCTCTTTGTATATAATTTTGTAATCTGAATCATTTCATTGATCTTTTTAGGATGAAGCCTGGGCTGCTGGTGGTAGTGGGGTTCTGTTGAAGACCACAAACAGTGGGAAGACATGGGTCCGAGACAAAACAGCTGACAACATTGCTGCTAATCTGTATTCAGTAAAGTAAGCTCAGGTACCTCTACAAGTGCATTATTAATCTATTTGCCTTTGTAGTTTGGATCATGATCCGGACTGAAAACTTTCCTAATCTGAAGCATGGACCTCTTTATGCAACTTACAATCCTCCCTCCCTCCCTCTAACTTTGCATCTGTTTATCTGCAGGTTTGTTAATGGCAATACATTGTTTTATTTGCAGGTTTATTAATGACAAACAGGGTTTCGTTTTAGGAAATGATGGAATCTTGCTAAAGTATCTAGGATAATTCAACCTCCTGAACATGGTGAATTCTCTATATCTCCTTCAGATTTCAGGGTTGCATTGTGATGTCTAGCTGTTATGAAAGGGAGGAGCACACACAAGTTAGGATTATTATAGTAGAAGGGAAAATAAGGAAAGTTCATAAAAGAAATGCATAACTTTACTGCAGTGAACACCGTGGCAACTTTGTTGAAATGTTTTTTCAAAGAGCACCAATCCTTAAATCTTAACAACTCAGTTCATGCTTTTCAGTTTGTTCGGAAAAACGGTTGATTGAAAGCATGTGTAGATTGCCGTGCAGGAATTTTGAATGCTTGCTTTTCTGCAACACGGAAGTGGTGTTGAGGCTCAGTATTTCCATAAGCGGCTGCAAAAGTAAATACTTCAAATTCATTGATGTGTATTTGTGATTTCAAAGTAACGCTTATCACATGGCACTACATTTTGTCCTTTGAGTTTTACCTGCAAAAGAAGAATCCTTATCATGCTGAAGGTTCTTTTTCCTTCTCCTGATCAAGACTTAAGACTTAGTGTAATATGGTTTTGCCATCGAGATGGACCAAACAGACTTTCTTTGTAGAAATTGATCCAACACATTGTGCTCCATGTTCCCAAAAAATGATTATCTGATTAAAGTTTAAAGCTCAGATATTGCGGATGCTACTCATTGCTGACTGTATAAGGAAATAGACCTCAAAAGCACAGGATTTTGTCATTCATGCAAAAGAAAATAATCCAGGTATCAAGCTAAGATCATGGCATTCGCTTTTTTTTTTTCCCCCTCCATTTTTTCCTCCTTTCTGAAAAGGTAAATGGATTGTAGGAGAACTAAGGATCAGGTCTTTCATGTTAGAAGATTCATACTAGCAAGAGAGAAGACTTGAAGGAAGAGGGAAAAGATGTCAAGGAGACAAAAGTTAATATTTCTTTCCAAGAAATTACCAAATCATATCTTTCTTGGATGTTTTTCTAAAATCAATAAAAATACAACGTAGGAATGGTATCTACCGAGTTATCCTTTTCGTCAAAATTAGCATGTCATATATATCATTATCCTTGATCCTTTGTTTAAATATTATTTATTGTTAAAGTCCCTTATTCTTTGATGCCTCTATTTTGACCATCAAGATACTCTTCTTTTGATTTTGATCATCCCTCAAATTTTTCATGAGATTTTGATCACGTGAAAAAAAAAAAAAGATGTATTGTATTCAATACTTAAGTGACCATTTCGGCTAAAGAAAAACTTTAATAGCACTATTGGGAGAAATTTTAAATACTTTAGTGACTACTCAAACCATTTGCTCATCCAACAGAAATTATTCATTAGCATCCAACAGAAGTAACATAATTATTATCATCCAACACAATTACAACACCACAAGCATCATCAGGATTGCACTACTTTATTCATAGTGAAAAATGTCCCTCTTTGCTATATTAAATATTAGTAGTCACTGATTTGTTTAGGAGTGGCTAGTGGTGTCCCTGCTAAGAAGGCCTTGAATAATGTAAGGGCTTGTTTAGGCTTATGCAGAGGCACTTCGTGACCTGCTGCTCTAACTGCAACAAAGGTTAGCCCTTCATATTGCTGAGTCCATCCTCCCACCTGTTTGAAAAATGGCAAGATTATCAAAACTAAACCTCACAATTTATGCAAATTTTAACTTTGAGACTTCACAGCTTAATTTCAACTTCTTCCTTTTAACTATCAATTAGTAATTGGCACCTTTGCAAACTTTTAATTGCATAATATCAATTTGCGACAGGGACAAACTTTATATTTTCGTTGAAATATTTGGATTTACATAACAAGTTCTTAATACATTTGTAAATTTAAATTCAAATTTGAAGTTCTTTTGTAGCTTTTCTTTAAGTACTTAAAAGAATGTTTCAGAATTGGAGCTAGCTATATATTTATGACATTTATGTCTTTAATAGAAAAAAGGGATTTAGGATTTCTACATTTGTTCCAATAGAAATGAATTGCAACATAATTTTCTGTCCAATATTCTTCTGTAACGTACTAAAATGACAATCAACTGGCTAGAATATAGTTTGGAATGTATGAGACTTACGTCAGGGACTGCAATTTTTTTTTTCCCCATTTTCGGTTGGACATCAAGGATAGCTACTTAACTTTCACAAAAAAATGAAGTTGCAAAGTGGCATTTTACCCTATGTTCTTTTTTTTTTTGGGAAAGTGTGCACCAATATTAAAGACATTTGTATTTAAAGAAAGTAATGATTAATATAGGATTGGATATAGATTTGGTATACCTGGCCATCTTCATACCAAGGGCGGTATGAACCTACAGTTGGAAGCTTTAGAGCTTGCAGGCTATATCGAGTGGATGTAATAGGGATCACAGCATCAGTATTACCACTGCGACCATGAAATTTATCATAAAAATTAGGAATAATTAGGGAAGATGATTTCATGTATTTTCTCTTAATCCAATTGATTTTATTGAATTAGTTAGCCTTTGCTTAGTATTTTGCATTGTGGCAGGGAAGCACTATAAAAATCCCAACAAAAAAAAAATTTCCGTTGCAATTTTTCAAAATAGATAGGAAATAAACAAAGTACCACCGACATTAATAAATAACTACTTGAACTTACAAAACACCCGCGCAAGGAGGCTTTGATTTAATAGCTAAGGTTGAAACCTAAAGAATTAGAGGTTTTAGATTCAAATCTCCTTATCACTTCCCCACTTCTTAAGTCCAACCCTCCCTTTTATTAAAATAAAAAAAAAGAATCTGCAAAACAGTCATTTTTCTGTGATATCACTTGAAAATATTTTAAAAATATTTTAAATTTAAACCTTTTTATAATCCCTAAAGCATGCAGTTGGCAGGAAATAAATTTAAAATAGGAGAAGAAAATACAATTAGAATTTAATTGGACCGTAAATAGCATTATATGAGCATGGAGATGAACCTGTAAATCCAAATGCGAATTCCGGAAGTTGTGAGTCTTTTTATAGTGTTTAACAGAGATCTGGCGGAATCCTTCCAAGCATAATGCACGGTCAGGCTGAAAAGAAAACCAAGATTTCGGAATTTCTCAAAGTTAATAAGTTGAAACATTTTTTTTACAATAAAATCTATTGTAAACAATGCCAAAAAGGGGAAAAAAGGCATCTACATCAACTTTTGAAAACAGTGTTTGATGAAAAAGGAAAATTCATTATTTTCTCCAATTCAACAACCCACAACTATATATTTGGAACTCAGTATCACTTCCCTACTTATATTCCATTTTTGTTTGAATTACTTTTCTCACATTAGTATAAATGGTTTTTTTTTAAACTACTTGGAATAGATGCATAATAAATAGAATTCATTTGAATTTAAATCTCTTTTTTCTTTTTTGACACAGGGGGTGGTGCATCAAGGTCGCTAGCCAACGAAAAAAAAAAATCCCAATGACAATGTAAGAAACATCAATAAATTATCCTTCTTCCTAAATACATCAGAACTTTCATCATTAAAACTAAATATATACTTTAGAGTTGATCTTATATACACTGATAGTGTATATACTATCATTGATTGGACGCACAATATATATATAAAAGATGAATTTTAAATTTAAATTCCAATTAGTTATCATCCATACAATCATATATAGTGGACGTAGGATTAATCCTGTAATTAATCCCATTTGGCAAGATGAAGTCAAAAGTACCCGCAAGTTTCCCAGGTAACTGGTGCACCTCTGACATGAAGAGCTTGTTGGACCTCAGGGAGATTGAAGTAAATGATTGAATGTTTCTCTGTACATGGATCGTAGCTTTCGCTCCTCAGTCTCTATACATCAAATGATATCCACAGTTAAAAGATCATTTTCAGAATCATAAGTTTCTCTAAGTATAAATGTAGCAACAAAAGAAAACAGAACAATATATCTTTATGGAAAAGGAAAACAAGCAAGAGATTTTTTTTTTTTTAGATAAAATTCAGAAGTTCATTTAGATAAAGTCCATTTTTCTCTTCTAGAATTCATGTAACAAAATCACTACACAGACAATGCCAGAATGTAAAATTTTCCATGCAGGAGAACCTATATATATAGATTTGTAAGAAGCTGGAGGACTCAGTGACGGCAAAATACAAGCTACAACCATAAACTTGTGAGATATATATATATATATATATATATATATATATATATTTTTTTTTTTTGAGGGGAGTGGGGTGGGAATTGAAACTCTCATATATCCCCCGGGAGGGGGGGAGGAAGGAGAGAGACAGAAGGAACAGATATGACTACATGTAATTTAATTTTGGTTTATCTAACGGATGTATAATTGGATACTTGTTAGGATGGGGTTTAGACATTAATTTTTTTTAAAATAAATGAAGTTAAATCAGAAAAATACCTAAATAAAAGAGAAGCAATAAAAGTGAACTGAAATTGTAAGTTGGATGTAATTTTAACATGCTAATGAGTATCAGAAAAATCAAATTAATTTCCTTGCGACATCAGTATACTGTTTCAACCTAGGTATATATTCATGGATAAAATGACAAGATACATTTAGAGCAAAAAATTATATAAAAATAACTTCGAGTAATAAGGTTTAGCAACCAAGCTAATCCATACTAAATATCAACATAACTTTTAATGAAAAAAATGACTAGATATGATGTGGAAAAGCTAGGGAAGATGGTATTCACTCACAGGCCATCTTTTTGATAACAAGTTGGATGTGGTTGATGAAGAAGTGCATGTTGGAGTATAAACACTGTAGTAATCAATATCCCCAACCTCACTAGCAGCAAAATTTTGTGCATTTCCACATTCGGTTGAGGCATTCAAGTAGGGCT
Source organism: Gardenia jasminoides (assembly GCA_013103745.1). NCBI lineage: Eukaryota > Viridiplantae > Streptophyta > Magnoliopsida > Gentianales > Rubiaceae > Gardenia > Gardenia jasminoides. The sequence goes on from CM023105.1 coordinate 19,528,456, forward strand.
CGTGGGCGCAATTTTCTTTAAGCATCTTTAGTGCTGTATCAGATATCAAACCTACTGTCCACATGAAATCGAAAATTCCCAACTGGTCATGGTAATCATCCACCAACGAATTTCCAATCTGCAGTTACATGTATGTTGGCTGGTTAATATATTTAATTTTCAGCTGGAAAAATTCAAACATATAAATGGCAGATAAATAGATGTAGCTTATTACTCTCTTAATCACATTTTCATTGTCACATTTTGAAGGTTTTGGGATTTGTCATAAATAAGACCACCTTTATCAAAAAGTCATTAACATACATGTTTACAAATGGTAGACAAATACAATGAAATAATTACTCTTGTCATCTTTTTTTTTTTTTTTGGATAAAAAGTGAATTTCATTAACAAAATTTCAGGAAATCTTTTAGTACAATTGGATTTACATCATTGCATTAATGGCAGAATAAATATGCACTAGAAATAATAGATTTGCAATTTAACAAAACATTCATATTGTCATCTTTGATTAATCTCTTGAATTGTTATATTTTGTCATCTCTAATTCAATTTCGTGGAGATTCATTAAACAATTCTGATCAGAATTCATGCCTAAACTATTATACTATCAAAATCTGAATAATTAATCAACAGAAGAATTGATACCAGGATACCCTTGAAATTAATCTTTTCAGCGGCTGCTTTGTTGTGCCTTATAATAAGTGTGCTAAGCTGTGGCACAAAATGACCTGCAAAACCAAAGTCATCTAAGGACGCAGTCTGTGTAGTAATTAAGGACTTAATGAACTCAATTTGCTTCCTCAATTGAAAAGGTTCCTTTTAGACAAAAGTTGTATTTATTTTTAGGATTAATCTTCTATACAATATTACCAGTATATATACTGTTAATTTTAGACGTATGACAATTAAATTGAACTTAAATTTGAAATCTAGATTGTATATATATCATGTATTCAACTGTGATAATGTAATATAACTAGTGTACGTAACATTAACACTTATTTTTAAGGTTTAGATTAAAAATACACCTCCAAACGTACCATTTCACTTGAATTGGTATAATCAGTATAGCAAGCCTAATTTCTCTTTAAATTATTCATGTCGGATGCAGATAAAGTATCCCTAATCAATCTAAAGAATTTATACGAATACAACTATTGTATCCATAACAGGAAAAAAAAGGAGGAAATTGAAGACCAAATACACAACGGTTCTTTTATTTCTTCCACCAATTTTTTCAAATGGTAAGAGATGAAAGAACCATCTAATATTTAGTCTTGTAGTTTTTTATTTTGTCAATTCGTTAGACTGGATTGTGTTTCTGGAAAGTAGTCAAGCATGACTTCTTAAAACTAATTCAGTTTTTTCAAGTGGCACGTGCAGCTTTCATATACAATATACAGGAGAAATTGGGGCTGTTTTGCTGATTCTAACTGGATTGCAGAAAAAATATATTTGCATGGTGGGAATTAGTCAAATTAACATTCCAGGGAGCCAAAGTGAGGAAAAAAATAATTTTCTAAAGGGTATTTGAAGTTGGATTTTTTTTTTTATGCCCTTAGAGCATTTAATAGAAACACAAAATATAGTGGGTAGGCATACCATAAATTTCAAACTATATCATCCACCCGTGAATTTAAAAGCTTTAGCAAAGAAATTTTAAACTTTTACAGACAACTAAATATCAGGCACACAGGTTGGTGATTGACTTTCTCTAAATTAAAATGATAAAAGACACAAGTTGAGAAAAATTCATAAATTCTACTCTCTACTTAGGATGAATGCATTACCTCCACCATAGCTCTCTCCTAGGAGATAGAAGTCTCTTCCTTTGTATTGAGGGAAACGCTCCAACCATCCCAAAATAAATGCTAAATTGTCCTTAGCTGGATCGAGTGTGTTGAAAAGAACCAAACAAATTAAACTAAAATAAAAGGAATAACAAAAAAGACAGGAAAATGCTACTATCTTTTCTGTATATGAACAAGTTCGAAAACATACCAGTACTTTTATCTCCGGTGTTGTAAAGATCGGAGGAAGTATATGAATATGAAAAACCAGTTCCAGCGGGAGACTCCACGAATATTATATTAGCAACTGCAAAATAATAATAATACAATAATTTAGTATAAATTTACATATGATGAAAAAAAAAAAGACTTTCTATCGAAATTGGATTTCAGCAAAATTTCTACAAGAGTTATAAAATTGCTCATATGCATAATTGAAGTTGAGATAATCTTTTTGTTTGGCAATTCTTTCTATGCAATTAATAAAAAATATGAAATTGTAGAAAGAAATGCACCTTGATTCCAAGCATAAGGATTCAAGTAAACTGATTTTCCATCTGCAGTAGGACGAAATGGTCCAATTTCCTCTGCCTCCCCAAAAGCAATGGATGAGCATGCAGGACCTATTGAAACACTTGAAAACGTCAAAATAAAAAAAAAAATGCACATTTAATGGAAATTCCATGATTTATGAAAAACTCTTTTTGCTGTTAATTGCCGTTGGAGACCATTGAACCGTGTGTTAAAATGCTTGAAAGTGTTTTTGTACAAAAATTTAGTTTATCCTTCTAATGTCATGAAGAATGTAGAGGATAATAAATTTTCTTATTAAGGAAGATTTGGAAAATAAGATAAAAAATAAAAAATAAAATAAAGAAGCTCAAAAAAAAAGTTTTGGAAAGTAAAGAAAGAGGTAAACTAGGGTTTTTTTTTTTTTCAAGGGAGATTTATATCTTACAATAGGAAAGGGGAGCTATAGTGGCTTTTTTTTTTTTTTTTGTGCCCTCCTCTTTCACGTATATGATGGTTTTTATTCAACAAATTAAAGACCAAGAAAGAATTATATCTCATAATTTAGTCTACCCAATTGAAAATTTTAAATAAAAAATTCTGTAGAATATAACATATATCTTTGAAACATAAGCAGCACAAGAAAACTAAAACTAATTTCGAAGTGAAAAATGCAAAATGAACCACAAGTTCTTTTATCAATAAAACCAAATTACTTATTTAATTGCTGCGAGATGCCTCTCATGCTATATGATACAAACTATTGTCGTCCTATCGTCATTTTTCATCTTATCTTTTATACATCACACATGTTAAACAAGGCAATTGCTCCAAGTCTATTCCATTCAAAAATAGTAAAAGTTTGCACTTGATGTCTTTTTTGTTCTACTCCTATATAATATTATAAGATATAGACAAAGAGTTCACCAATAAAAATAATTTGAAAAACACAATATGCCCCAACAATAGACACAAATATGAGATTTTCTAAAATCAGGAGGTGGGTCATCTTTTAAATTATGTCTATCGTATACTTCCGAGACAAATTCATAGCGATCTTGTGGAATTGTGTTATTGCACCCTCTGACATATGAAAATATTTTAAAAGGTATTTTTACCCTTGTGTCTTTAAGAATTTTTGGATCCTACTAATATATAATATATACAGGGGCATTAATGTAAAGATGCAAAGTTTGTGTTTGAATATCCACTTGGACCGGGGAGCAATTTAATCTAGTCAGAAGGTCCACCACCCACTTCCGAATCGGTAATTTTCATTTTACCACCTGAGATTTGGTTTCATCTCAATTTTCCCCATCATGCTTATAAATAGGCAATTTTGGTTAAAAGTATTCTGTTGAGGGTTAATTAGTTTCCTTATGTTTACCAATTGTTTCTAACGTCAAGGGAAATTTGCAAATAGAAGAAAGGTCATCGGGAGCAAAATAAAAATTTCCTGTACTAAATTTGGGTTACAAATAGTTTGAAAACAATTAAAACGGTTATTTTAGACTTTTTTTATAAGTTTTTTAGACGAAAACAATTGAAAATAAAGTTGAAATACTGAAAAATAAAATTAATAAAACGGACAGTACTGTTATTCGTCATGTGGTTGATGGCCATGATTGGCCTGCCAAAAGAAAGTCTGAGAGCACGCACTTTGAATTTCATGGTGTAAACACATTTTGTATTCGCCATTTAATAGTAGAAGATTTATAGACTTCTTTAGCTAAATGCCTGCAAGTTATTTACCAAAATTTATAAATTTTCTTTTTCACTATTCTGTATTTAGTATAGATTGGTGACCTTACTATAAGTATCTAACATATTGTCATCCATCCCTAAATTGAGGAAACGCGGCCCTGTTTGGTAGTTTGTGTTTTTTATAAGTTTGTATAAATTTTATTTTTTTTCCCTACTTTAGTTATAGGAATTCTTTAAAAACTCCTAAAGTTTTAGTTCAAATTTTTAGCAAGTTTATATAAAACTTATAAAACTTATTTTTTTCATACTTTAACTCTAAGAACCCTCTAAAAACTCCCAAAATTTTTAGTATATCACCCCAAAACATACAAAAAAACTTCACTCCCAAAAGTTGAAGTTTTTTCTACAACTTCTATAGTAAATTATAGTAAAGTTTTATACAAACATCCAAAAAATTTCACTCTCGAATAGAGCCGAAATTTTAATTTTTACCGTCAATATTTAAACACGGACCCTACTCCTTATCTTAGGACACAAAATAGAAAAAGTATCTCATAAGTTGGCCACTAAAAAGGATTTAACATCGTTCTTTCGGTTGTAGTTAGGGGTTCAAACCTCTTACTCTACAGTTAAAATAATCCAAAGAGTGTGTTAGAGCATCCCTTTAGTCTAGATGAGCTTGTCTTTTATTTACTCTCTTATACAACCTAGTTGGATTCCCCCTTTCTTATAGAAAAGAATAGTATAGATGTTGCCGAACGACCAAAAAAAAAATCTCACGATTGTTGTAGCAGACCAAATGTATCAGGACAAGAAGTTGCCGGAAAATCATCATAGCAAGGAAACCTTCCTTTTTCTTACTAAAAAAGACAGTAAAACCATGTCAGAATCAAACTAAAAAGGGATGAAATGAGATTGATAGAGAAAGAGAGAAAGCAGAAGGAACCTCCATTGAGCCAAAGAGCAAGAGGCTTCGAAGAAGGGTCCTCAGCAGCCTCCACAAACCAGTAGAAGAAAGCTTTACCGGCTGAAGCATTGACTGTGATATAACCAGAGTAATGTGCAAAGCTGATCTCGAAGTTTTGGCCTGGCAAATTCACCACTTGGTCAAGCTTTTGCTCTACTATCTTGTCTGCAGGAACATCTGAACTTGCTAAGCAACTGGATATTATTAGATGATGCTTAGAACAAGTGACTAAAAGAAGAATGCAAAAAGCAAAAAGTCTTTCCAAGTTTGTCATCTTTGTAATGGTTTTCTTTGTCGCTAAATGCATGGTTCTTTTATAGGAAACAAGAATGATTGAGGCAATTATGGATGGGGCCATTATTTGGTGAAGCAGTGTAATGGACCATCCTGAATTATTGGGATCTTATCCTGACATATCTATTTGGGGCACATGGATTTATAAATTTAAAATCAAAATCTTTTATTTATACTTCTTTCTCTTGAACCTTCTAACTTATTCTTTCATAAAAGCATAAATCTAATTTCTCATAAGATAGTGTCTCCATTTGGATGAAATTATTTTTCAGAAACTTGAAATATATTTTCCAACCAGCATTGTTTCATATACTCAGTAATGTTTTTCTAAAAACAACAAAAAACGGTCATCTAAACCAAATAATATGTGTGTGGCTATCATCTAAGAAATGTGATTTTAAATTTTAAAATATTTGGCAATACTCATAGCTAGGATTTTTTTTTTTTTTTGTGTAATTAGAATGACCGTTCACATACGATTCTACAAAATTTAGAATTGTTTCCCCTAAGCTTGATTGTTAACTTTTACCCAAAATAAATAAATAAATAAAAGGTGGAAAACAAAGGAAAGAGAGAAAGCATAGCCTGAGTGTTGCTAACATGGTTCTTCTCATCCACTGCTATAATGTGGTTTAATCCAATATTGAACTTCAAGAGTAAATTAAAAGTTAAGGCCAAAGGAAATAAAGCAAAAAAATCATGATATCAAATTTTAAAAGGTGTCGCTTTTGGAGAATTCAAAATTTATTTATGCACTTTTCTGAGTTATGTTTACTCAAAACTGAAATGCAGCGAATTCCAGAAAATCATGGAATTTCATGTTGAAACTATTGCTCAACGTAATCACTATTTTAACAGCCAAATGCAATAGGAAATATTGCCAAGTTAATCTTGGGTGATAAAGTGGGTTGAAATACTCCAAAAGTTCACGTTTTTCTTTTATCCTCAAAATGTCAACAGTCAAATAAAATTCTAAACTTTCGTATACGGCTGTTTGTTTTGTCATGAAAGAACTTAAAATCAAGTTTTAAGTTTAATGCTATATATTGTCTCCAACTATTCAGTCATAAATTCCTAAATATTTTCTTGACACTATGAGGTACTAATCATGGATGACCCTGACACCGAGAAGTACAGTAAACTTGTTTTTGTTTGCTTTAGATCTTACAATTTGTTAGTATGAAAAGCAATTATAGAGAATAATTAAAATAAGCAAAAGTTGCTTCTTTGTAGATTGCGAATTTTAGCTCTTTTGACTATTGATATTTCTATATTTAAATACAAAAGCAAATGAAAATGTTGAGAAAAAACAAACTATCCAAATCAGAATCATAATTAGCTAAACTAATCAGCTGAGAAGCTAGCAATATAGGATATTAGTGGGGTGCAAAGTTAAAGAAAAAAGGAATTTTTTTCGATAATATAATCTAAAAGAGAAATTTATGCAATTATGTATAACATGCCAGGCCTTTTTTTTTTTTAATTTTTTTGCCAAGTTCTTCATGTTGTTTATGTAGTAGATTTGGTTCATGCAATAATTTGTAGAAGAAATGAAATTATTCTTTGAAGAACGGAGCAATAATTTGTTAAAGGATGTTTTTGTCTAAATTTGCTTGACATGAAAATATATGAAAGACTTGAACAAAGAAAATTGGAATCTCAGTAATAAATACTATCCGTGGGAAATTCTCAAAACTCTTGTAATATTTTAAGGAATAGAAAAAGTTTGGAAAAAAAAGAATAACATAATCTTCATTTTTTTCTATTTTTATTTGAGTATTTAATACTAATAAAATTTTATTGATTCAATTTTCACATATCTTTACCCTATCGAAATTTCTTTTTCTGAAGAGAATATTATTTCGATAATAAATAGACTAAATGATTGATTTTGAACAATAGATGTCTTTCACATCCAGTTAGAACAACAAGTAATCCCCTTTAAATGGCAGTTCCAAAAAAGCGATTAGCAGAATAAAGTGTGAGCATAAATGGAACGATTTGAATTGTACTGTACAACAATGACATGAGGCTGTAAATTAATTAATGGAAAAACACGAAACCAAGTATATAAGCATATAGAATGTGGCACAGTATATAAAGGTAGGTGGTTGATGATTACTCCTATTCTTCAATTTTTTTTTTAGACATATACATAAACATGGATTTTGTAGTGAAGGGTAAATGGTTAACAGAAAAACAAAAAAGCCATTATAGAACTGTATGTTAGGTCTGGAAGATATGTGGAATAAGATCAACAAAGCTTCAATATGGTTTGGGGGAAATGATTGTTAGTGAAGTTTATTTAATGATTAAGAAACAACTAATGCAAAACTATAAATTGTAGATTTTTTCCAGTATCTTTGTTAAAATCGTTTTCATGAGATTTGATTTCATATTTTAACAATAGATGTGTAAAATTTCGTTAAATAAAGATATACGGATAGATAATTATTTCCTAGTTACATATAATTATTATTGGTAATTATTAACAAAAGTAATATTTCATTTAGAAAAAATTAAAAAGGACACGTCATGATCATTGAAACACATAGGTGATCAAAATTCCCTTTAAAGGAAACTCTTTGTAGGAAATTATTAGGAGAGCAATAGAGGATATGCTAATAGCTGGCAAGTTACTAACGGTAATTTAGGAATGACATATAGTGACAAGATATGTTTACTCTTTAAAGTCTTTTTCTCCTTTATATGTAATGCATCTGTAAAATAATAAAGCAACTGGCCACTTGTTTGGTGTAACAGTGCGTAGAAATTAATTTGAAATATGATTTCGGGATAATTTCAGAAATCTCCCTTGAAGTTTATGCTAATATCACTTAGCATATGTAAAGTTTTAAAAATATCACTTGCCTCCCTTCAAACCATATCTTTTGTAACAATGTCCCCAATATCCTAAGAATATTCCTGAAATAATCATGTAAGGAGAGAGAGATATTTTTCTTCCAACTCTACCCTTTTGTATTTTCTTATATTGAATTTTCTACCAAATTGATTTTAATATAAGATTTTGTGGGATGACTTAAAAAGTTCTTTTTTTAAGAAGAAGAAGGAGAGGGGTTGTAATGTGCAACAGTAATTCTTAGAATTGTGATTTTTTTCATTTTGGTTTTTCCTAGATTATTTTTGCCTACATGATTATTCAAATAATGAATAAAATCTAATAAAAGATTGGCATAAGAGACTTAAAAAATAGAGGAGAGATATGTTTAAATAGAAAAACAATTGTTAGAGTTATAGTCTTTAAATTATTTTGCATAAACAATTGTTAGAATAACAAGGGTATTTTAATGTAAGGTTCGCATTATAGACTCAAAAGTGGGGGAAAGAAATATTCAAGCGCAAAAATAGTTGCGTTGTTGCTGAGGACTAAGAAATTTGGAAGGAGAGGGCTATTTAAGTGCAAAAATAAATATTTGAATAGCCATTATTTTCATCAACTAAGATTTTTTTCCTTCTAGATTTTATTTACTTAAATAATGTTTAGAATAGCAATGATAATTTAATACACGGTTGACGTAGGAAGATTAAATAAGTTGGATGGTTTAAGCACAGAAATTAAAAAAAATTAAAATAGCCATTTTATTTAGTGATTTTGATTATTCTTCTCCATAATTTTTTGTCTAAAGAATTGTTATAATAGTGAGACCAATTTTATCAATTTGTATGCTATAGTAGTGATTAGTGGTCCCATCTCACGACAGGAAAGATAAGTGGCATTTTTGAAACTTTATGAATGCCAAACGATATTAGCATAAACCTCAGGGGAGGTTTCTAAAATTATCCCATATTATTTTTTAGAAGATTTATCCGTTCCTATAGATTAGTGTGCTGTATTAAACAATTCTTTTTTAAAAGATTTGATGTGCAATATAAAGATAGAAGCAGGCATTTATGAACGACGTGAAACTTGAGCGAAATCTTTTGTCAGAAATTCAGCACCCTATCCAATCAATGCATTTATGGTGTGCTTCCCCTTATCACAACTTGCTCTAATTGCAGAAGATAAAATTTAGGGATAATAACGAAAAGTCCCCCTAAGGTTCAGGGTGTTTTCCAGTTTACCCCCCAACGTTATCTTTTTGGCAGTTTATCCCCTTGACTGGTAGTCGAGTGTAGAAGTAATAACGGCGTTTATTTCTGTCAATCAAAAGACAGTAATATCCCTAGTTAATTAATTGATGGACGAAAGTGCCCATGAATAGGGCTGGGCAGTAAATTTTTTCCAAAATTACCCGTCAGATTGTTGTTTGTACTGTGCGAAGGAAAAAGAAGAAAATTGCAAAGGGAAACGAAAACGAAGAGGACGAAATTCCCCTTTCTCCTTTCCAATATTCTCCTGCAAATCCACCAAAACTGAATTGAGATCTCATCGCGAGAAGGATCGAACATCAAGCGGATGGAGGTGAACTGATGCAAAAAGAAAAGAATCGATCTTGCTAACTTGTACTGCTGGTGGTGAAATATTGAAGCTTTTAGAAGGAAATTAGCCGATCGATTCACGCAGGGGTTTAAATCAAAGGTTAGTAAAGATATTAGTAGGACATCTTTTGTTGAAAAAAAGACATTTTTTTGTACTTGTATGGTCTGATATTGTATCATATCTAACTATAGCCGACAGTGTTTGGATGATGTGGTCCATGGCTGTCGTGCTTTTATGTTGGAAACCTATTTGTGAAATTATTTACTGAAAACGATGTATGCTAAGTAAAATATTGTCCATTTATTTTTTAGGGTTTATTTGTGAATTAATTTTTTAATCTGTATGTCACTTTCTAGGGTTTATTTGGCATGAACTGCTGCTGCTATTTTCGAACACATATCATTTAGCTGAGAGATTTGTATGGTATTTTGCTTATCTTTATGCGGATAGTGGAGTAAATTATCCTGACTTTGAATTAATAATTCGTGGCACTAAAATTGAATACTGGTACTCAATTTTTTAACAGATTAATGGCTGTTGATACATATGTGTTAGAGGTGCATCATGGAGGTCATTTTGTTAGGGAACCAGTGCTAGAGTATGTGGGTGGGAAAGTGGATAATTTTGAGGATGTTGACCCTGATTTATGTTCATTATTTGATTTAATGGATAGTTTAAGAAATTTAGGTATTGCCGAAGAACTCCCTGTGTACTATTGCATAGGTGGTTTTGATTTAGAAGTTGGGCTAGTGTTGGTGAATAGTGACCAGATTGTGCTACAAATGTTTGAAGTGAACAGAAATCAGAACACCATAGTGCTTTATGTAGGTGAACTACCACCTGTAGTTAATGATGAAGATGAGTTTCATGTAGGTGAAAATCAAATGAATAAGGATGATGATAGTGATAGTTCAGATGCCACATATAGGACTGCAGATGCGGAGAATGAGGAAAATGAGTCTGAAGAAATTTCTGATTTTGAATTCTTTTTAGATGGAGATGTATTGAGTGATGCATGTGACCCTATAGATGAAGAAGAGGTAAATGTAGGGGGTGGGCAGTTCCAAGATTCAGATTACGTTAGGTATGGTCAGCTGATTAATGATGAATATAATGAATATGTTGAGTCAAAAGGAAAAGGGAAAATGATTGACGAAGAAAATATTAGTGATGATGATGTGTTGAAAGCTGTTTATGATTCATCTGAGGAAGAGAAAATGGAAGAGGATTTTCCAGAATTTAATATGGAAAAAGATATGCAAAATCCTAAATTGGTGGTTGGGCAGGTTTTCACCAATATATATGATTTTAGAGCTGCAATCAGAATGTTCTCTATAAAACATGGCTTTGAGGTTAAATTTAAAAAAAATGACAAAGATAAGGCTCTAGTGATGTGCAATAAAGAATGTGGATGGAGGGTATATGCTGGTCTCTTAAGTGGCAGCAATACGACACTTCAGATAAAGTCAATTAAGGGTGAGCCACATGAATGTCCTTGGTCCTACCAAAATAGAAGTGCAAATTCTAGGTGGCTATCAAAGGCTTTACTTGGTGACATGGCTGATCATCCTAAAATTGATGTGGTGGGGTTCAAGAAATTTGTGAAGAAAAAGTATAAAATTAACTGCTCAACTTCTCAAGTGTATAGAGCTAAGAACTTGGCTGCTGAGACAATCAAAGGGTCACATTCAGACCAATATGCTCATTTAAGAGACTATTGTGCAACCATTTTGCAAAGAAACCCAGGTTCAGTAGCTATTTTGGTGACTGAGAGGTATCCTATGTACACAAATCCAATATTCAAGAGGATGTTCGTTATGTTTGCTGCACAAAAAGAAGGCTTTATCAGTGCTTGTAGGCCTGTTATAGGATTGGATGCATGTCATTTAAAAGGAGCTATGGGGGGTCAATTGATGGCTGCTATTGGTAGAGACAGTAACAACCAAATGTTCCCAATTGCAATGGCTCTAGTGGAGTCTGAGTGCAAAGAAAGCTGGAGCTGGTTTTTGGATTGTTTGACTGATGCTATTGGCACTCCTTTTGAGAGGGGTTGGATATTCCTATCTGACAGGCAAAAGGTTAGACAGTAGTTGAACACTATTTTGACTTTTCCTTTTTTTTAATTATGCAAGTGATGCTGTCTTTATTTACTGCTTTACATGCATTGATTTTCAGGGACTAGTTGACTGTATTGGGAATAAGTACCCTGGAGTGGAACATAGGTTTTGTGTTAGGCATTTATATGCCAATTTCAAACTGAAATTCAAAGATAAGCAGTTGAGGGATATCATTTGGACAGCAGCTAGAGCCTATGTACCTACTCAATTTGAATCTAAAATGCATGAGTTGCAACTAATGTCACCCGAAGCTCATGCATGGATGGCAGCCATTCCAGCAAACCTGTGGGCTAGACATACATTTTCATTGAGGTCCAAGTGTGACTTATTGAGCAACAATATATGTGAGAGTTTTAACCAGTACATTAAGGATGCTAGGCACGAACACATCGACCATGTTTGAAACCATTAGAGGCAGATAATGTGTAGATTCCAAGAAAAAAGGGGTGGATTTCTAAGGTGAAAGGTCAGATTTGTCCTAGAATTGCTCAAAAAATTGAAGAGAGGAAGAAGAAAGTGGTCGATTTTGATGCAATAGTTGCTAATAGACTAGTGTATGAGGTAAGCAACTTTAGTGGGACATTTGTCGTTGATGCAAATGAAGGGACATGCACCTGTCGAGAATGGGAAATGACTGGAATACCTTGTGTCCATGCATGTGCTGGTCTCATTCAAAACAATAGGGACCCATACCAGTTTGTCAATGACTATTACTCAGTTGACACTTACAAAAAGGCATATCAAGGGGTTATCATGCCTATACCAGACAAAAATGCTTGGATTAATAGCAATTCTGATCCAGTGGGACCACCTCGCATAAAAATTGCCCCTGGTAGGCCCAAAAAAGTAAGGAGGAGAGGGCCGGATGAGGAGATTACTTCTGGCAAGTTATCGAAGAGAGGCTTACCAATTCACTGTAGTCATTGTGGTCATACAGATCACAATGTAAGGAGGTGCAAAAATCAAGGCTGTCTATTCCAGAAGCAAAGGAAATCTGCTACTGTACAGGTATAAACCATCAACTTCAACTTTTCTTTTGTCCACTATTTGACCCTTTTTTCATATCTGACTCATTATACATATATATGTGTGTACATTGGCTAGGAGTCTGCTGTCCTACATCAAGGAGGTGCTGGTAATAATGGTCAATCAAGTGCTGCTGGTAGGGGGCATGGAAGGAGTGTTGCTGAAATAGGATCTGCTGGAAATGGGAGAGGTGGTAGGGGTAGAGGAAGAAGTAACAACAATGGTAGGAGCAGGAGAAGTGCTAGGGGTAGGGGAAGGGGTGCTAATAATGGCCCTCTTTGTGGGATTGGAGTTTGGAATGGATTGGGGTACTCAAATGCAACAACTTTCATTCCTAATGAAACATCTCAAACACATACTTCATCTAATAACATACCACCAGCAACTCAAGTGGTAAGAGATTTTTTCATAACATTGATATGATATTGTCTTCTAGTTCCTAATGTACTGTTTTCAATAAAATGCAGTGGACAAAAATGAATAACACTCATGCTACTCTTGCTGATGGGGAAACTCCTACTGCTGCTCTATCTAAGAAACAAAAAGCAAGATCAGTTGGTGCTGATGGAGTTGATGGAAGTAGTATTACACCTGTGAGGCCTAAAAGTCAGCTGCAACAAAGCTCAAGCATTGCTGGAGGCATTCCAACTGCTGCTAGATCTAAAAGACAAAATGCAAGCTCAGCTGCTGCTGCTACTGCAACTTCGAAAAGCAAACCAGCCTCATCTAATACTAGAGTGGTAAGTCAACATACTTTGTTTTCCTAAAGGCACTATGTAACTAAATACAATTTATTTCTAATGATCATTAATCACATCATTGTTTCAGGCAAAGATTTCCAAATTTGGAGATGCTGTTTTTTCAACTCAAGGATCTAGGACTGGTCCATCGTCTTTTTCTAGTACTCCAGAATGTGTTGTGCAGTAGCATTTTGTGGAACTTGCTGAATTTGGTTCACTATCAATGATTGATCTTAATGTTTTGACAACTTAGATTTGCTAACTTTTTGTTCAATGGATTGGATGCATGGATTTTTTGACTGGGAAAGTCAGAATTTATGTACAATGGATGCTAGTCTATGCTAATCTGTCTTTCATTCAGTGACTGTATCAATGACAACAAAGAGATGCTGATTTGGTTTAGGATTCATTAATGTTGAAATACTCAAGTACATTTTGTCTTACATTAGCTTTCATTTCCATACACCATGCTATGGTAGATACAATAGTTTCTTCTTTATCTTCTTTTCTGGCGAACTAGAGCACCACCAGCTAATGAAAGCTACCAAAACCATAAAAGCTAGTACTATTCTCCATCTTGGTTTGGCTGAATACTGCCTGGGTTGCATATTGGCCAGTCTTTGCTGCAGATCCTGTTTCTCAGCTTGCAAAACAGCATTTTCAACTTGTATGGCTTCGTATTTTTGCTTCAATCTTGCATGTTTTGCTTCCAGTTGATCATGTTCCCTTTCTAAATAATTTAACTTCTCTTTTTTCTCTATAATTGTTGATCGTAATATAGCACAAATTTCTCTTCCATTGTCGCAAAGTTCGGGGTCTACCCACTTGAAATAATCACATGCTTGATGGTTCTACAACAAAACATGATATACAATTTTTTTTTTAAATTATGTTTTCTAAAAAATGAAAATGATATTAACTTATCATATAAATCATACCTTATAATTTGCACATCCAAGAAATCTTCTTCCAGGATTTTCAGTTGTCCATGATCTTCTTAAGCGTGCTATTTTACATGATACAAGTTTCTTGACTTTGTTCTTGTAAACGTTGTGATGGACATCCAGATGAAAAACAATGAAAAGAATTTGAAGAATTTTGGGACATTTTTCTGTTTTTTGGTAGCAAACGAAACTCCTGATGACCTCTGTTTTTTGTGTTGAAGCAAACTCCTTTATATATACTGGGGCAGGGGCATTTTTGTCTGACAAAATTCAACGGTAAAAATTGGGGTATTTTTGTCTGCAAAATGTTTCAATGACTATTTCTTGAGTTGGCTTGTCGGGAGGGATAAAGCGCAAAAAGATAACGTTGGGGGGTAAACTGGAAAACACCCTGAACCTTAGGGGGACTTTTCGTTATTATCCCTAAAATTTATTGCTTCTATGGAGCCATCGAGATTCAAGCATGAAGGACACTACTTGTTTTGGCTTGTTTTTGGACAGAAATTCTTACAAAAGATCTGCTTTGTCGTCATGAGAAATGAGATTTTTACTGCTAAATATTGGATGCCAGATTTTTTTCTTGATGCACAACTTGTATTTCTGATACTGAATACGATCATAGATGGAACTAAAAAATTTTGTTAGAGGAGACAAGATTTAAAATATCTAAAGTTATATATGTACCATATAGTATTTTTTTAATTTTTTATAGGTGCCAAAATTTAAATTTACAAAGAATCCATTTAAAATTTCTTAAATATTCAAGAAAGAAAACCGGTCCTTCCTAATTCCATGCCGGTGATACACATTGGGTTTGTTCTCTATTGATTATTTTAACTGGTTATAAATTTTGATTTTAGATGATCGGTTTTTGTGATGTTTTTGAATATAGATTTTTTAAAGACCCAAAAAGTTAAAATCTATAATTGCTCAAATAGTAGCTTTTATTGATTCTGATTATTCTTCATAATTAGTTTTTATAATTAGGCTTTGTAAAATCAAACGTAACCAAGAACAAGACCTTTATTGTCTATTAAGTATACCAGTTTAAGTTGTTTTATATAGGACTTTCATGCCTACTTGTACCAGCCTATGCTTTAGGTTGATAGTGTTTAATGTGCAATAACGACAGATTAGAGACCATCAGGTGAGAAGGAGGGTAGAATGTCCAAATCCAGAAACACATGTTTTTTCTAAACTGATTTAATATTGCAAAAAAGTCAAAATTTACGGTTACATAATTAATTACAATAAATATTATCCGGACATATGGATTGAGTTGGTTTTGACCTACATCAATACGTCTCAAAATCAAATCAAACCCCTTATATACTTAAAATAAAAAAAGAATAAAAAATCTCTAGTTAATCATATAATTCTTGCCACCCAATCCAGCTCCAAAATTTGACCCAAAAAAAAAATCCAGCTCCAAAACATCACCCGGGTTCAATCAGGTCCAAACTGACGGTTCAAGTGATTAACTCGTGGAATAAGTCACTTAATCGGACCAAATCACTGATCTGACAGAATGTGAAGTAGATTCATTGAATTGTTAGTGACTCAGCGGTTCAGTCAATTTAGACTAGAAACCGGAACGGTTTGTGAGGAACCGGGTGGATCATTGGATCTTGTATAAAAATAGTACACTAGAATGCTGCTAGCACGGCTCAAACAAAGGACTTCTTGCACCCCAAAAAATGTGCAATTTGATAATTATATCGAAAACTCAAGCCTCAAGCTTCAAACTCCAACTGAGTTTATTCTTTCCCTTCACATTCATTTTGCTCTCCAATTGGTTAACAAGTTATATAATTAAATCAAACATGAATTAAATTGTACACTTGAGGGTTGGTTCATTACCAATTAAATTTACTTTTTGCTAACTCTAATAATAGTTAATTATTCTACAACTCATTAAAAGAAACAAATAAATATTAGATATTATATGTAAGGGATAATATCAAAAACCTCCCCTGAGGTTTCACTTAATATCACTTGACACCCCTATAGTTTTAGAAATATCACTCACCTCCCCTAGTAATTATAAAATGACTATATTAACCCTCACTTGGTACATAGTTCACATATCAAATAAACGGATGTCAAAAAATTAAAAAAAAGAATAAAAAATCACTTTCTTCTTTTTTCTCTTTATCTAACGTTCTCTTTTACTCATTTTTTTGGATGGTAGTACAATTTTTTTATTTATAAAGTGTAATAAATTAAATTTTATTTTTTCTTAATTGTGATAATGTGGAGTATGAATGTATGATTTTTTCATTCATTTTGAGTTGACTTTTATGATGAATTAGTACAACTTAATGACTTGGGCCATGAGTTGTGAAAATGTTAGGGAAAAAAAACTCATAAGAAATTAGTTTTAAGTATATATAGTTGAATTGGTACAAGTATATTTCTTTACAAATATCTTTTTTTATTTTTCAAATTTATATTTTTATGGATTATAGATTTATGATATGGTGGTACAATTAGAATTTGTTTTTTAGGTGGTGATTTTTTTTTGAGCAAACAAAGTGGTTTAGGAGTATTTTTATTTAGCAAAATGAGCAAAAGGGAAGTTTGGGATTTTTATAAATTTTGTTACACAAATAACAAAAGTAAGGGAGGTAAGTGATATTTTTAAAACCTTAGGAGTGTCAGGTGATTATAAGAGAAATCTCAGAAGAGGTTTCTAATATTATCCCTATATTTAAATCTATCTTCATAACACACCAATTCAATTACCAACCTATTAGTTGAACTAGTAGCCCATTGATCTATTTTCTCCACTAAGTTGCTCCCAGAGGGGGTGGAGAAGCTCCTAGAGTCAGGTTTAATGATTGTGCCGACAAACAAGTGATAATTAAGCTCCCTTTGAAAGATCAATATCAGAGTTGCTTCATGTGGATCTGTGCAACAAATTCAATGGGCAGCTGCCTTCTGTCATTTTCTTCGAATCTGGCCAGATATTGTACTGGGAGATATCAAACCCAAGGGCTAAACTTCACGTCTTGATTGCAGGATATGATGCTTGAGCCATTGAAATGTGAAAGTGATGCTCAGAGATTAACCACCTAATCTTCCTTGTAGGACCATTATGTCCTGATGAATATTGGTGGGTTGCTTCAGATTTTTAGAGAATTAGCACTCTAACCCTACCTATGCAGGAGTTTACATTTTGAATCCAAATAATAATGATGTTTGTAAAATATGTGAAAAGTAAAAGCTAAAACATTCAAATGAGTTTCATTCCAATGTATATTTCCACCAAATGTGATATTTAAATAAAAGCAGACAAAATGTATTGCCCTCCAAAAGTTAGAACATAAAATAAATCAAAAGTAACCCACGTACACGAGTTGGTAAATAGTTATGGACGTAGGATTTTAAATCGGAAGGGGGAACAGTCAAGCATAGAATTATATATATATATATAAACAAATGTAGCACACTAAAAGTAAAAATATCCAAATAATAACTAACAAATATATATCCTTAATAATAAAAGACATTGTGTAGAGTAAAGCATGAAAATTAGACTTGTCTTTAAGATTGGATATTTGAGATGAGTTAAATATTTTACTTCTATGGTTCTTTTTTAATTCAAGTATAATGTTTCACAATTCAGGGGGGCAATAAATCTAAATGTGTATTTATATAGTAATTTAGGTTGCTTTAAGTGTCTATAATACCCACTAATGGACACTTGTTAGAAAATTCCACAAAATGGAAGTAAGAGTTTGTTTATTTTATGAACTCACATAAAGAGCAATTAGTGTTTACTTAAGGTAATATTTGAAACTTATCTTATTAATATTAAAGTTTTAACAATGGTAAATTATGAGAAACTATAAGGTACTTTTAATATAGGAAAGTAGAGTTATTCTGGATACTTTTGAATGATTAATTGAAGAAAATAAACAATATAACCAATAACCTGGAGCGCAAAGTGATAGAGTTCTAATTAAAACTAAAATTCTATGAGAAGATTTTGAAAAGTTTTTGGATGTGTGTGGTGCGTCCATCGTGGTTGGTAAAATGTTTTTGTACAATTATTTGGGCTATTTGTACCAAAATGGATGTCCTCGTCAAGCATTGTAATGTGTTGTTATTCTTTTCTGGTATTGATACAAAGAGAGTATCTACTTAGTAGAGTTAACTAACTTACGGTTTTGATGAAGTCTTACGTTTTGGTTTTAAGCTATGTACTGTACTAACACTATTATCAACTCATAAAATTGTTGTCAAATTATTAGAATTAACTTTTTATACACTGATAGTGTAGTGATTTTTTTTTTACTTTGGCAACTTTAAATGTATATCATATATACATGATTTGAATTTTAAATTTAAATTTGTATTATATGGCATAATTTAAATCTGTTTGTGTAAAAAAAATTATACACTGACAGTGTATAAAAAAATTATCCAAATTATTAATAATTATGCATCAATTTTTTTGGCTAACCCCATACACACCCTGAATTTTATGGATGTCACCCCTTTATTTTATTAATCACACCATAGATTTACAATAGCAAGACTAGGCTTTACATCAATTCATACATGAAAATGTAAATTAAACTATAGTGGAAATAAATAAGAAACAAACATGTCAAGTTTTAGTCTTCCTAATGGATGGCATTCCTAGCTTGTCAAATCGAATTTCCCAGGAGCCAATTGTGGAATAGACGCCTGATGTCATAAACTCGAAGAGGAATCTGCGAGTGGGAGCATCCCACATTTGATAAAATGTCTGCCACATTGTTGGCTTCGCGTAGACAATGCGAAAATTTGGACCGATCCGAGATAAATTGCCAAGTCTATATTACCTCCCTTCATAACTATGTCTATATTAAAATGGAAAGGTATTTCCAGTCAGAATTCTTTTCCTGCGAGAATGAACAGGAAAGAATTTATCATTTCAGTGTTTGGTAACCAAGTCAGAATGGAATGTTAATTTCTTTTCCTATGTCTGGTATAATCATATTAAGAAGTCAGAATGGAATGAAGAAACTACTATATTGACTTAATTGCCCCTATATATAACATTCTATACACATCTTGATTTAGAGACAAATGAATTATTAATTAATAAATAACTTTCTAATAGCATAAAATCACAATAACTTATTAAATAAGAATATAACTTTTTAATAGTATACAATTACAATAGGTGAATACTAGCTGTAATGCAATTGCCATAGGTAAATACCAGTTGTAACTAAATTAAAATTTTAAATTACATGTATGTTGAATCCCATGTTTTTTTTATACATGTTAAATCCGTCATTCATGCACGTTAAATTCTTTGCCCTTGATTTGCTTCTGATAAGAACTATTTGTAAATGGAAAAAATATAATTGTGCCTTAGCAGATAGTTTAGTGGGTTTACTATTTTCTTTTCTTTTTATTTTTTAACTTCATATGAATGTATTTTGGCATGTTATTGTTTATTTGAATTAACAAATGTTATCATATAATCCAATATTGTGAATAAAAAATATATTAAAAATGTCAACTAAATATTTTATTTCAAAGTAAAAAGAAAGAAAAGTCATTAAATAGAATTAAAATTATTTCTAAGTAAAAAAGTAATAGACTTATTAACTAAACTCACAAAATAGTCCTAATATTTGACAAAGTAAATAACAAATTAATATATATGAAAGATAAATAGATACACAGGAAATAGAGATATAGAACATAGAAGGGTAATTTTGACTCCTATAATTTAGGTATTTCCTAGATAGAGTAGGAATGGCCTTTCCTTAGATTTTTGCGTGGAATGAGATTCCAGGAAAAAGTTGGAAAGGGCTTTCTAGGGGGAAAGGGCCATACCAAACACTAGAATGGAATGAAATAGTTGGAAAGGTTTTTCCATTCTAGACCTTTCCAGCATACTAAACGAGGGGTAAAAGTAATGATGAGTGATATAGTATTGATGTAAAAACACGTGGCTTCCCATACGACACACCATAGGACAATTGGATTGTAATATCTATACACTAGAATTCTCACTCATGCTATGCACAGGTTTATATTTAAATTAATAATAATAATAATAATAATGATAATTAACAAATTATTTGTAATAGTTATATAAAAAATAAAAGATTATTATTTTAGAAACTAATTTATATTCTATTTTATATGTCTTATCTAAAACCTTAAAGTATATTAAAACATATAGGAAATGATTATAAAAATATTAAAAGAAATATTAAAAGCACACCAAGCATAATATTATATCCCACTACCTCTTCAAACCACTTCTCTCGCCTCACAATTCCCCTCTTTTTCACCTCTTTGATCCAATCTTCCCACATTCCTGCAACCTTTTCCTCCACTTCTAAATTCTACAGTTTTTTTATCCTACCATATTCTCACCCAATTGTCCTCCATTTAACCTAATTTTGTAACATATTTATCTCCTATTCTACTATACTTTTCAACTATTTATAATTGTAAATGATAACCTATTTACTTTGATTGACTTGTCAACAAATATTTGTTTGGATATGTAATTTAATTAGGTTCAAAAGTGTTTATATTTTAACCTTCAAATTAGAAAGTTAATATTTAAAGAAAGAGAAAAAACTTTCATAACTTTTAGTATAGTTTTAAACTTTTAAAATATACTCATTTTTATATTTTTAAAATGAAACACCAGGTGTAGTTATTTATAGTATAAATTTGAATTGAATATTGATAACTTTTCTTTTGAAAATGTTTTTAGTTAATTTCATATTCATCCTCCAAATTGAGAGATATAGTTTGAAACAAAAGGGAAAAAAGAACCCATAATATGTAATATTTAGAATATATTTAATTTTATGTCCCACAATATGAAACAATATAAAACTAAAAATTAATCACAATACATGTAATTATTGGCATCTCAAGATACAAATAAAAAACTGATAATATCTTATAATACCTTCAATAATTACCAAAAAAAAAGATTTAGTCATTTTTCTAAAAATGACATAGTAGTATAAACGTATTTACATTGAAGAAAATAACAAAAATATATAAAATAATCAATAATACTAAAGATTATTCTTAGCGGTTGGATTTTACACTCTTGTTTAAACCTAATTAGAGTGAAATTTAGATGAGATATATACTAATTGAGTAGATATAGTTTACAGATAAGCGTACTATATATTTCTCTTAAACGATATTGTTACTTACTTTTTATTTTTTATTGGACTGTTGTTGTTGTTGTTGTTGTTATTATTATTTGTCAAAGATAAAGATTTTAAATAATAATTTCCATTTTGAAGTGCCAGTAGGACGTTGTAGTTAATTTAGTCATTTCATAGCTTTCATGATTAATACTACTATTGATTTTTTTAAATCTATGACTCTTGAATATTATTTTTTATGTAGTTTATCCTTTTAGTTAGCATTACTGAGTTAAACAATAAAATATTGTTATTTATTCTTTTAACTTTTAATAGGACTTGTGATGTTTTATTTTAACTTAGCCTCCTATGAATAAATTTTATCCAAATTCCTACATTTATGGTGTCATTTCTTGCATTTGAAATTCAAAATGTATGAATGGATATTTGATAATTAAAAAATATTCAAAATTCTATAAAAAAAAGAATGGGAAGTTAGAAGCCTTCTCATTTAACCAATCTAAAACCTAATATGTAATACATATATGATAGATTTTCCAGTACAGCAAGTAGGATTGTGATATATGTACATTTCCCAACATTTTTTTTAAGTATAAGTAGGAGTTTTGAATCCGAGACCTTGTATTTACACTTTTTCCCTTGTACCATTACCACCCAACCCATCCTCCTCTTTGTTCATTTCCTAGAATAACACGCCATAGGACAATTGACAGGAAGAATAATTTTGACAAATAAAACCTAAATTGCTATGGTATTAAAGTTTTGACTATGAAAAAAATATCACTTTCCTTTGTGGATATTTCTGCATTTATCTCTTTGAATAATTATGGTTTCACATATCTACCTATATATACTTATTCACCAATTGACACGTGAGATGCTCTAAAAGATTTTCAATACTCTGAAATGTGTCATTTTCTGAGATTATTGAATTATTTTATTGGTTAATAAATTTGATTCATGTTATCCAACTGTTATGTGTTAGTTAAATTCAAATGTTTAAATCTCTAGCTAGCGTATGTATAAGTTCAAATGTCCAAATCTCTACTCTATACACTATTACCGTTGGATCCATGACACATGTGTAAGAGTTGGATTTCAAATTCAAATTTTGCATAGTTGTCATTTGTTCAAAACTGATAGTATATACACCATTTAGTGTAGAAAAGATTAAGCCCTATTTTTAGAGTAAATCATATATCCATGACAGTGATCTATATCATCAGATTAATGGCACATGAGCAAAAATTGGATTTTAAATTCAAATTTTACATAATTATTATTCACCCAAATCTGACAGTATATACACTACTACTGCAGGAAAAATTAATCATTATTTTTAATCATTTGTAGTTATTTGCATTGGACGGAACATAAAGCTAGTATTCAATAAAGCAAAAGTTGCAGCTGTCACAGACAAGAAGTGATCATTCCCTCACTGTGCTGCTGGAAAATGTTGAGTTAATTTTCTGAAATCGTTGCTTCATGATATTTTCAAGGCAATCAATCCACTTCCCAGGATATGATCAACCCATGAGAATCCAATTCATGTAAGAAAAACAATAACGGAAAACATGCATTTTTTATATCCATTATTTAGATGTTGGAACAATTTGGTCCTTGTTGCTTCAACGAAAACTCATTTCGTACTTAGGTTTTGATTTTTGATCAATTTTTGACGATTAAACTTTAATCACTCAATTTGAGCTAAAATTGATTTTAAACACTCAATTTGGATGGAATAAAATGTGCGGGTGACATGCATTATTAGTAAAAAGACCTAGTGGGAAAAAAAATTCACCAAATCTAAAATTCATCAGGCAAAATTCATCAAAATTTGAATATAATGTGGATAAATGTACTAAATAGTTAGGTGTAAAGAATCATAGGGAATGCGAAATGGGTCAACTATGATGAATTTTATCCAGATCTTTTTACTTATGGTGCATGCCACTCACGCATTTTATTTCATCCAAATTAGGTAACCAAAAAACAAATTATGTCTGTCAAATTGAGTGATTAAACGTCAATTGTCCCTAATTAGTCCTCTCAAAATTATTTGCCAGACATCCATTTTCACATGTACCCTAAACCTAGGGTAGTCCAACTTATATCTTTCTGCCTGATAGCTATAAATTTTTGCAATCAATGTACCATGGATGGATCTCGAGATATAGAAATCTTGTCTAGTCTGAATCATTAAAAAAAAAAAAAAGAAAAGAAAGAAAGAAAAGGTTATTTTAAGAGCAAAGTGGGAACACGTGCTGTCACGTGCACTAGCCTTTAACTCCTGTACTTTGTCTAATCTAATAATTCTTTAACATATCTCTTTTGTTCCAAGGAAAGTTGCTTTTGCTTTTACAATGCTTCCCAGTCAAAAAGGTTAGAAAAACAAAGCAGAAAAAAACCTTTTTTTTTTTTTTTTGCTAGGAGAAAACAGAGAAGAAACATAGTGACATAGAAGAAAGTGTATGGATCGCGATCAGATGGTTTTGTTTATCAGGTGAACAAAGGTCGGTTAAAAGTTTGGAACTATGCATCGCCAAAACTTTTTTGATAATAAAGGATGATTTGGTTCCAATATCTACACTAATAGTAGCAAATATATTAAAACATGACACAGATACATAAATCTGAAAATCAACTGATACAACTGGTCTAAAAGTAATAAATTTAGTTATAATATTGAAACTCGAAGAAATTCTTCCATGAGATGAATATCATTGGAACCCAATACATTTGTATCTATGTCTTGTCTTCTCATAACCAGATCTGAGAAAAACTGTCCAAGCCCAAAGAAAAAAATTTAGGTCTAACTTCTAGATCTGGTTTTTGAAATTTACTAAATCTTTGATTTTACACATTGAAAAAAAAAACAAAAATAAAAATACTCTCACAAGGATATTTTAGGAGAGAATAAAATTTTCACTAGAAAAATTTAGGGGAGAGGAATCTCTCGTGAGAAAAACCTTATAGAAAACAAATTCTCACTAGGAAAAATTAGGAGAGAATTTATTCAAACAAAGAAAATAAATATTGGGAATAGACCTCTCCTATTGGAAAACTAGATTATCTGGTCTCTTTCTCATGGGAGAGTCAATTGAGATTTTTGTTGGAGGAGTTGTAGAAAGAAGAAAGAGAGAATAAGTTGTAATGCATCGCCAAATTTGAGAATTGTAATCTACACGAACAGCAGCTGGATTTACAATGTTATATGCACGAAATACATAAGAATTTGACCAATCAACTTTGAATTAACATATCCAGGGGTAAGCGGGGAGGGGTCTTGTTAAGATTTTTAAAGTCGGGAGCTTACACAGAATTGTTTTGGAGGTCATAGGTCCGAATGGTAGATACAAATGTTGAATCATAAGATTTTATAACAAAATATAAAATGCAGCTTTTATATATTTATAAGCTTATATTCCACGTAAAACATATGCAAGTGATTGTAGAAAATGTAATGTTAGACAAAAACATTTTTCCAGTAAAATTAATGATTTCTTGCCTTAAATGCTAACAAAGTAAAAGTTTAAGACATGTCGACATTGAACTTACATTTTGGCTAAAATTGAAAAAAAAAAACAATATAATTGATTCAAGTTTTAAAATATTATACTTTTAAACCCCAGTTATTGGGGCGTTCTCTTAAGTTTAGACAATACAAACTAAATCACAAAATTTTAGTGATGTAACTATAAGTCCACAAATACTAATGATCCAAGTAAGATCGTGACTAAATTTACAAATTTGGATTGTAGAGTCGTAGGACGTCAAAGTGGGATCAAGAATTTAACAAGAGAAATTACTACTAATTTTGAAATGCAATTAATGTTGTCCCTTATCTGTCACAACTAGTGAATTCGATCACATATCTAAACAAAATGTGGTCAATATAGGACTTTTACAAAAGCAGAAAGCAATCAATATAGGACTTTCACAAAGGTAAGGGACTAAAGTGATATTTTTCGCAATTTAATAACTATGGATCTTATTAGTTTCATGCATGATAGTGATACTGCCGCTCAAAACAAAAAATTTTAATTTTAGTGTTGCCTATCTTATGCCTAGTGTTTGTATGTCGTTGATCATGCAACTTCACTCCTGTGATACAGTTTCATCATTAACAAGCAGCAAAGAAGGAGAATCCTTCAAATGACTGTTTTCTGAAGGAAGGCCAAAGAACGTAATCCATCCTAATTTCACTAGTAAAAATTTAAAATAAATATTTTAAAATGTTTAGTATATGAAGGAAGATTAGATGTGGTAAAATATTATCTCAAAAATACATAACTAGGCTAATTATTAATCACTATTCATCTCATCTACTGCAGCGCATGGTGAGAGAGACTAGCATTTTTCGGGGTATTTAAGCCGACCATATCGCGCAGATAATCAATTTATTTTATTAATTTTCAAAGAAATCCAAAACACGAAAGATTACTCGAATACAAGTAAATTGATTTAGACTCCGTAGGACTCCATAGTTTCATCTACCCTTCACATTATCATCAATGTGGAGGATCCTCGAGAAAATTCATTTGTTTGAAAATTGTAACACTTCAAGTACATCGTTTACACATTTTCTTAAAAGTAGTAGGTAATTGAGTCTCCCTCTGTCGTGTACTGATTTGCAAGTTATTTAATAACATGATCTTCATCTAAAAAATAAAATAAAATGTATTTTAAAAAATTGACCATATGGTTTGACAGGAGCAAGTTCCCAATTTATACATGTGAATACGGCTGAGTTAATGTAGTGAAAGTGTAGCTTTTTGTAACAATTTCAAATCCATTTCAACATGTTGAATATGTCCATCAGTCGGAGGAGGATCAATAATGAAATGGTGAATAATGGGGAATTTCCATATGTGATGAAAGCCCCCTAACTCCAGCCAGTGTGGCAGTGTCACTAGAAACGAGCGAAGCCTGAAGTGCTTGATTGAGGAGAGAGCAAGGATGGCAATAATCCCTCTTGGATACGTTGTTACATATAGCTAAGTGCTTGTACAATTTTATAGTAGAGATGCTGAATCTATATACACTATGTATATGTTAGTAAACAAAGTTTTTTTTTTTTTATAAGGAAAAGTTTGGATAGTTTCAGTTTCAGTGATCATCATAAATTAGGATATGTTTCTGTTGTTTATAGTGATATTTTGTCCCTTATAGAGGTATTTGTAGATTATTTACCAGTATAATTCTCACACTAACAGTAATTTGAACTCACGACCTTTTTTTTTTTTTAATTAAGAAATGCTTTGTTTTTACTTATTGAACCAATTGAACAACTTATATTGGCTTAAACATGAAAGTTCTTAAGACTTACATATTTTAAAGGGCGAAGCCTTGTTGGCAAATCGGATAGTACTCCGCGCCCTTAGTCCAAGACGGAGGGCTGCCCGAATTGCTAGCGTCGGCCGATTGCCAATATACAATACTTGCAAATCCCAACTCCCAAGGATTCTGTCCATGAATCTGCACTTTTCCAGCAAACAGTTTGTATAGATCCCAAATTTCAACCCTTTTACTGGATGTTGTCAAAGTTCATTTGTACTTTCCCAGCTAGTCCACGTGAGACTTCGTGGTCCTGCTCAGTTGCTCCCTCTGCACGGATACAACACATATATGCTTAATATTACGCTCCAACTAAGACTAAGGACCTTCGATTTGCCTGTCTTTATACTTGTTTTTGTTCTTGCTGCCCTGCAACAAAACTTGCTGAGTTGCCAGGTAACATTTCAGGCACTGCTTCTTCAGGCTATACTTGTGATAGGAATAAATAATGGATAACAGGATTGTTGCAGTACATTTGCTGTTCTTCAAACCAATTCTTTCAGTCCCTGATCAATTTTAAACCTACTTGGGAATCAACCTTTGTTGCTCTTAGAAGTATATGGCTGTTCTGCTGCTGGCACTGAATTGCTTCACCTAATCAGCCTCCGCTGATCCCAGTTGATTTTTTTTTGGGATCCCAGTTATCTGAAGCGGATTTGAAAAAATCACAATCACTATTCCTATAGAGTTTTTCGGTATTCTTGAGTCGTTGGAGGGGTTAACAACTTCCAAAGCCTGATTCCTTCACCATGTAATCTTGATCCATCTTCTTTCGAGTTTGCCAACGGAGCAAATCTTTGTCCTGTAAGTGAAGGTGATAAGCTGGCTACCTTAGCCTTCAGCTTTGGTATTACTCCTGAAATTATAATATTAGCAAGTTAAACAGATCTGGAGCAAGTTCGGAAACAGAAAGTTCTTTTGTGCCACTCTTGACTCTTCTAATTCCAGCTGAAGCTTAGCCAAGCTTATAATAGTTGGCTCCTTGCCAAGATGTGGATAGTTGGAGTTTACATTGCTATTGCTGCAATTGCATTTGGGTTGAGTGTTGCTACTGCAGCAGCTTTCCTACTCATTCAGTGGAAGAGGAGGAAGGATGGCCGATGCAAGAATGCAGACGTTGAGCTGCAACAACTTAGTTTGAGTGTAAGAACTACCAGCGAGAAGAAAGTTTCATTTGACGGCTCCAATGACGAGTCTCTTAACAGTCACACAATCGACACCACTCCACATAAAACAGTCCTGGTTGAGACATACAGCATTGAAGAACTGAAAAAGGCAACAGAGGATTTCAGTTCAGCTAATCTAATTGAGGATTCTGTATTCCATGGTCGTCTAAATGGAAAGAACTTGGCGATAAAGCGTACATCTATGGAAGCCATCTCAAAGATTGAGCTTGGGCTGTTTTATGATGCCATCCACCATCATCCCAATATAATCAGGCTATTAGGGCCCTCCTGCAGTATGACAGAGGGCTCTGAATCTGATTCCTTCTTGGTTTTTGAATATGCAAGGAATGGATCATTGAAGGACTGGCTTCACGGTGGATTGGCGATGAAGAGCCAATTCATTGCATCCTGCTATTGCTTCTTGACTTGGAATCAAAGGCTGAAGATCTGCCTAGATGTAGCCACAGCCACACAGTTCATGCACCAAATTATGCATCCTGCCTATGTCCACAGAAATATAAAGAGTCGAAATATATTCTTAGATGAAGAATTCAATGCAAAGGTTGGAAATTTTGGTATGGCCAGATGCGTTGAAGACAGGGCAGAAGACCAGCAATCTAATCCAAGCAAACCTGCCTCCTGGAGTAGAGGGTATTTGGCACCTGAGTATCTTCAACAGGGTGTAATTGCACCAAGCATAGACATTTTTGCTTTTGGTGTCATATTGCTCGAGATTTTATCTGGACAAACACCAATGATAAGGGCCGACCCGAAAGGTGATGATTACGTTTGTTTGTCTCAGAAAATCAAGTTCATCTTGCAGTCTGATAATGCGGAAGAACTGAGGGAGTGGATAGACAATGCATTGGGAGAGAATTATTCATTTGATGCAGCAGTAACTTTAGCCAACCTTGCAAGAGCTTGTGTCGAAGATGATGCATCTTTAAGGCCGAATGCAGGAGAAATTGTTGAAAAGTTATCCAGATTAGTTGAAGAAGTGCCAGAAGGAGATCAATTTGCTACATGTGAAAGCTCGTGCAAACCTCTAGTCAAGGCAGCAGCAAATGCCGTGTAAAATAAGTAGGCATCAGAAGTTGTAATTTACATTCGATGTGAATTTAAAAATAGTCTTCTTAGAGCACCTAAGGTGCTGTAGTTTATATCCTTAAATTTTCAGTACAGATGTATATTTAACTAATTATTCAGTCTCTAAGGTTAAAGAAGATTGTATTCTGGCAAAATTTTCTTGATGCGAAAGATTAAACAGGACAATGCATTTGGAAATTGGAAAGAGAATGTATGATGCTTTTTAAAGGCTTTTAATATTTTGGACATTGGATGAAAACACCAAAAATTAGAGAGTAAATTACCACTATCCCCTTGTGGTGTTCGCATTTTACTACATAACTCCCTTATCTACTTTAGTGGAGATTGAATTAAAAAAGGATAATTTCAGAAACCTCCCCTAAGGTTTCTCATAATATCACTTAGCTCCCTTGAGATTTTCAAAATCTCACTTACCTCCCTTGTCAACTTGGCAAAATTAAATATTCATATCAAAAGTCACAAATTGACAATATTACCCTTGATCCTGATAACTATTTAACTAAAAAATCAAACCAAAAATAAAATTTTCAAACCAAAAAGTGTATATTAAAAAAAAATTGCTATCTAATAATAGTTCATATTTATTTATATCGAGATTATGTTAGGATAACAAAGAACATAGATAAATTAAATCTAATCAAAATCAACTACTTAGAAGGATTTTAGTAACTAATAAACATCTTAAAAAATTACATGGACTGTAATAATTAAGAAATTTAAAATTTTTTTAGACTATATATTTTAATACATGAGGTAGCTTAAGTTGTATTGATAACTAAAATAATCTAATTATACGTATAAATTTTTCATGGTGTAATTTTTTCAAAGTATAAATTTTACTTTTTTCAATACAACTAAAATAAATAGTTTAAGTCAAAAAAATTTACGCCTTACAAAAATTTAGTCTTGATTTATTTTTTATTATTATTGTAAACTTCAAAAGTATGATAATCCAAGGGTAATATTGGAACAAAAGTTTTGTCTTTATTGCATTTCTTTCACAGGGATTACAATGTTACATGAAATTTTAATCCAAAGGAGGTAAGTGAGATTTTGAAAACCTCAGGAGAGATTAGTGATATTATCCCAATTAAAAATCCTCTCTTAGGTAGTGGCTTTCTCTCTCTTGGAAGAGAGTTTTTTCCCCCTTTGGTGGGAGTTCTTACAACTTCAAACTTCAAACTTTTCAAACTTTCTTCAGCTCAAAATTCAAAGTTCAAAATGCAAGAATGTGAGAAAGTGAGGAAGAGAATGAATGATAACTAATACAAGAATCACAGCAATCATCCGAAAGGCTGTCTGAACATTTAAAGCCATTAAAGCTCAGCATTGAAGGAGATCGAGCAGAACAAAGTTTAAAAGGAAGCTGACAAACGAAAAGCAGAGTTACCACCAGGTTTGACTCTTGAATATTTAACATGGCTGCCATAACTGTACATCCTTGTTTTGTTTGCTTAGTATTAGGAAGGTTATTGGTCCATATGTCTACCACAAGCATTTACCTAGAGACCATAAAACTCTTGTTCAGCTTGCTAACCAGGTTAAGCTAGATGGAGGAGGAACTGACGGAAATGATGAGAAACTTTGCTCTTTCAAGTCTGGAAATACAGACCACAGACCTCGGCACCGAAGATTTGGATTTGGGATTAAAAGAATGCAGATGCAGCTTGATTGGGAAAATAGTGGGAGAAAAAGTGGTGAACTACTCCGGAATCAGAAGCTTTACGACAACTGCCTGAGGTCACCCCAAAGAGGTTAGAGTAATCGAGCTAGGTCCTAATTTGTTTCAGTTTGTTGTTCCAAAGGAAAAAGACAGGGACAGAATCATGAAAGGGGGACCATGGGTGATGGATAACCAAATATTGTTGGTAAGGAAGTGGTACGAAGGGGTGGAGGATGATGAAGAGGCTTTTAAGGTGGCCCCGTTATGGATACAAGTTTGGAATCTGCCGGTGCATTGGGTGACAAAAGAGACGGGTAGGAAGATTGGGAGGGTGTTTGATCAAGTCCGGGAGGTGTTAATACCACAAACAGGAAGTAAAGAGGGTAGGCACCTGAAGATTTTTGCAAATGTGGATATTTCGAAACCCCTCCTAAGGGGAACCACTGTTAAATTGTTGGAAAATTGGCAAACAATGTTAAAACCTGAATAACGAAACTAAATAAATAATGCTCGAGTCGTGCTAAGAAGACTATCCCTAAGAAACTATTTGGTGGTGAAATGTTTCCGTGATTAAAAAGCATTCCTCTATTTTAATAGAGGATGTAGAACCAAAGAAATTTTCAAGAACCAAAAAATGAGAAGATTATTAGAAAGAGTAGATAGAGGAGAGGAGGAGAGAATTTTAGAAAGTGTAGACTTAATGAAGTGCACAAAATGAGCCTCGATATATGGTACTATTTATAGGCTTTATGAAACCGATATCCCGTAACAAACAATAAGCATGCTTCCGAATTTTGCAACCGCCAAATAAGATCAAATAAACTCTATCCTCTGTTGTGTCACAACGTAAACTTTGGAGAGGGTCAAAACCACGTGGGAAAAGGAAAACAAATTGAAGCTTCTCAAACATCCGTGAATCCTTTCAACTTAACATTTGGCCATTTAAAGAATAAATCTTATCTTCTCGGAATGCCCCCAACAAATAGGAACAAGTTGGTGATAGAACTTCCTCGATAAAAGTTGAAAGAGTCAAACTCTTATCCAAACAAAAGGAAACGGATGAAAAAATCTTTGAAATATCAGTTATTCACAACAATCTCCCACCTATTTCAAAAGATTTTAGACAAAAGAGTAAGAAAAATTCTCTTTGGATATGTCCGATTCAATGTAATCGCTTTGGTGTCTTTTGGACTATGAACCAAACTTAGATTGATAAAACATGTCCTCCAGAATTATTGGTGAAATATGAATTTCTATGAACCAATAACTCTCTTTGTATGACGAGATCTTACCAATCACATTGTAATCCACAATTTGCTGTTCAATGCGGTTTTGCACATATAGGCCGTGCGCCTGCCTGGTTATTCATGAGAGCTCTAAAGATTAAAAATCTTATAGGCTGCTCCACTCCACTCTCTCATATAGGTGAATTTATCAAGTGTATACTGCTCAAAATACACCTCCCTAAAGGGATATAAATTCATTAAGAGTATTTATACTCAACCTCACAATTACTAAGGTCAAAGCACTTATCTCAGAAGGGACTTAAATTTTAAGTGCTTCACAATATCGACTTGTTATTACCCATATGAACCTACTTCATGGGGTCACCAATCACATAGGTTGGGTTACCATCTCTATTGACAATCATTGGCCCTAAGTCCCATCTCCGTGTAGTTTGAAGAATTAATTTTCTTCCTACTGGGTTTAGTCAGAGGATCGGCCAAATTCAACTCTGATTTCACAAAATCTATGGAAATTATTCCATCTTTAAGCAGCTGCTTTATGACATCATGTCTTAATCTCATTTGTCGACTTTTACAATTATAGGATTTATTTTTGGCAATAGCAATAGCCGCTTGACAATCACAGTGTATGGATACTGGAGGCATCATATCCTTAGTCGAAGGAATATTAGCTAAGAAATTTCTTAGCCAATCACCTCGTAACCAACTCTAGAGCTATAAACTCTGATTCCATAGTTGACCTGGCAATGATTGTCTGCCTGGATGATTTCCAAACTACTGCACCACCACCAAGGGTGAACACATAACCACTAGTGGATTTTGTATCAGTTGAATCAGAGATCCAATTAGCATCACTATAACCCTCTAATACAGTGGGAAATCCACTATACAGGATACCAAAATTCATGGTACCTCTCAAATACTTCATTAGTCTGACTAATGCAAACCAATGTTCACAATTGGGATTGTGAGTATATCTACTCAATCTACATACAGCATAAGCTATATCAGGTCTAGTGAAATTCATCAAATGCATCAGACTCCCAATAATCTGAGCATATTTAGACTGAGCAACTGGGTCACCATTATTTTTCTTTAATTGAGTGTTAGCATCATAAGGAGTGCTCACAGATGTCACATCATAATTTTCAAACTTCCTAAGAAGTCTCTCTGTATAATGTTCTTGTGACAACATTATACCATCATCTCTCCTTATGATTTTAACACCCAATATCATTTTTGCTTCACCCAAATCTTTCATATCAAAATTAGAAGACAAAAAATGCTTAGTATTATTGACAATACTTAAACTCGTACCAAATATAAGCATGTCATCCACATACAAACTAATGGTACCAAGTATTGATTGTCTACAACTTTAACATATACACATTTATCCACTTCTACAGATAAAAATCTATCTGTTGTCAATACTTGATCAAATTTCTCATGCCACTGTTTAGGAGCTTGTTTTAGGCCATAAAGAGATTTAATTAGTTGACAAACCTTATTTTCTTGTCCAGACACAATACATCCCTCAGGTTGAAACATATAAATTTCTTCTTCTAAATCACCATTTAAAAAAGCTGTTTTAACATCCATTTGATGTACAAAAAGTTTGTAAATAGAAGCTAAAGCAAATAAAATACGAATAGAAGAAATTCTTGTTACTGGTGCAAATGTGTCAAAATAGTCAATATTTTGTTTTTGAGAAAATCCTTTGGCTACTAAACGAGCTTTGTATTTATCTATAGAACCATCGGAATTATATTTCCTTTTGAAAATCCATTTGCAACCAATAGGCTTTGCACCAGGAGGTAAATCTACTAAAATCCAAGTTTTATTTTTCATAATAGAATCAATTTCAGATTTAATTGCTTCTTTCCAAAATTTACTATCAGAAGAAGAAATAGCATCAGAAATAGCACCTGTCAACAAGAAAAGTTTGAAAATCATTTCCAAAAGAAAATTCTTTTCTTGGCCTTTTACTTCTTCTCAATTCCTCATTTGAGCTTATTTTTCTATTTATTTCAACAGGTGCATGAGAAATTTTATTCGACAGTGGAAAAATATGTTCAAAAAATTCAGCATTTTTTGTCTCAATAATTGTATTACAATCAATCACATCACTTCTTAAAACAAGAAATCTATATGCAGCACTATGTTCAGCATATCCAATAAACATACAATCACAAGTTTTAGAACCTATTTTTCTTTTCTTAGGTTCAGGCAATAAAACTTTAGCAAGACAACCCCATACTTTTAAATATTTCAAATTTGGTTTATAATTTTTCCATAATTCATAAGGTGTTTTGCCAGTTCTTTTATGAGGAATCCTATTTTGTAAGTGGCATGCAGATAATATAGCTTCTCCCCATAAATTATCAGGAGCATGTGAACTGACTAACATAGAATTCATCATTTCTTTTAGTGTTCTATTTTTCCGTTCAGCTACCCCGTTAGACTCTGGTGAATAAGGTGGTGTTACTTCATGTATTATGCCTTCTTGTTCACAAAAATTATCTAAAGACAAATATTCACCTCCTCTATCTGATCTAATTCTTTTTATCTTCTTATTAAGTTGATTTTCTACTTCAGATTAATAAGATAAAAAAGCATTATGAGTATCATCTTTATTTCTAAGCAAATAAAGTTTAGTATATCTAGAATAATCATCTATAAAAGTAACATAATATCTTTTACCACCTCTAGTCATAGTTTGTTTTAAATCACCTAAGTCTGTATGAATTAAACTTAATAATTCAGTTTCTCTTTGAACAGTTACACAACTTTTCTTTGTTATTTTACTTTCTGCACATATTTCACATTTGTCCATATTGTCATTATTAATACCAGAAAGTAAACCAAGTGATTGCATTTTCTTTATATAACTTACATTCACATGTCCTAATCTTGCATGCCATAAAGAAATTGAATCAACAATATAAGCAGAAGAAGAAGCATTTTCATTGATCACATTGGAAATGTTAAGTATAAAGAGTCCCTGGTTACAATAGCCTTTCCCCACAAACACATTATTTTTGGTCATTACAATCTTATCAGATTCGAATTACACTTTCACCCCAACTTTTCCTAACAAAGCTACAGAAACCAGATTTGCCCGAATGTTTGGCACATGCAGCACATCATTCAGGGCCAAAGTTTTTCCTGAAGTGAGTTTCAAGAACACTTTGCCCTTTCCAAGAACTTTAGCAATTCGTGAGTCTCCAAGGTAGACCACCTCTTCATCATCCCCTATTGGAGTATAGGAGGAGAATGCTTCTCGATTTGCACATATGTGCCGAGTAGCTCCAGTTCACGCCCACTCTTTACATTGGCTGCAATGTTCACTTGTGAGATGATTGCAACAATTATTTCATCTCCTTCGACTAAATTAGCCTTAGGAGGATTTCCAGTTGCATTGTCACCTTTATTATATCTGCACTGAGCAGCATGGTGTCCTGGTTTTCCGCAACTGTAGCAATTGCCTTTTCTTTTCTTCAAATTGAGGTTCTTTGGTTTGTAGTTGGGATTTCTAGGCTTATTAATTTAGGACTTATTACGTACATCTTTGTTGTTGTTTTGTACCAAGTTAGCTTTGAAGGCCATCTCCTTTGCTTTGGCAACTCTCAACTCCCTTTTGTTTGAATCCTCAATGATGATGTGCTTGACGAGCTCATCCATAGTGTAACTTTTCTCCTTGTGCTTCAAGTTGTTTTTATAGTCGGCCCATGACTCGGGGAGCTTCTCAATCAGCATTCCTGCAGCAAATTTCTTAGGTAGATTGATGTCTTCATTTTTCAAGTCCTCCAATAGCATTTGATACTCCGTGATTTGAATTTTCATCTCCTTGTCGTCAGTCATTTGCCATTGGTTGTATTTTCCTACGACGAATTTTTGCTTGGTTGCGTCTTTGGCAGTAAACTTTGTGACCAAGGCTTCCCAGATTGCCTTAGCTTCTTTGCAACTACAGTAGACATCAAATAATTCATTAGACAATGTTTGTAAAATAGTGTGTCGACATACCTTATTGGCATATTGCCATGCTTCTTGGATCTTGGCATCCACAGTTGCAGAAGGTTGGGATTCAGTGAGCGCGTAAGCTACTCCATGGATGTCGAGCAGAGAGTGCACACATTCTTGCCATCTTTTGAAATTTTCATTGGCCAAAATTTCAATTTTGGAGACGTCTGGAAAGGGCTTGGCGAATGGCAGGGTAACGGCAACTGATGCAGTTGATTGTTGTTGGGTGGTATTAACATTGTCAGTGGCCATAGTTTCTTAGATTGTTGGAAAATTGGCAAACAATGTTAAAACCTGAATAAACTAAATAAATAATGCTTGAGTCGCTATAAGATCGTCCTAAGAAACTATTTCAGGGTGGTGAAATGTTTCCCCAGGATTAAACAAGCCTTCCTCTATTTTAATAGAGGGATGTAGAACCAGCAAATTTTCAAGAACCAGCAGAATGAGAAGATTATTAGAAAGAGTAGATAGAGGAGAGGGAGGAGAAAATTTTAGAAAGTGTAGACTTAATGAAATGCACAAAATGAGCCTGATATATGGTACTATTTATAGGCTTTATGAAACTGATATCCCGTAACAAACAATAAGCATGCTTCCTGGAATTTTGCAACCGCCAAATAAGATCAAATAAACTCTATCCTCTGTTGTGTCACAACGTAAACTTTGGAGAGGGTCAAAACCACGTGGGAAAAGGAAAACAAATTGACTAAAGCTTCTCAAACATCCGGTGAATCCTTTCTGAACTTAACATTTGGCCATTTAAAAGAATAAATCTTATCTTCTCGGAATGCCCCCCTAACAAATAGGAACAAGGCGTTGGTGATAGAACTTCCTCAGATAAAAGTTGAAAGAGTCAAACTCTTATCCAAACAAAAGGAAAACGTGATGAAAAATCTTTTGAAATATCAGTTATTCACAACATAAATTTGGGGAGGTAACTAAATGGATCAGCTTTAAATACGAAAGATGTCCAGACTTTTGCTATAATTGTGGAGTGATAGGGCATAATGAAAGATGCTGCAACAAGAATAGTAATCATGGAGGAGGGAAAAAAGATAATCAGTATGGAATATGGATGAGAGCGGGACCCTTAGAAAACAATCCTGAGGGAAAGCTGCTAAGTGGATCCTATGATCAAGTGATTAAACAAGAGGGGGTGAGAGCAGGGGATAGGGCTGATGTACATTGGATTGAGGACAATAAAGGAGAGGAAGGGAGTATAGTTAAGAAAGGTAAGGAGAGTGAAGTGAATGATGAGGCTAGGAAAGTGATGGAGCTGAAAATACTAGAAATGCAGAAAGTTGATGGAGGAACAAGCAATTTAGGACAAATTTCTGTGGAAGGAGAAGAAAAGGTGGGAGAAGAAAGGAAAATGGACGACATAATGGTTAATGAAGACCAAGGTGATCTGACGATGGAAGAAGAAATGGTCAATGCTGAAAATCTAGAGGAGAATCCTGATATTTACACAACAGCAAGATCAGAAATAAAAGGAGAATCAGGGAAAGCAGTGAATGAAGAAAGGAAACAATTAGCACTGATGAAACAAAGTAAAAGGTTCAAAAAAGTTCTGAGAGCCCCAGAAAGCAAAAGGCAGCCTTTAAAGGAATTGAACTGCAACAGCTGTGCATTGTTTCTGCAGGGAAAAAGGAAACCAGATCAGATGGAATTTGAAAAGGAAAATGAAGAAATTGGAAAACAGCAAGGGAAAAGGAATAAGACAAAAACTGGGAATTTCGATATGGATATTGCGTCTGAAGGGAAGGGGTCCAACCCTCAAAGGACCCCAGAAGCTAAATGAGGATGATGGTGTGGAATTGTCAAGGAGTGGCGCTGACGCCAGAGGTGATGGCCGGTGCCGATGGTAAGCATTTTTAGTGTGTATTTTTTGAAAGGAATGGAGGAGTTTTTTTGTGTAGTTTTTTGGGTGTGTATGTTAAAAACTTTGGAAGTTTTTTGAGATTGCTGTAGCTAAAGTAGGGAAAAAACGGGTATTATACAAACTCGCAAAAAACTTGAGGTGCCAAACAGGCCTAAATTTTTTGGGAGTTTGTATAAAACCCTACTGCAACTTACCGTAGAAGTTGTAGAAAAAATTTTTGGAAGCGAAGTTTTTTATATGTTTTGGAGGTGTTATATTAAAAACTTTTAGGAGTTTTTTGAGAATTATTGCAGATAATGTAGAAAACAAACAAGTTTTATACAAACTTACTAAAAATAGGCATTAAAACTTTGGAAGTTTTTTTAGATTTCTGTAGCAAAAGTAGGTAAAAAATTAGCAGCATACAAACTTGGCAAAAAACTCAACTACCAAACAAGGCTAAAAGTTTTTCAAATACAATGCTACAGTAAAATCTTTGAACAACAATTTCAAAAACATTTAATCCAAACAGATCTACAATGCTCCAAAAACACATGCTTATTTATTGAAATAAGGGAGTAAGAAGGAATATTATTAACTGCCAACACTACCATTTTTGCGATATGGTGAGCAAGTCACTAATGGTCTCTATTTTAATTTGAAAACTAATGCAATGATTAAAATTTTAGGCCCAGGTTTCTTCCTTCATGAAGTGGGTAAATGTTCCTCCAGTTTCTCATATTTGGATGAACGAATTTAGAGCTCTTTACTTTTTATTTTTATTTTTATTTTTTTGGAATCGATGGTGGTCTCTTCCGTCATGGAGTGGGTGAATGTTTCTCTAATTTCTCAAATTTGTATGAATTTATAGCTTTTTAATTTATTTTATTTTCTTGGATGTTGATTTTTCCAATTATTAAGTAGTTATAGATTGACGAAGCGGTGAAGGATGCAATGGAGAGTTGTATTGTTAGGCGATCTTTAAGTACCTCTATAAACGATCTATTATTAGAAATTAAAGGAATAATATCTAAATTTTTGTAATCAAGAAAGTAAAAACTACGTCGTTTTGTTAGCATTGTGATTAGAAGAACAACCAATGGCCAAAGGGTGCCGTTCTACTAATTCTGTTAATTAGTTAGACAATTAGCCAGACATTAACTATAAAAGGTCAGGTTGAAAGGGTAGAGATGCTTAGGATTAATAATTTTATTGGTTTCTCTAGTAATATTACCTCTAAAGTAGTTGTTTTGGCAAAACATGGCACCCTAGTAGGCTTTGGGGCATTGGTTAGCATGTTGAGCACTTGTGCTGTTGGTCTCATGTTGAACCGAAAGTGACCAATTCAACTGGATTTTATCAGTTCTGACGAGTTTGACTGATTTTGACTAGATTTTCATTGATTTCAACTTTAACAGAGAACCAATCCACTGACATGAGCTCACATTTCAACCGGTCAAACTGGCTGATCCGGTCGGGTTCTAAAAACACTGCATTTTAGTAGTGGTAGATTGCTTCATTAAATTTGCACATTTCGTCATGCTTCATCATCCAATCACAATTTTTCAAGTAGCTCAATTATTTTTGGATCAAATATATAGATTACATGGCTTACTAGGGAACATTGTGACTGATCGAGATAAGATTTCTATCAGCAATTTTTCACAACATTTGTTCGAGCTACTTGGGACTGATTTACTCTACAGCTCAACACACCACCCATAAATGAATGGCCAGACCGAAAGGCTAACTCAATGCTTAGAATCCTACTTAAGGTATATGACATATAGCCAGCCAAACAAGTGGAGCAAGTGGATTCCTATGATAGAATGGTGGTGCAATACCACCTACCACACAGGCCTAAAGATGACACCATTTGAGTCTCTCTATGGACATGTCAACTCCCTTTCCTTTGGGTGGATTCCATGACTCAGTCATACCAGCAGCCACAAACTTGGTGCAACACAGAACTCATATCATTCAAATGGTTAAGGAGAACCTACGATTTATGCAGTAATGTGTGAAGTATTTCATAGACAAACATCAAACTGAAAGGCAATTCATGGTTGGAGATTTGGTTTACCTCATGCTACAACCTTTCAAGCAATATGCAGTAGAAATTAGAAGTTGCCTCAAGCTCTCATCCAAATATTTTGAACCTTTTCAAATCATTGAGAAAGTTGGGACATTTGACTATAAATTTCAGCTCCCTACTTTTGCTAGGATTCACCCACTGTTCCACATATCCCAGTTAAAGAAACATATTGGAATCAACAACACCTAGTAGCAGAGTCGCTATAACTTGATGCAGAGGATTCATGTCCATTACAACTTGAAAATGTTCTGAAACGGAGAGTTATTTCCGGAAATTCTACTTCAGTCCTTGCCTTGCTATTCCAAAGTCCTATTGCTAACTCCATTACTTGAGGATCATTTAATACAAAAAGAGAAACCGCATAGGTAGTATGCAGTTTCTTAAAAAAAAAAAAAAATCCTGAGAGAAACTACATACTATTTATGCAGTTTCTTAAGAAAAAAATTCCCTGATGCCCCGCTAACTACTAAAAAAATTCAAAAAGAAAATGATTTCAAAGGGTCGCCGCATTCTAAACTTTAAGTGACCCTATTTATAGAAAAACATCCCAACTAATCCCACATTAAGGATATTTTTGTTTTTTGACATTATTTAAAGAAATTCGCTTTTGAAAACACATTCTTAAATATATAACATATTATATAAAGATTCCTATAAAATGCTAAAGTATATATTGCATTGGGATTCATGTTTTTTTTTTCTTTTTTTTTTTTTGTTGGTGAAAGTTTGAGGACATCCCACAGAAAAAGAAAGGAAAGTATTTCCACGTAATAAGAAATGGACATATGGTGTAACCCACTTGGAAATTATCTTTGAAAATTTTTAATGTCAACCATTCAAAAATAAATAAAAATTAAATAAGAAAACATCTTAATTTCTCATTTTTCTATTGTGACTCATTTTAGTCGCTACCGCACTTTCACAAGTCACAACCCACTTTTCCAATACACTCGTTATTTATTTTTGTTCATAAATATAGTGTGTGAAAATAGTATTTAGCTAAAGTATATGATTTTTTTATGCATAACAAGTTATCAAATATTTATCCATAACTATAGATAAATGTATTTGTTGGATTCAAACTTCTAATTTCCAAAATTAGGTATCTTCATATGAAACCCTTAACAGTTATTGCCATTAATGCAATTTACTAGTGGAAAATGTTTAGTTAATAAAACTATTTGGCAAATTGAATCATTAGACTAATTTGGACAAATCCCTAGAATCTTTTTTGTCATTTATACAAACCTCAGGGGAGGTAAATATAATTTGGATAGACCTTGAGCAAAGTAAATGTAATTATAAGTTTAATTTACTAACGGGTACTTTGGGGCGTTAACCAGCAATTAGCATTAGAGGGTACTTGATAAATGTGGGTTTGTTTAATAAATGTTTCATCATTGAAGGTGTTTAATTATAATTTGATCAAATCATAGGATTGCTTGGTAATTCGGTCAAACTTCAAGGGAGACAAATGTCGTTAGCCCTTAAAGGACGGTCCTTATGGTATACTCGATATAGAAGTAGCAACAGGTCGGGTCCAAGCCGGGACCTAACTTGGGCCTGGTCTTTTTTTATGAATCCAGGCTAAGCGGTAGGTACATTTATCTGGATCCGATCCGGATCCGTATTATCTAAAACCTAAACAGGCCGAGTAGAGATTTACATGTTATAACTAGTTTTGTACTTGGATCGGATTGATATAAATATTTTATTAAAAAATCATATATTGATTGAAATTTGTTACTAAGCCACTTATTTTTTTATGAAAAAATATTTTTCTATAAATCAAGTAATTGTTCAAATTAATCTAATTGCAGTGTTAATATTGTACTGATAAATTATGTACAACTAAAACTATTTGGATTAAATCAAACTATTTGGAATAAATCAAATTCTCGATGCAAAATTTGTACTATTTTAGACTCTTTCCAACCGTTTCGAGGACCATTTATCGTCAACTACTTTATACAAATAAATTCCTCATTTTATGAGTATCATAATATATAATTTATTTTCTGGAAGAGATTTCAAAATCTTACGATGAGGAATAGAGAAATGAAAGAACCTGATTTATTTTCTTACTAACTAAGTTGAGTTTTAGAAACTACAAATGATTTTTTTTTTCAGGGTTGCTCCTTTTTACTCAGCTAACGACACGCCTTTTCATTTTTGCCAATGCATCATCATTTGTAATGATATTCTATGTTAACCTTGATGTATCAAATGGATAGAAGAGATGCAAATAAGCGCTGTAGATTCACGGGCAAAATAAATAATAATAATAATAACTAATTCAAGGACTAAAAAGTGTACACAGTTAAAAATTCAAGGACCAAATAGTTATTTTATTTTATTTTATTTTTTTGTAAATAAACCTTAGCGCCATTAAAATATTCCCTACATTTACTTTTGACCATCAAACTATTTTTTTTATTTCAATTCAACCACTCAACTAACAAATCCATACATCCGTGACCATTTCGTTAGTTTTTGCTTTTAATCTACAGAATAAACCGAAAGCGTGCAAATTACGTGTCAAAACTTTAGAGTAAATATATTCACTGACCTTTCCAATTTGAAGACAAAAAAATTCCAACATGCCACTAAACTATTCTGACTATACACTTTTAATCATTAAATTATATTCTTGATTCAAAATAGCTACTGAGCTCGTAACTGTGTATATTAGTGGTCATTTTGTCCAAATTTGGTGTTAAAGCATAACAGAATGAGTTGCATGTACATTGCACATGCCAAAGACCATGAGTAAATTCTTCTCAATAAATGAGGCAAAATATTAAATAATCATTGAACTATACAAACAATATATTCTTGAGGTCCGTTTGATAAAACTGAAATTTGAAATCTAAAAATTAAGTGCTGAAATTTTTAAGTTCCTAAATCGATTAAATTATACTTGTTTGATAACTAGCTAGATTACAATATCAAATTGAAGTATAGCACAAACATTATGCTTCTATCTTTAAAAAAGTGCCTTTATTTGTGTATTTGGAGGAAAAAAATGTATGTATGTGAGAAAAAATAATGAACTAATTTAGAGGTAGTGTTTAAGTGTGTGTATTTGTATGTAAGAGAGTGTGTGTGCATGCATGTGTATTGAACACAAAGAAAACAAATGTGTACCGTGTAAGACAACAATATTATAGTGTGTTATATGTATAATGACCACTAATATGCTAATTTAAGAGTTCAATGTATTCAAACCAAAAAAAAATTTTTTTTTGAATGGCGAAAAGTGTATGTGTAGAATAGTTTAATGGCCCTTAGAATTTTTAGACTTGGATTGAGAAAGTCAGTGGATATACTTACCCTCAGATTGTGACACGTATTTTGCAAGTTTTTCATTTCCTTTGTAAATTTAGAGCAAAATCTGACAAAATGACTATAAGTACACTAATTAGTTAGTTAAGTGGCTAAATTAAGATCAAAAATAATTTAACAGTCAAAAGTAGACGTAGGGAATAGTTTAACAGCCGCGAAGATATTTTGCTCATTTCTTTTTTCCATTTAGACCCTCTTTAAATTACAAAAGGTACTCGAGATCATTGTTCGTTGTCCTCTCACGGCTGGATTGCTGTCGAAATGCTTACTGGGTATTTACACTTAGAAAGCAGGTCCCATGGGGCTAGGGCCGGAAGCCAACCGTTGAGGCCAATACCACATTGTCTCTTTTGCTTTATGATACGCTGAAGTTGTATCCAAGTGATTTTCCACTGGGGAA
The DNA here is from genome assembly GCA_013103745.1 of Gardenia jasminoides. NCBI lineage: Eukaryota > Viridiplantae > Streptophyta > Magnoliopsida > Gentianales > Rubiaceae > Gardenia > Gardenia jasminoides. Next base: position 19,572,390 of record CM023105.1, read on the forward strand.
GTCTTCCTCCGTCAACAACCTCGCTACCTCCACACAAATTTGGCCCATAATGGCAAATAAAAATGAAAGTAACCCTTAGAAGAATCTTTGCTTTTCCGAGATTCATTTTGAACCCAAAGTCGACTAAAACTCGAGAGAAAAAATGAACCACTTTACTTGCTTGGTAGTGAGTTGGTAAGTTTTGTTTGTTAACGTTTGCTACGGATGTTCCTGGTATTTACAGATGGGGGATTGGAGTCGTTTGTGTCTTGCTGGAGTTGAAACCTTTCCGTAGTTGAAATTTGCAGAACATCCACAACAAAGAAGCAAAGGTGACGCCAAAAAGCCACCTAATAACAGGAGTATTAGGCATGCATCTGTTGGGCATGCATCTATGAAAAAGAAACCTCATGCAAACGGAAGGGGAAAAAGAGCAAACAAATTAGGCCCTAACTTCCATACAAGATTGAGAAATAGTATCTAGCAGGGTAAGTAAGCATAGTCAAGTATCTTCCATCATATTTCGGGGTTCTCATTTTACATCAAAGTCATTATCATCCTTATCTGGACAGGAGACATCTAAAGTTTAAATGAGCAAAACACTTCAGCAAACCTGTTCCAAAGCAAGACCACAATTGTTCGAATAATTGAAAATGGAAAGCCATAAAAATGTCAATAGAACCACAAACATCCCAAACCTGGTATGGAATCAGGAATACATGGAAAAGTAGATTTCATCATCAGGTTGTAAGAAACAGATTTTCATTATCTCATAATATCTTTAAGAAACACATATTGCCATTGAAGATAGCAAGCTGTTAAAACTACGAGAGAATGCCGGAGATACCTTCATGCTGGACCCTGATAGATCCCACTACAAACTATCAACATTGACTTTCTAAATATTCAGGTAAGAAGTCCCAAAACTGCTAATGTTCTTCAAATCTCACCTAGATAAATCTGCTTATCGCTACTGCAAGAACCAACAACAGGTTCACTAGGATGGAAGCCGCATTCATTTACAGATCCAGTATGACCAGGAAGCTTATACAGTATACGCCGAGAAGTTGTATCCCAAATGTAAACCATGCGATCAGAACTTCCAGCTGTGACCTTGCTTCCATCAGATGACCAGCTGCATTTCAACAAATTCTTTTCAAAATTGTGCTGGTGACCTTCCAAAATCTTCACACATCGGTTCTGTGGGGCATATGGACGCATATCCCATATGCGAAGTGTACAGTCCATGCCATTAGTAAGAAGATACGAACCATCTGGACTTAACTGCATACCAGTTATCATATCCTGATGTCCTTGAAGTGTCATAGTAACTTCATTTCTTCGCAAATCCCAAACTTTGACATCGTTGTCTATACCTCCAGAGTAAATCTTATCAGATGCATCAGAAAAACCCACTGCAGTAATTTGGTACTTGTCTGGAAAAGTTTGTATCGCACCCCTTTGACGCATGTCCCAAAGTTTAGCAGTACCATCATCGGATCCACTGACAATTAAAGGAGGACCTCTTCGAGCAGGACAACAAGAGTTCACAAAGGAAGAGTGTTCTGCCATCTTTTTTATCTGTTTTCCTGTTTCAACATCCCATGCCCTAATTGTCTTGTCTGGGCTAGCTGAGACTATTGTCAAGCCATCAGTAGTCCACTGGACATCCAGAACTGCATTCTTGTGTCCTTTCAATACCATGAAGTTTTTGCAATCACCATGTACATTCCAAAGAAATATTTCTTTATCATGAGAACCAGATGCAATGATGTTTCCTGCTGGATTGAACTTCATTGTATAGATGGCACTTTGATGGCCAGCTAGCAGCATTATAGGTGATTCCAAACTCGATTTTCGCTGCTTTCCATTAGTATCCGGACCATTATTTGGAACAGTAGATATTTCCATTGGCCTAGGACCAAGCACAGAGAGAGCACTTTCAGTTTGCATCTTGGCTTCCTGCTGATGTGCAGAAACAGGGGTATAAATCAACTTTTATCTGAATTAAGTGCTCACAAGCTTAGTCAAGTTGTATATGCAGGGCTAAAAGATACATTCTGCTTTAATTAAGCTAGAAATGACAAAAAGAATAAACTCTGAACCAGAGGCCTCAGCATAGAAACAAAAGTTTCACACATAAAGAACAATTTTTAAGCACAGGGCATGCACAGGCAAACATGCCCATTAGCACACGTGTCTGTGCACATAAATTTGGTATACTTGAAACTGATATACAATTCATTCAAGAATATAAAGTGGCACATTCTGCCCATTGCAAGAGGGCTGCAATAGAGAAAGAAGAGGGAAATACTAGAAAATTTCACCAAAAACTAAGCTTAAGGCAACAGCTATGGTCCTGTCAGAGCAATTTTACTTCCAAACATTATATACTACTACTTTTTTCTTCAATGACATGTAGATATGACTGTTGTAAAGCTTTAAGGAGATAGGCATCCTACACATTTCCCACACCAACCTCTGATAGTGGAAGACAAATATCATGCAGTAAAAAAAAAGGTCCAACATCTCATTCTTTCCAACTTATATAAAGTCACTATCTACTAAAGCAAATTGGAAGAAGAATCTCCCATCTGACTTCAAAATTACACTATTTTGCCAACCTCCCAAGAATTCCCATATAATCCTGACAGTCTGTCAGGGGTCCAAAAACCAGAAATATTAACACACAGTATAAAAATGGAAATACTAAAAGACCAAAAGAACCCATAAGTTCACCCAAAATGACCAACCCAAAATGTGCAGAATCGAACTCAATCAACATAGGTTAGAAACTACAAGTCGTCAGCCAGAAGCTCACCAATCAAATCATTACCAAAACCAAGCCTATGGATGCTTAATCCATCACATTTGGTGCAAACTAAAAAAAGGAAGAAGAAGCATTACAAACCACACCCAAAATAAATGTAGAAACCAAACATTAAAAAAAAAACATAGTCTCCCTTCAATTTAGTAAATTATCGGCACAATAAGATCATAATTGTCTAAGCATTTGCACATCATCCAGAACAATCTGGATTTCATCGATCACCAGGTTCAATTCTGACCCAAAATTTTCTCCCTTCTTTAATTCTCTTTTCACAGAAGGGGCATCACAAGGCTCAAGATGAGGAATGGGCGCTAGGAATACAAACAGTCAACTGGACACGAGGGACAAAAACCCTTCACTACTGAGCTATAACCTTTTCTCCAGAGCCATTTCCAATCAATTAATTCAAAAAACCCAAAAAACAAAATAAACAAACAAAACAAAACAAAACAAAAGTCCTACCAGATAACCTAGAAAACTAAAAACTAATACAAAGACAAGCTAGGGTTCACCAGGGAGGCAAGTAAAACTACACTAAAAACCCATTTTCTAGTGTTACAAAATACTAAACTCTTGGTGCTTAACTGCATGAAGGGCATGATTTCAATGCTAACAGATTTCTTCACATTAAAAGGAAAAAAAAAAAAAAAAGGAACCATGTTAATCATAATAGCTGAAATGAGCAAGAAATAGTGAAATTATGGAGAGAATGAAAGAATACCTGGATTGAAGGGTTAGCAGAAAAACCCTAGAGGAATCTTGAGGAGGAAACCCCCAGGTTTCCAGAATTCGCAATTTTATCGGCTTTTGACTGAAGAAGTAGCAATGGTTAAGCCTGATTTGGTAATATTGTGCGTATTTTAAGATTGGCTGCGGTAGGAGAGTCAGTGGGTCAAAGTTTGAGGCCCAATCTAAGCCCTTTCGTTACACATTGGGTTTTCGGCTCAAATCGGACTGGCCCAAACTCAGGTTTTCATTCTTTGCATAATGTAGTTGAATAGACATCCCTTTCCAAAAAATAGATTCATGCGGTGAATTAGGCTTCATCTTTCCCGTGTGAGTTTGACATGTAATTTAACATCTGTATAAGGGTGTTCAAATTTTGAAAAAAAAAATTAATAAAAATAAATTGACCGATCCAATCTAGATCAAATATTGAATATCATTAAAATTGGATATTAATGAAATTGATTTATATTGGTAAAACAACCTGAGAATGGATGTTAAAATTTGATTCCTAAATTCATAATTAATCACTGAGTTATCGAATTTTATATGTTAATGGTATATTATCGCATTACTTCCTACTAACATTTTTTACTAATCGGAACTTCTATAGTATCTTTCAAGTACCATACCCTTAGTTTTTACTAGTTGTGGAATATTTAGGAATATTATTGACTGTTTGATTTGTTCAAATACAATAACATAAAGATGCAGACTAAAACTATAATCACCCTAATAATTGGAAACTAGTATTCTCTTACCCCTTGTTTGGTAATTGGGAATGGCCTAGAAAGGAAAGTTCTTTCCAACTTGTCAATGTAATCCTTTAATTCCTATTGTAATCATTCCTATATGACGCTGTTTGTATTTTTGAGCGATTATTTTCCTGTTAATCTCTTTTTCTATTATATCTAATTTAACCATCTGAGATTCATGGGTGCAAAAAATAAATCTTTCACTATAATGTTGATATAATGTAGATTTGCTTAGAATACTTCCTTTTTGATGTACCCAAAATGGTTTTATAATTCTAGTTTATTATGTCTAAAATGTTCTATTTATGTTTCTACATCTATTAATTGTTCTATCCTTGCTACTTCATTTTTATTTTCTCTACTACTCGTTACTCTAGCTAGTGGCTTTATATTAACTTTACTTTGAGAAAAACTGAATCTAGGATATTCCATAATTATAATTATAGCATTAATTACTAATCAGTTTTTTTAAGTTTTTGACTTTTTTCTTTATCTTCTAAATTGATATTCTAAAATTGGTTTATTAAACTATTTATATCTTCTTCAACTTTAGTATTTTTTCCTAACTTGTTTTCTATCTAACTAATTCTTGTTTCTAAATTATTTAATTTTTCAAAAATTTTGAATAATATTAAAATTTGTATATTGGATTGTTTAGTTTGAATTTCATCTTCTTTGCTAATGTTTTGATACTTACTATGTGAGAACCCTAGAAAAAAAAAGAATTTCAATTAAGTGTACCATATAATCATTTAGTGCATTATTTTTCCTAAAGTACTCAATTTCGTGTGTATTGCATGGTTTAATTTAGGACTTCATTTTTCATATTTTATATGGACAAATGCATGAAACTTATGTGGTTTTATGTGGATCACATTTTAATTAAGGGATTGGAAGGCAATTTGCAAAGATATTATCCAAATCTTGGCCAAGATCATGCCACATGTCAACCATCCCATAACCCCCTTGAGTTAAGCCTTCTATATAATTCCTTGTCTTCAAAAAATTTGAGCTAATTTTCCCTCCTTTTCTCTCTCTCTTGGCCGGCCACTCCACCATGAAGAACAACAAAACCCTAAGCTAGAAATTAGTCATTCTAGTGAAGAAAAACAACTTTGAGTGAAACCCTAGGTTAGATTACTTCTTAAATCTCAAGCTTAGTTGCAAGAAGTGAAGTTCTTGGGTGGATTTTCTCACTCTTCTAGCAAGGTAAATTTTCACTTATTTATGCTTTAATGAATCTTAAATTCAAAGAGGATGTTAGTTAGGTGTGATTAAAGAGCTTTTGGGTGTTTGGAGAGGAAAATCATGGAAGGGTTTCTTGTGTTTGATAACTAGAACTTAGGTTTTCATTGTAGGCTACCAAGTGTTTGATGAAATGTTTGTTGATTTGTGATGCTTGGATGATGGAATTAATTACTGTTTTAGCATGTTAAACACCTTGTTAAGTGATGGAATTAACTTTAAAGAATTAATAGATGAAGTTGCATCAAAGCTGGAAATTTCGCAAGAAATCAGGAATGAAAAATAGTGAGTTTCCCAAGGTTACTGTTGACTGTAGAAAATGAATTAGGGCCCAAGCCTTATACCGTTAGAAAGCTCTATGAATCTAGTTTTAAACGCCGCTGACGGAGCTTGATTTTGATTTTCCTACGTTGAGTTATGGCCGTTTTCCCAAGGCTATTTGACCAGCCTGATCACAGCCGACAGTTTTCTTTGTGTCTCTGAGATTAGCCATTTCGACCATGATTAAGCATGATTTGATGTTTGAACTCTTCATGAAAGTTGTAGGGCTATGTCTTAGCTTCTAAACGCCATAAAGTACATCCCAATCCGATAAGTGTACCCACAGTTATGATCAAATTACCGAAACTCGACAAACTTGTTCATTGTTGGTTTCACTTCCACAATTGTTTCTTTTATTTCTTTTGATTCTTGTGCCTTCTTGCAGTGTCCCGACCCACTCATGCATGGTTCTAAGATGTTGTTAAGACTCTTATTTGCTCACTCTTATAAATTGGATTGGTCATTTCATGATTTATGCATCCAAGTATGACTTTTATCAAGTGAAAAGAAACATCGAGCATATGCATTTGGTCTCTTTTGGTTGGGTAGCCGAGCTTAAATATGTTCCATTTTATTTGTTAATAGATTTGGAAGGAGGAAATAGAGAGGACTTGGGTGCGAATACTTGAAGATACTTTACTCGACTCGGTGAGTGTTTCATGCTTGTTACTTAACCAACTTGATAGCTGAAATGCTAGAATATCTGAATTATGTGATGATTTGTTCTTTTGTGATTTGTGAGCCAACTAATGTGACCGAGACGAGTGCGTACTTTATCACACTCGGTCTCTTCTGTTTGAAAATTTTGTACTTTGACATTTGAATCCTTGTGAATTGGCCTTTGGCCTATATTTGATTTGTGAAAGGTTGTTTGGGTGATATCCCGTCGACTAATTTGATTCGATTGTGAATTTGTATACTTTGATATGAAAGGTCGTTCAGGCAATATCCCGTTGACTAATTTGATTTGTTTGGGGCTCCGGAAACCCCAAAACTCTATTGGTGAGCCGTTTGTATCGAGCCAGCGTGGGCTTGGTCGAGAAGATCGGTGAACCGTAGGTTATTCGATTTGGTTCTTTGGAACATGATATACTCGAGTATTACCCACATTTGATTTGTTGAGGTGTTCGGGCCCAATAAGGGGGTGAACGGTGGACGGTTGTGGAGTAAAGTGGTGATCTACGGACTTTGGTTCTTGACTTAAAAGTTGACAGAGAGTCAACGGGCTATCTTATGATCAAGCTCTAGTGGAATTGGCTTTTGGAAGCCAACCGTATCCTTTTAAATATATTTGTTATTATATTTGTCTTATGACTTCTTGCTAACTTCGGCGGTGTTCTCCTCATGAATACCATCTAATTGAGAGGCCAGTAGTGTTCTTTACCACCATCTCCTAGTTGAGACTGGTGTTCTCCCATGAACACCATCTCCTAGTCGAGAGGCTCGATATATTTTGTACTTGGTTGTGATATTTGTCCCTTATTTCACATTTTAATTGCGATATTTGACTACTGGAGTTCTCCTATGTATTAATGTGACTGCATGCTTTTGGAATCTCATTGAGCTATTAGCTCACCCTATTTCCCCTTTTGTTTTCCTTAGCAGGAGGATTTGCTTGAGCTTGGGGTTGAGAATGCGCAGTAGTACAAGTTTTGTGTTACTTTGCTTAAGAGATGATGTCTTGTAAAACCCTATCATGGATAAGTTTAGCTTTTGGTTTTGTATCCTTAATCCCGTTGAATTTTAAGTTTGAATGGTAGTGTGAAACTTATGTAACTATGTTTGATGGCTTTGCTTTTGGAAGAATTTAGTTTTGTAAGTCTTGAGTTGTTGATTTATATTTGGTTAGGAGTCTGGTGAGGCAGGTGACACCCTAGGGTTACCTAGGAGAAGTGTCACATACTAAGTCCTTCTGAATCTTTTTTAATACTTCTATATATTCTAAATTATTCATTTAATACTTCTATATATTTTAAATTATTCATTCACCATATGTAATTTTTCTAATTTCTTCTAATTTTTATCTAATTTTTGTACTTGCCCATAGACCTATGAGATTTGTTTATCTACTTGTTGCAATGAGTTCTTGGCTTCTACGGTTTTGGATGTCCTATACTCTTGCTTAATTAGGTGTGTACTACAAGATTTAAACTTTTCTTCTAAATTATTTGCTTTAATACTTATATGATTACTTTTCTATTCCATTTATTAACTAGTTATTTTTCTCATTGAATTCTATAATTATTTCGACAATATTTAGTTTTTTATCAAATTCTTCTTTTAAATTATTTGACAGGTTTATAATTAAATCTGCTAGTGTATTATATTGTTTATCCCCACTATGAATTATGTGTTTATGTTCTCCTACTGTATTGAAATCTAATCTAAAATTATTAACAAACAATTTTCTTTTATTATACTTACTTAATTCTAATACTAAATATTCTACTTTTTTCAAAAATTAACTAATTCTAATTGTTGTTTAACGGATTTTATTTTGTCTTTTACTTTTTTTTCTTTCTTCTTAACAGCTGTATAATATTGTCTAAAGTTGCTAATCTCATCAGAATATTTATATTTTCAAATTCTAATTCTAGATTTTTAATTTTATCTTTTAGTTGTTGTGTTATTATCATATAGAATAAACGGAAGTGTGAGGCCCCGTACCCTCAATTTAAATTATAAATTACAAATTTTCATATTTTCATAAAAATTATTTTATTAATTTAGTTTGAATTATTCGATTTTTGTATAACATTTGTAACAGCACGAAAAGTTTCAAAATGCATTGAGCACACCTAAATAATGTCCTTGATTAAATTATCTGAGTGTTTAAATTTCATACTCGGGCCTAGGGTCAACTACTAGACATAAGTTTTGAATGTTAGAATATGTATTTGCGATATATAAATGAGAGAAATCGCGATCAGGGTGCCGCGTCGCACGAATTCGACATCGACGCGACATAAAGCCAACAAGTTGACTTTTGAGGCTTCATGTCATTTCCATCATTCACTTGTCTTGAAAATAAAAAAGCAGATCACTTTCTCTCTTCTTCATTTTCCTCCAAGCCAGCCGAACTTCATCTTCTTCTTCCTCTTCTTGTTCCTTCAAAAATCACCAAACAAAAGCCTCCATTGAAGCCACCAAAAGCTTGAAGATCTTGCTAGTTTCTTGGTGAATTTGGACCATCTTAGAGAGGGAAGCAACCGGTTGTTGAGCTTGAGGATTTAGGGCTTTTGAGAGCTAATTTCATCCACCATTAATCAAGCTTCTTGTTGGAGTTGGGGGTAAGCTTTCTAGACACCAAAATCTTGTTCAATTGGTTCATTTTCTAGGTTAAGAGAGCTTGTAACTCTTTGAGTTGGATTTTGTTGTTAATTGATGAAAGTGGACTCTATGAAATCCCACCATGTATGAACTTGGGGTTGTTCATGATCTTAATGTGTGTGTGTGTGTGTGAGGTGTTTATGTGGAAATTTGTTGGTGAAAATGATAGAGGGAAGAGAAAGAGAAGAGCTGGGAGAGGGTTGTGTGTGTGCCGGTTTCTTGCAGCTTGTTTTCCTCAATTTTAGCTTAATGATTCCAAGTCTCTCTTGTTGATTCTTGATGCTTATATGATGGCCTAAGGTTGGGAGAAATTTCATGTAAAAATAACTTTGTTTGATGTTGCAAAATGGTTGAGAAAGAAAGTTTGAAAATCTGGAATTTTCGGGAAAACAGGGTTGACGAATCAGCCTATTTAAAACTGTCGTAACTTGGTGTAGGAAGGTCCGAATTGAGTTCTGTTTATCACGTTTGAAAATAGAATTGAGTTCTTTCAGCAGTATAAATTTCAAGGGCTAGTTCAAATTCTATGAATTTTGGTGAATTTTCAAAGTTGATTGAAAATCAAGACTGTTATGTCCTGTTATTACTGTAGCAGCAACTTTAAACTGAAATTTGACTAGTTTTCGATTTGAATCTTGTATAAGTGTCTTCTTGAGAGTTTTAGTTCACTAAGTCTATTTTCCAATGGTATAAGATTCATAAATTTTGGCTTATAGAACTCAAGTTATGGTTTTTCAAAAAATACTGCACAAAACTGACACTTCTTCTAAGAAAGCTTGAAAACTGGAAATTTGAAATGCCAAAGCTGCCGGTTCACTTTGTTATTTTACAAGCTTAGTTTTGGGCTTCTATTTTCGTGGATTCCTTGGTTGTTTTGAAAACTTATATATTACACTATGTGTTGGAAAAATGATTTGTAAATGTGAGTTCATTTAGTGTGTCAAAAGCCTTTGAAGGTTTAGGTTAAAATCTGGAAATTTTACCTCTTTGCACTTTGCGAATTACTGCCCTATTTTTAAAGCATTTTGATTCAAAGTTTTGCTACCATTTTGCTTCCATTTGTCAAAAGAATGTTGCTAGAACTTTTGTGTCAAATTTTGAATGATTTGGGGCTGATTTAGTTGAACAAAATGTTTGCAAATCAAAGAAGAAAAATCTGGCAGTTTAGTTCCAAGATTTTTCGCAAACTTTGGCCATCTAAAAAGTCACCTTTCCGAGCAAGTTTTTGGCTCAAATTTGGTACACACCTAGTCAACTTACTGAGGTTTGAGTGTGGCGGCCCCATGTTTCCCAAGGCGAACCCTAGGACCCGCGGCCGCTGGCCTAACTCTCGCCACGACTCGGTCAATCAATCAAATCAACTTAGGGTTTTAAAACAAGGTGTAACCATAGAATCTGATTAACTTGGATTACATCCATTCATCCAACAGGGTTTGAATCCACAGACCCTTACCATAACTATTCAAAAGAAATCCACAACATTAAGACCAATATCCAAAATAGATAAATATTTATAACCACTATACAAAATATCAATCTGGCCTTGAACTTTCTTCCGCACTCACCGTAATACCCTGGAGAACCTGGGGAGGAAATATATTGGGGTGAGCTTTTACAAGCCCAAAACACATAAGCAGATAAGCACATTGGTATAGCATACTTTCATATAATAGTGAAATTCACATATGGGAAAATTTTTTTAAGTACGTAAGTTTTCCATTTTTGAGAAAGTCGTGAACAGTATTTTCAGCACAGTCCAGTCAATAACAGGAGCAGAAAAAGGATACAGTGCTCATTTGAGCCAGTCGGTACAGAGTTTGCAGTACTCTAATCAGTCTTCACTGCTTCCCATTCACCAACCCCTTACTCCCAACTTCGGGCCTGAAAACCAACAGTCGGTAGGCGGTGTACACTCGAGGTAACCTTAAGCGGTCCCTGGGTCCGTCGGCGTTCGACCAAGCCCTAATGCCGGCTCGGAATAGGACAACTCGCCTCTGGAGTTTGGGATCCTAGACTAGCCTATTGCGGCAAAAGCCGCCAATATGTTGACATGCAGGCACAATTATAGTAGTTTAAAGTCATTTTGTAAGACGGTGGGGTCGGTGCGATAAAGTACACACTCGGCCCCTCCTTTTGTCAAATCATTTTGAAATTGAATTCAATAATTAAGTGATATAATGGTTCACTTAACAAACAAGTACATTCAATCCAAGTAATACTCAGTAAATAAGTACTCTTAATAACAAGTAGCACTTAAGGAGCAAGTATTTTCAATAACGAGTAATACTTAATAAACAAGTGATTCAATGATAAGTAATACTTATTAATCAAGTATTTTAAATAACAAATAACACTTAATAACCAAAATCACTTAACAACAAATTGGAACCCTCACCTTAGATAGATCAAAGTTGAGTTAGTGAGTTGAAAGCTTCAATATCAACGCCCTCGCTTGGTTCACCGACGGGTCCTGAGGTACATAATTACTATATTAACTTTTATTTAAAATCAATTTTGACCAATTCACTTCTTTTATAAAACAAGGATGTATTTAAGGTTTTACTAATCGAGTTAATATTATGGTAAAACGGTGGTATGAATTTCGAAATTTGAGGTTTTGGTTAGTTAGGTCAGAATACGTGAGTTTCAAAAATTTGGCAAAATTAGGGTTTGAAAAATTGTAGTTGATATTTAAAAGGATTTTGATAACGTAGTGTATTACGTTGGAGAAAATAGAGGAAAACTTGCCTTTGTTAGAAAATTGACTAGCGGTGTCTAATTTCATTTGTTATAGTACAAAAATGAGTTTTCGTGACTTGAATTTGGTTTAAAATAATTTGATTCCGTGTTTACCCATTTTGGTCTTGTTAAAGTACAAGTACCTCTACGGATTAAAACAAGTTTTATAGGTCGAATTTGAGTTTGAAAATGAAGGTTTGTCAAATGACCAAATGTAGTAAATGAAAGTTTCATAAGGTGCACGTTGAAAACCAATTTGCGGTTTCTTTCAAAATTGAATCGGAAGTTCTATTCGTGTGAATTGCATGATTTTGGAGCCGTTTAAAACTAGATTCATCGTTCTTTATTTCCTCAGAAAACATCGAAGACCAAATCAATTTAGAAATCACTCAAATTTGGACAATAAAGTTCGAAACCATCATGCTTAACAAAATCGCAGGTTTGATTTTCAGCGATGTTCGTCGGATCGCCACGGTGTGTAGAAAATGAGTTATGGAGCGTGTGAGGTACGGAATCAAAACTCTTTGGGTCTAGTTTCGAATGCCACTGACGGAACTTGATTTGGACTTATAAACTGTGAGATACAAACATTCTGTTTTGGACCGATTTGCCTACTGATTTTTCTAGAAAATATAAGTTTCTTGAAAAATTTGTGAATTTCTAGCTTCATAGCGATGTTGCTAATGGTCTAATTTCGTTTCCAGAATACCAATTAGGTCCCTCAACATGTAATACATCCATTTAAGAAACTAAAGATTCATGCATACGGTCAAAACTGAACAATAGATGCAACTAGACAATTCTTAAGTTGAAGTTATCAAGTCCGGTTCTTCCTTTTATTTTCTTTCTTGTTGCAAGATCAACTTCCATTCAAAAGCCAAGTTTTATGTCATCATATATCCAGTTCTTAAACTGACCGAGAGTATCTCATGCAAGGAAAATGGATATACAACTTTCAAAGGAGAAAATGAAGGACTCAAGCTCAGTTTAGTTTTAAAACGTTTGGTTCATGAAAATTTTTAATCAAAGCCTTACCGGTCAAGTGGAATGTAACACATGCATGTGGTGATTTCAACAAGTTATTAACAAGAAAGCTTTGGATGGAACAGGGCAAAGCCCTTCAACCCACAACCGTTCAAAACAGCAAGGAAATCAAGGTTACCAAACAATAACAAAACACAAGGAAAAGTCCAACTACATTCAACTATCATGCATGAAGTAACAAACTAAAACTATCATTTGGCTTCGGGAAGCTTAGTGAAATCAAGAACAATGGCTTTTCTCTTGGTTAACCAGATTTCCAGCAAGACAAAAGGATACAAGAATGCCATGGCAAGATTTCAAGTCAACCGGTACATGCATGGTAGTTTCATGAATCAAGATGATATGTTTGAGAAGAGAACCATTTCTTTTAAGTTAAAGAGGATGAAACATAATTCTTACCCCCAACCAGTTTCAAGAAAAGGATGAACAAGTGATGGTTGGGTTGAATCAAGTCTGGTTTCCAGCTACAAGAAATGAAATAAGCTAAGGATGGAAAACTCTAAGCTACGAAGGAAGTTGACAAGGAGTTTCTAGTGTTTACCTTTTGCTTGCTCAAGGAACGGATGGAGTGAAGACAGCCTTGCTCCTTTCCAGATTTCCAGCTTAGTTCTAGTAGCTTGCAGCCAAGGTTTAGGGCCCTTAGTGCAAGGCTGAAGTAGCCAAGAAAAAGCAAGAAATGGAGAGTGAAAGGTAAAGCTCTCGATTGAGAGCTTGGAGAGAAATATAGCTGAAGTGAAATGAGAGAGTGATGAGTGATTTTGAAATGAATGAGAGTGTTTAAGGCTGATGGAAATCGGATGGCCTTGAAGGAAGAAATTTCAGAATTTGCCTTACTCAAGTGAGCATAAATTGGCTGAAATAAAATGCCAAATGGCAACAACCCTTTTTCCATTGGACATGAAGGCCGGTGATCATCATCAAGTTTGGCTAAGATAATCTGAAAATTTTCTTGATCTCAATCCAATGAGCTGCCGGTTGGAAGGATGAAACTTGTTCAAGTTATCAACTTCTTCCTAGCAAGAAATCGACACATGGTGGTCAGGTAGGGGTGAAAAGGGGTGGCAAAATTTTTCCTAGCTGGAAATGTGATGAAATTCCCGAATTTGCTTGGAATGTTTCAGCTTAACCCTAATTTGATTTAAGGAATGTTGAATGAAATCGGTTGAAGGAGAAAATGGTTAAAACCTTGTATAAATGATGGTAGTGATTTCAAAGCAATTTGTCTAGATATTTTGAAATTGAGTGAATTAGGTATATCTCACTGGATGATTGAATTGCTCATTAATTATTGGGGTGAATTTCAAAAGTTTATGTAAGTTTCCCGAGCTATCATTTTGCAATAATTTTGATGGTACAAAGGTTTTTTTTTTTTTTTTTTTGTAATCAAGCACATGCTCAAGCAAAAATTATAAGAACCATTCATGAAGAATCTAAATAAGTTTTAGGTTAAAGATCACGGCCCTCACATTGAGTGTACAAAATTTGGTGATTTTCCAGTGGCATTTCGATGCCCAAATGTTGTTCCAAAACTAGTTCTTCAAATTTGGAAATTCTGCCGTCAGTCCATGTGAACCTCTGTCCTTCTAATGACTGTAATTCCTTGCTCAGGAGTCGAAATTGAGCGCCGTCAGTGGCTTTGAAACTAGACTTTACAAGCTTTCTAACGGTATAAGGATCGCATGCTAGTTCCTTCCCTATCAATACCAGCGAAGCCACAAAAATGGCTGATTTCACAGCCTGATTTCCTGTTTTTGTTTCTGCTGGAACTCATTTTAGTCCATCTTACTCAATGAATCTTTGAGCGATGTCTTCTAGTGATTTCTAGTATGATGAATCTAGTTTCTGTAGCTTTAAGCCTTGTTCAATTTCGACATATAGAGAGTGAGTTATGGCCTGAGAAATAGACTGTGGTTGAGTGACTACTGTGAATTTGGAGAGTTAGGTTAAACCTTGAGTTTTAACCGCTTGGATTGAGTGTGATAGTTTCGTTTTGGCTCAATTGACCAAGAGATTGCTGAAGTTGACCCGACTGCCGAAGTTTAAATATCTTGCTTACGTGCTTGATTAAATGCAAAGGTGAGTGTTCCAACCCATTTTAAATGAAATATTTTACTACTATTTGAAATTGACTTGTGAAATAATTTACTTGACTCATATTTGCAAAGAAATAATTTTTTGCTATTTCCTAGTAAAATACTTTTACAAGTGAAATAATTTATGAAGGATTTGTGAGCGTTCCAACTCTTTTTCAAATGAAAAATCTTGCTATTGTTTGCAAAGGAATATTTTGTTGAAATGATTTGCTAGTATTTATAAAAAAATGATTTACTGTTATTTCACGTAAAATGCCTTGTCGTGTTAATTAAGTGTTAACTTATTTGTTACATGTATTACTGTTGATTGTTAGCTGCACATGTTGTAATCCGTGAATGCTTTGGACGCATCGATTGAACTGGGCCCTTGCATGATCTGGACCCACGCCCTTTGTTATTGGCCAACTCGAGTCAGAAACGGACTAGGTCGGGACCCTGTAACACTGGGACACTGGTTGGTTTACTCGAGTATTACCACTGGAGATATAAGGAAACTGCTAACTACTGACTTACTGACTTTATGTGCTACTGTGTTCTTTTACTGCTTATACTTGATTAGATGATTGTTAAATGAATAAATGCTTGAAAGATTTCTTGTGTTGATGATTGTCTTTTGAATGATTACTTGTTAAAAGTGCTACTTTGATAAACCATGTTATTTCAATGTTTTATGTGTTTTCTTGAATTTATGGAACCTCACTGAACTTCTAACTCACCCCAAAATGTTTTATTTCCCCTCCACAGGGCTCGAGGCAAAGAAAGTACTTGTAGAGATTTACTAGTGTGACTGGCTAAATTAACTCTTGTTCAAATTGGGTGTATCTTTTTAGATGTTTTGTGAAATGTACTTATTGTATTGAGGCACTTGGGAAATAACATCTCATGGTTATAATGTTATTTTCACATGTTTGGAATTGTAAGTATTGGAGTTTAAATTGTAAAATTTATGGTTATGTTATTATTTGGAAGAACTTGGATATAATTGTTGGAGTTCTAATGTAAGTATTAAAGGCTGGAACTGACATTGAAATTAATTGAGCGAGTGAGTTCCGGCGAGAGTTGGGCAGGCGTCCTACTGATACCCTTGGGTTCGCCCTTAAGAGAGTTGGGGGTGTCACAGGAAGGCTCTGATACCAATAAGTGGAGAGCTTCCTGATAAAATTTTTTCTATTTTACAACTACCAAAAGTGTCTCTTATAGATATCTGGAACTTTATTGGGTTTAATAGCTATATTCTAATGTTGTTTAGGTAATTTACTAACTTATTTGTCTTTTACTAATAATTCAAAAGTAAGGTCAATGAAGTTGACGTTGAATATAGTTGCAGAAGTGAAGAAAAATTTTGTAGATATGCATTTGGAAAATATAAGAAATCCGAATTAGGACCATTTCTCGATTTGTGCGTGTCATCCTTGCACAGGGGCCATGCTAATCTTCTTTGTATCGTTCCAATTTTAGGAACGAATTAGGAAGTTTAGATTATGAAATTTTAGGAGTATTTAATATTTTAAATATTTTAAAATTATTTCTAAATAAACCATTTACAATTAGAATAGATTGTGAGGCCATAATAAAATTTATAACAAAACAAATGAAAAAAAAATTAAGTAGTAAATGATGGCAAATTTTTGTAAATACCATAACAGAAAATGGATGTCCAATAAGGTTTGAACATATAAAAGGAAAAAAAATAATAGTTTAGTAGATTATTATCTATCAAGAAAAGTTGCTAACTTTATTTACTGTGATTTTGTAGATGGAAGGCAAGAACTTGACCTTTGATCAAATTTCACTTTCTACATATATCAAAGGAACTAATCTCGGGTTTAAACCATTTTTAACAAACGTAGAATTAGATGATAATCAGCAATGTTTGTTTGATAATTTTCAAAACACTTTGTACAAAGATTTTTATAGTTTTCAAGAAGCAGTAAATGCATGTAGAAAAAATATTAAAATTAATATCTAAGTCAGTAAAAGTGCTTAAGATTATTTAGATGGAAATATTGTAGAAAGCAAGTAGCAAAGAAAATTATAATTTTGTAACCATTATGAAACAATGTCTAGAATTTTTAAATTATTGAATGATAAACGTAGAAAGCTAGGAGAAGAAAAGAAGCAGCTAATATGAGAAATAAAAAACTTTTCATCTCTGGTATATCTTGATTCAGATTCCTCGAAAAAAAAAGAAAACTCCTAGAAGATTTACCTTATCTCGGTTCTGAAGAAAAAGAAAAACTAAATTCTAGATTCGTCTTCTTGCGACACAAAACTTTGGGTACCATTACTCGCTGAAATCCAAAAAATGATCATCTCCAAATCTCAAAACAGTGAAATTAAAAAGATGATGACAATTCAGGAATTTCTACAAGATATCACGAAATCCGAATTTTATCTTCAAGGAATGTTGTTTACCTAAAGTCATATTATGGGACCTCCAATGCCTATCCTAGAACTAATCTCTTATGCCAAATAATTCCATTAAAAAAAGAAAATTGTAAATGCTATTTAACTTATAATATTTGTAGAGTTTCATGATATTTAGATGTATACCAACCATTAAAATTGAACATAGAAGGACAAAAATTTAATTTCACCTCCCAAAAGTTCTTGGATTATAGATTTATACATATATTAATCTTTTTTGATCTAGAGCAAATAGATCAATTTGAGAGAAAATTAGCATGTTAGTTAATTCTTTCTTCTCCCAAGACCAATATAAATATATAGAAGCCACAAAATTCAGTAAAGGTCCCGAATTTATCCAAGGAACATACTATCCAACTCAGCGCCATATTCTTCTAGACGAACATCGGAGCATGCCAATCACACCCTTCGAGAATTATTCGTGGATTTGCAACAAACTTACATTAGAAGAACAAATAGACCATTAGAAAGCAAGACAATTAGCATATGACAGAATTGAAGAAAATGAAACTCGTACTCAGTGGTCTTCACTTGCATTAGAAGATGATTTTCAAAAAATCTATTGTGGGTAAAAATTTCCTGATATAAAATTCATGCAAAGAACCCAGTTAAAGATCTAGTAGAATTTCACAAAAGGGAAATTTATCAAGAAATTCACGACCTATACATGGAAGTAGATTACAATGACAAAGAAGGATTAGTAAACGTCATTGGTGACGAAGGGATGATTAATGTCCAAAATATGCTTGAGGTGTAAAAAAAAAAAGATACATAAAATATATCAATCAGATGGACAGATGGCCTTTCAAATCACCAATTCATCACTAGCATAATAGAACGGCCAATGGGCCCTAAAAAAATATATTATTGGTAGGAACCAACAAATGATCCGGACTCCACTTCAGAAAAATCAAAGGGTCCTTTAGACACTTTAATTCTGTGGCCTTCAGTATCTCATGAAGTGATTCCTAATTCAACCTAATTGTAAAACCTTATCAAGAATAGGAAAAACTAGTAATTCATACAACTAGCAATTCAGACAATCGAAGCCTATAAAAAGTTCCAAAACTAAGGGAAGAGGCAAGTTTTGACAAGAGAGAAAACTAAGCTAGTGAGGTTCCGGAAAGTTTGCATTCTCTAGTCTTAGGATTCTCCAAGAGAAATTTAGCAATCAACAAGGCGGCCCGCAAGCTTTCAAGAAGTTTACCTCTTTCTCTTTTACATTCCAATCTAAGACACTTCTTGGATGGTAGAAATCATAATATAGTGTGTGTCTATGTATGTGTGCATGTGTATGTATATATGTGTGTGTGTACATGTGCATGTGTATGTATATATATATGTATGTGTGTGTACATATATATGGATATGTGTGTGAGATATATGTACATATATATGGATATATATGTATATGTATTGTGACAGCCCCACCTTCCCCTAAGCAACCGGAGGGTTAAGCACGCCTAACTCTCACGGACTCACTACAGATCCTCAATCATATTACAGATCTCAAATAATTACAATGCAAGATCTTCAAATAATAATTACATTTCCAACTGGTCCAAATACACTAAAAGTCCCGCAATCCAAACTACAATTAATACAAGAGATAATCCTGCCAATCACACTAAGAAAGATCACTTCCTGCTTTCCTTCATCTCGAGCCCTGTGGGGGGGAGAAAAAAAAATATTTTTGGGGTGAGCTAAAGCTCAGTGAATGTTCAGTGAAAGCAAGAAAATTCACGTTTTATCAATTTCATGGACATTTGAATTAAATACTTTTGTAAAATATTTGAGTCTTTAAAAAAAATACGTGTAAGTCGAGAACATGGTCAAATGTTCACTTTGAAAACATTTAAGAATCTTTTGATTAAGATGAGACAATAAATAGGCAAACAAATAAACAATCTCACATTTAATACAAAATAAAGCAATACATGCAAATAAAGGATACAGGTGGCTTCCAAAAGCCATATCCGCAAAAGCTTGATCGAAACATAAGCCGTTGACTCTCCGTCAACGTTTGAAATCTAGAATCAAGTCCGTAGACACCACTTACACCACAACCGTCCACCATTCACCCCCTTACAGAGCCCGAACATCTCAACTTATGAAATTTGGGTAATATTCGAGTATACCAAGCAAGTTTAAGTATGGTCGATGAGATAACTCTTCAATCGACTTATCAAGATCAAGGTACTGAGACGGTATGAGGTGCCTCCCACTCTATTCGGCGGACACATACCGCCGTTCAATATACAAATCAGATGTAGGGACGAGGACGGGATGAGAGGTACCTCCCACTCGGCTTGAGTGTGGTACATACTACCGCTCAGTCCTTATAAATCAAGCACTTAATCAAGAACAACGTACTGGGATGGGATGAGAGGTGCCTCCCACTCTATTCGAGCGTGACACATACTGCCGCCCAGCACTCACAAGTCAAGCACTTAGTCAAGATCAAAGTACTGGGACGGGATGAGAGGTGCCTCCCACTCTATTCGAGCGTGACACATACTGCCGCCCAGCACTCACAAGTCAAGTATAAGCCATGCACACACCACAAGTTCATAATTCAAAGATACAAAATTTCAAGTAAAAGAAATTGAGTGTGATACAGTACACACTCGTCTCGTTCACATTAAGTGGCTCACAAATCACAAGAGAGCGGATCATCACATAATTCAAGTACTCAAGTATTTCAACTAATCAAGTTGGTCAAGTAAAAAAGCATGAAACAGTCACAAATCCTTCAAAATTATTCCACTTGAAAAAGTAAATTTTACTTGGAAATAGTGATAAATCATTTCCTTATAAATACTCGTAAATCATTTCAACAGATCATTCCTTTGCAACAATAACAAGATTTTTCATTTGAAAAGGAGTTGGAACACTCACCAATAGTAGAGGAGTACACGTCAATCTTGGGAATATTTTCTGGACCAAAATCAATCCCTGAAGTAAAATTCATTATCACAATAAAGCTTAACTTAAGAAAATGGACAAACCAAAATATACAAGTCTAGGGTATCCAATATAAAGCGATTAGAGCCTAACCGATCCCACTTAGATAAACTAAAGTCTATCCACGGTTCAAAAGTGTCGCCAAGGTTCAAAATGAATTGGAAGTGGAAATCCAAGAAGAATCAGGTACAAACTAGGTTAATGATTCAAGTACAATATGGACTGAAAAATATCCATTTGAACCAAATAAAAGGAATTGAACTTAGACAAGTGAAGAAAGGAAATGCAAAGGTGAAGAACAAATGGTGACAGTTTTGTCACCCCTTGGAATTTTGATCATAACTGGTGCTACGTTTATCGGATTGAGATGAATTTTATGCCGTTTCGAAGCTAAGACATAGGTCTACAATTTTCATGAGAGGTCGAATGTCAAATCAGAATAAATCATGGTCGAAATTGGCAAAATCAGAAGCACAGGAAAACTGTCGGGTCAATGACAGGTTGGTCAAACAGTCTCAGAAGAATGGCCATAACTCGATGTAGGAAAATCGAAATCGAGCTCCGTCAGCGGCGTTTAAAACTAGGTTCATAGGGCTTTCTAACGGTATAAGGCTTGGATGCTAATTCATTTCCTACGGTGAACAGTAACCTCGGGAAGTGGACTGATTTCCATTTCTGATTTCCTGCAAAAATTTCCAGCTTTGACACAATCCTTCAATTAATCCTTTAAAGTCATTTCCACCATTTTCCAAGGTGTTTAACAAGCTAAAACAGCAGTTAATTCCATCATTAAAGCATCAAAAGTCATTAAGCATTTCATCAAACGCATGGTAAGCCTAAACTTAAACCAACTCTTGAGATACAATTACAAGAATCCAAGCCAAGAACTCATGCTTCCAAGCATCCATCATCCTTAATCATCATTAAAAACCTTCATTACACCAACTTTAAAGATCATAGAGCTAGGGTTTTGGAAGAAAATTACCTTGAGAAGTTAAAGAAGTGAGCCTTCAAGCAACTATAATCTTCTCCTACCAAGCTTGTGGATTGATGGTTAAGGTGCTAGCAAACTTTCTCTCTTTGATTTCCTATCAAACTAAGCAAGATTTAGGTTGGTTTTTGTGGGTTTTTCCTCTCTTTTTCTCTCCCAAATTTCGTCCAACACCTTCCAAAATAAAGCTGAAATTGTGTTGTTTTTAAAGGGATAAGTTGGAGGGAAAGAAACCAACAAGTCAAGGTTTGAATCCTATGGTGACAAGTGGCGGTTTCTTGACCAAGCTTACTAAAATCTCACTTAATTGCTTCTAACACCTCTAATTTAATTTAGCCTCCAATTAACATCACCAACTCTATTTTTTTCTTGTAACTAAACCTTAGGAAAAAGTCTCAGTAATTCTAGGGTTCAATCCTTAATCAAGTATACCTAATCAAATGAAATGAATGCACTTAGGGGAAAACATGTCATTTATGCGCTAAAGGAATTTATATGCACTTAAATAAATACAATAACAAATAATTCATGAAACATTTAGGGTTTTCACAAGAATAGAAGTAAATAATTCAAGAAATTTCGGGTGTTTAGTTCAAGAAATTTCGGGTCCTCACATGTATATATACCAATATATATACACACACATATATATACATATATATATACACACACATATATACGTGTGTGTGTGTGTATAGGTATATATATAGCAATTAGCATCTTCAGCACAAGTCCGCATCCACTATATATTGTAAGTAAAATCTGCATTTATTGTCCTTTTCAATATTCTAATTTTACGTTATTTGGTTCT
This sequence comes from Gardenia jasminoides, assembly GCA_013103745.1. Taxonomy (NCBI): domain Eukaryota; kingdom Viridiplantae; phylum Streptophyta; class Magnoliopsida; order Gentianales; family Rubiaceae; genus Gardenia; species Gardenia jasminoides. Next base: position 19,594,645 of record CM023105.1, read on the forward strand.
TGAATGGTTGTGATCCAATAATAATACTTGTCCAATGATTTTTCTATTAATTGGCTTGTCTCATTTCATATGTTAAAATTATAAATTAATTTTAGAAGGTGTTTGAGTCTATTTTGTATCTATAAGTACCATCTAAATTTTTAAGGGAAAAAGGACCTTGAAATACGAACATGCCCGAAGTTACAAAGAAAAGGATAAAGTAGTTATTAAGGACTGAGAAAATCCTTACCCCTACTTTTTATTGGATTAAAACTTCAAAACAACTAATATTCTAAGGTTATAGGTGAGTAACTTTATAATAATAGAAATAACTAAATATAATATGCTGATTTAAGACAAACACCTGACCTTGTCATATCCATCAGATGAACTTAATATTTGGTACTTGATTACCCCTACTAAAACCATAGTCTATTGATTTTTTCGACATTACAGAATTGAGTATCTTTTGACACTTACATATTTTCATAAACTTATCACTTATAACTACTTTATAACCACTAGTACAAATCATGGCCATAAATTTTTGAAGTATTATTAGATAAGATGTAACTTTTACCATATTTAATAACGTTGGTACTCAAACAATTAGACAATAGAATATGAAGTATGTAGGGAAGGTTTTTTATAAAAAAAAAAAAATTTACCAAATACGATTGTGTTTATTTTGATTAATTTGTACAGTTTTGATATATCAATAATATAGTTAACTTGGTCAAATAAAAAAAGAATAATTAGATAGTAATTCTTACTATATTTGATAGTACTATTCTCAATTTTTATTGTAGTTTTTTTTGTATTTCACAGTACTAATACTATTACTTAATGATCTTTTGAATGCTAGAAAAATTTAATAATTCATTTGGCACTATATATTCATAAAATTTATCTCTTTCAACAATTTCATGATCACTAATACAACTATTATACCCTGTTCTTCATAAAAGTCTTTATTGCATATTGCGATTTGGTTTGTATTGACATAATCACTAATTTATACTATAAAGTTTTAATAATATTGTATATTTTTAGTCTTTATTTTCATTAATGCAAAACAAAATTCGTAGTACCTTCTTATATTTGAGATAATAGCATATGAATCTTAATGTACAGGACTTTCTTTGTGGTCAAGAATATTATGGCATTATAAAATATAATTATTATTTATTTTGAACAAATAAATTAGTAATCATTTTGTTAATTTGATAAACTAGAGGATAAGAAATAATGTATCATACAAAATGGTAACCATAACCAGGTTGTCAAGTATTTGGGAGGAAATTTAATGTGTAGCAATTTTATCATGACTAAACTACGGGGCATTCATGTATTGATTTTGCATTGAATTTAAAATCACTAAAGGAACGGTAGAATTTCCTTGTACAATATGCTAATCCACTGCTGAATAATGTTATAATTTATAATTTATGACTCATAATGCTACAAACTTATTTTTTGAACTTTGATTTGTATTATTTTTTATCTAATGATGGAAGGAAATTCAAGATTTTTTATTTACTTTCAAAAGTTCTATATATTACCTAATTATCTGTTATCTAAAACAAATTCAATTACCTATATCTAATTATCAAATTAAAGTTTAGATAGTAATGAGATATTGGTCTTGTAGGAAAAAAATTTTAAAATTTAATATTTTTTAACTAAATTCTCAATTACCAGCGGAAGGACATCCCTAATTAGCATGCTGTTTCTTTCCCCCCTAAATATCCATTCAAAAGTTTGGGAACGAGCTTTGCCATCATCATGGCTTTCACACATGCAAATTGAGATTAAAAATTAAAGAATCAACAATTAACAGATTTCATCAATGCTACATGAATTTAAACAAACATTAACGGAAAGAGGCTCTTTCTTGACTTTGGTTTTATCAATCTGACAAGTTACCAAGAGATCAACTTACTTGTGCTGTCTAGAGTCTGAACGGACATTTTCTAGCAATTTATGAATGCAGTTAAGGGGTTTAGCTCCATGCCTCAAACATCTTCGTAGTCTCACTTTTCTTAGCAAATCATTTGTAGTACGGATTACCATCTAGTTATTGCCTTTGTTCAGGTGTAATAGTGTTGGATGTTATATGCTTCTGACTTTTTCCAAATATTCAGGAATTGAGAATGTGGTTTTGGCTCAATCTAATCTTGGTTTTATCAAATTAGGCATGGTTTATAATACCTAATTAACATGTTTTTAAAATTTACCCAAAATTTACTTGCTTGCATCATCAACACATTTTCCAACCACCTTTTTATCTCACATACATCACATCAAAAAAGTGCTACAGTGTTTTTAAAAAAAATTATCTCAAATAATCTATATCCAAACAAACCGGTGTTACTTGTTTTTCATTTGAGACGATAGTCATTAATCATGTTTCTAAGATTATTTTAATCTTCCATAGTTTTTCTGTAGGAAAATTCTCATCATTTGTCATTGTGATAACCAAGCTCTCCTTTGAGGTATTAAGTGAAGAACAAAGAAGTTTTAGAGTAGAATAGCTAAAGAAATTGAGGGGCTGTGTGTTTGAATAAAATGTTGAAGGAATAAATTCTGGTAGTGGGGTTTTACTATTCAGTAACTTTATTAGTTCCCTTTTCTTTCTTCTTCTTCCTTAATAGCTCCTTATTCTCTTCTTCTTTCCTCTTCCGAGCAAAAGGAGAACTCTTGGGTGATTCAAGTGAGCAGGAAGGAGCTTGGAGAACTTGGAAGCAATGCAAGAAGCTACCATATGTTTCCAGTACTTGCACTAGTGTCTTGGGCAATTCTATGTGATCAAGCCCTTTGCAAGACAGGTTTAGATATTCATCTACATCTCATCACCCAACATGGAGCACATCCATAAAGTTCTTCAAATTTGGGATCTTTGTTTGATTATCTCAACCTTGTTTCTACGAGACATAACGTGTACATGAATTTTTTTAAGGCATGCATACTATCACCCCTTAATTCCATCTTTTCTCCCTCTTCCATCCACCACCCTCCTCAGTCCTCACAACCTCCTCCTCCCTCCCACCACCATCCCCACCCACAACCCGCTCTACTCCTGAAAATCTTCCCTTTGGTTCTCCCACTCCCCCGAATCCTAGCAAACATTCATAAATTAGAAACCATAACCAAGATTTTAAAAAATAATGAAGGAAAAAAATATAACACAAAACAAACAAAATTTTGGATCAGCAGCAATCGATTAATTTGCCTGCAATATTTGATAAAATGTTGCTTTTATGTGAGAAAAAATTGTCAATTTGCCTGCTGAAAATTTTGGGGTGTAATCAACGTTAGAAACAATATCAACTCTCTCTCTCTCTCTCTCTCTGCCTATGAAGTATTTTTAAAAATACCTAAGCCAGAAAAGACAGAAAGTAAAAGTACATATTAAGGAACTGGAAGGAGAAGAAAGATGGCAGCATTTTCCTATGGTTCAGGATGGTGTCTTTTGTGGTTTGACTCAGTCCCTCAGTTTTAAACAGCTAAAACTGATGCAAGTCCATAAATATCACGCAATTTTTTTTTTTTTTGTTCAGTGTCTCATTTGAGACTAATATAGTAGAAGGCCACAACTTTACAATGGAAATAGTTTAGTGGCTGCAATACTACTTCACTCAATTAAGCCAGAAAATATTGAAATTATAGATAGCAGCGAAGGTAGCAAAAGATAAAACATTGAAGGGACGTCAGGCCAGAATAAAAAAGAACGTATAGAGACAGGTTTTGACTCCATAAAGAAAACAGGTAATTATGCAACTACTCCAGGATTAATGCAAACAGAATTCCACAATTAAATAGCATGCAGTATGTGAAAAAAAAAGGATTCATATCAAGAAAAAGGGATCCTTAAGGTCTGAAGAAAAAATATAGATGTCCAAGAAGTAAATACAGTGAAAACTTCACTTCGAATTCGTATTGTGATAAGTAATTTCTAAGGTGAAGCAGCATCAAATGGGTCTCCTAAACCGCAACCTGAAATGTTATTGTTTCTTTTTCTTTTTCTTTTGTTACAACATTATAAATCGGTTAATGAAGATAAGCAAAAACAACAAACAGCACAAAACTGAATGAAGACAATTCCTTTCTGAATCTGTTTGATAAATATGAATTGATAACCCATCGAACCCCTGTTTTTGAATTCACAGAAGTTGCAGAATACTCGCCAATTTAATCGCTCTCGGAAAGCAAGACAAACAGCTCCTCATCAGTAATAGCACCCAATTCCATAGCCCGTTCCAGAGCACTAAGGCCTCCAGCATCCCTTATTGATGCACGTGCACCTCTGAAGAACATACATATTATTATACTACAGGATAGTGGAAACAAGGATATAATACCACCCTCAAACTTGAAAACAGCTACAAGGATTTATACAGATGGAAAAACACAAACGAGATTTTTATGGCTACCATTCATGTTAATACTGAAGTCAGCTGCTCCAGCTTCAGGTTAATTAACAAGGGACATTCAACTTGGCTGGGAAACCATATTGGGAGAACATAAACAATAGAGAGAACAGTTTAAGTGCTAGCCAAAACTAGAAGTTTCTTATGACTTTATACTACAGTTCCGGAAGAATCTCATTTTCTGTAAGTTACAGTTGGAAAAGGATGAATGACCAGTCTGAGGTTTCCAAATGCAAAGAAGTAAAAGATAAGAAAAATGTCTGAATGTTGGAAAGCAGAATAATAGAAAATTGGCAACATATTCTTAGTATGTTCAGATTTAAAAGGCTAACCATGCAGAAATAAAGAAATTGGACATAATTATGAGGCATTAAACTACCCTGCAATTGAAATTCAAACATCCCAGGTATATAATGGAATGCTAAAACACTACGTAGCACAAAATTCTTTTTGGTCCAGAAAGAGACAAATGGAACTAGTATAGTTGGATAACAGTTTATAGAAAGTCAGGCCAGAAACTCCATTAGCTTCTCAAAGAGGGGATAAGTTGTCCTTCGTCCTGTCTTGGGCCTCAAAAACTGGTTAAATTATAATCTAACCAATCTCAGTCAAATTTTACTTCAATTTAAAGAATTTATAATGGAAGGTAGGGCATCAAGTATATTTATTTCAATAACCTTCCTAATTAATGATGCTACCAGAAAACCAGGATGGGAAACCTCTATCTTAAAGTAGGACAAACTTGCTTAAAACTTTATACGATATAGCCAGTCCGGAATATTAGTTATTCCAATCAAGGTTCTTTTCTTTTCTGCTCTCATATCATTTTTGCTGTCTCCAATTTTATTTGTTTAGTTGGCTCCCTTATTTATGAAGCTGATGGACATAGAAGGAACAGGCTGGAAAAAAATCAACAAACAATCAGTGAGTCAGCATTTATTGCAGTCCCAAACCAGCATAGTGATTAATGTCTTGCACCATCTAAGAGATGAGACAACCAAAAAACAGGCACTGAATCAAAATGAGCAATACTTTTGAAGCCATTAAGCTGCCAGCAAATTAAAACCTAGCATTTGGTTCAAAAACTAACATACAGATTAGATTTAGAATACTACCTGTTTTAAAATGGCATCTGATGATCATAAATGTCAAAACCGCTTTATCATGTCCCAGTATACTCTAAAGTGTACAGAGACACCAGAATATTTCAAGAAGCTAATAAGAAAAAGATTCTAAATCAGCCTGTAGCAATCCCAAAACAAAGTTTTTATACACGACATAAACCAAAACCAGGAAATGGTTTAGAAAAAGTAGAGCTGTATGTTTTATGCTAAGTCTCTGAAGAGATCTAAGGAGCAAATCATCTGGTCCAATCCATCAACATGCAGAAGTCTCTCTCAAAGAAAAATCATGAAGGAACATATTGTTCCAAATAGCAGGAGATGTGTTCTTGATGCAAAACATTCTGTACTGTTTTATCAAAGGAAAGTATATCCCACCATGAAAAGAGGAATTAGCCACTGCAGTTAGCAGCTTAAGACTTTTTAAGAGTGCCATAGTTGGTGCTATACAAGCACAAGAAGATCAACAGATCTAAATGTTGGTGGGCACTTGACAAGGTAATTATTCTTTTCAAAATTTTACATGTCACAGTTCATGAATGAGGAGGTGATCTTTAATCTCAGGCCACTATGCAAGAAAACTGAGTTACTTTTGGGTGCGTGTTTAGGATTTTGAACGCATCATCAATTTAAGGTCAATAAATTTCTAACAATATCTCTCAATGAAATTACTGCTGATGAAGAACACTAATACCCCTTTGCATCAATCTTTAAGCTTCTTGTCCAGTAAATTGACATCAAATTCATTTATATCGATTGCTGATAAGCAACCAATAAAAACAGAGAAAACCAATTTCTGCATTTCCCTCTCTCTCCATCCCTCCCTGACAACCTCCCTTCAAAACTGAAAGTGCAAGATAAAGAAAGCATGAATTGACAAGAGTCATATCTTTCATTCATTTCTTTTTGGCTCAGGACTCACGGAATTATTTTTCCTCTTGTTTCAGAAATGCAGGAATAAGCAGTATCATTTTTGTTTGAGTTAACAATAGCAACGGAAGAGTTACCTTCTAAGCAACAGCTTTGCCAGATGGTTGTTCCCCCTGGCTACACAGTATTGCAAAGGAGTTCTTCCATGGAAATCACACCAGTTTATATCAGCACCAAACTGCAGTAAAAGTTCCAGCATTACAGCGTTGCCTGTGTGGCAGGCTAGATGCAGCAAGGAAGATCCTTGAAGGCAATTTTGAGTTCCACTAGAAGACTTAAAACAATCTACTGGATCGTAATTTTTCTTTTCAAAATTGCTGGAGCCTTGTTCAGGGTCCCTCTCTGAACATTATGATAGAGATTCGCACCAGCTACCTCATCATACGTTGAGTTGATGATATTTGCATTTGACACAATTAATTTATAGACTTCCCGCAAATTGTTGTCCAAAACTGCTTCCCAGACTCTAGTGGCTTGAGAGTGATTACTAGAGGTAGTACCCTCTTTATTCAGGAACAGCTTTTCAACATACTGAAGAAAAGCACCACAGTTATGCCTTGTTAACAGATCATTGAATCAGAGTGAAATATTTCACTACAACAATAAAAAAGAACGATCATTTATATCACATTAGCTGTTAAAAAGTTGCAGCATTTGGAAGTTTGAGTTAGTTGGAAATAAGTTCCATATCAACCAATCTTAACTCATGACAGAAAACCAAAAAATGAAATATGTAAGGAAAGGCAAGTGCAAGAATTTTATCTTGCTTGAAAGCAAAATAACCTAGAAATGCTAAAAAGGAAAAGGGAAAAGTTCAGTTCATAGTTCCAAAAGAATGTCTTGAAATGGTCAATGGTTCGCTAATTTTGTTCTAGTGTGATGATCAGTTCCATATTCTCTAAACAACACCATGATCTTCAAGAATTAGAAATTCAGTACCACTTAGGCAAAATTTACATCTGCCCTATCTATCTGTTCCCTGCTTTTTTGGCTGTTTGCTTTTCCTTTTCTAGGTTGGGAAGGACTGTAAATCCATAGATCAAAAGGATGATACCAGGAGAAGATAGCGGATTCATCGATAAAATACTGAAGATATCATGTAAGCCAGGAGAATGAAACAACTCTAAGTGTAACCAGGATTTCCTGCCATGGCAATTAACTGACAAGCTGAATTGGTATAGGTCAACAGGAAGAATAGGTACAGGTCAGAACCTAGCTATAGAAAGGAGTTGGGGAGAAGCACCATAACTGAAGCAAAGATCCTTGCTCAGCTGGGACGTGATTGCTTTAAATGGATAATCAGCTCATTTTGCACAAGTTGCAAAGCTGGGTAGTCGTGGAATTCTACAAATCGACTCTTAGTAAATCTTTTTAACAAATAAAATTAATGTCAGGTGGCAATTTTGAGGATGGTAGAGAGAAACAAATTTAAAAAAAAACTACAATGAAAAAATATTTGACTAATGCAGCAAGTTGTGGACCCAATCTGGAATTTATAAAGCTAACCATATAATACAAAATTTTTTACTTCAGATCTAAACATACAAGGATGTGAGTAGACAATTTTGACTTAATTCAAAGGAAAGGATTAAAGGCAAATTCATTCTGTGACTGATGCACGAAAGTAAGGGATTAAACCACCATTATGGCCACACTGGAAGAAGTATAGACATGAAAAAATAAATCTATTGTCTGAAAGCAATTTATGCTCAAAAATCTCTCTACTATAGTTATCTATTACTAGGGGGAAAGGCACAATGTGTGAAGCACATTAAAAAAATTCTTAACAGATAAAAAAATTCTTAAACAAAAAGATAGTAATTAGTTGGTGATTATTTGAAATCTTATTGAGCTTACAAATGGGAGTGTACCTTTTTTTTTTTTTTTTGGTGACAAGAAAGGAGGTTATTGGTGGTTTTTGGACGTTTTATTCTAGTTCTAATAGTAAAAGTGAGATTGTTTAACAGCTGTTGCTTAAACATTGGTTATGGAAGATGAGTTGTGGTTGTATAGTGCATCAAGCAAGAGTAAAATTGAGATAACAAATAATGACAATTTTAATACCAAACTCAGGACAAGTGCATTATATATAGGAAGATATGAGATATTCTAGGTTCAAAGTGCAGAATAGCAAAGACAAATCAGAATCTTCAGTCCAAACATGAGTGTAGTTTATGCCAGGAGATGTAAAGACATACCTTAGCTTGAATGTACTTCTCTTTTAGATGAGTGACAGCTTTATTACTTGGTTTGGAAATTGATGGGAATGAATTAGATCCTTGGCTGCTGTGGACCAAAAAAGATGTCACTAAAACCAATCAGTAAAGGTTTTGTAGATAGAGAGACACAGGGAGAGACATACAGAGACAGAGTTTGTACAAGACTGTTTTGCTAATAATATTAGACTCATGCACTTGCAAATGAAAATATTGTATCCCCTTTTCCATGAGCAAATAGCATATCACATATCAAATTTTTGAGTAGCAACAAACTCCAGTATCTTACCTGTCATTCTGAGGTAAAAGCAGTTCCTCCCAGACAGAGTTACAGTATGTATTACCCAAAGCTTGAAACAAATCCAAGACTGTAGGTTCCCAGACTTTAACATCCAGATTTATGGATCTCACCTGTAATTCAATCAAAGAATCTCTAAACATTTCTTATTCCAAAACTGTAAAAACTACTTAGCTGTCACCTTCAAATTCAATCATTTATTAGTGAGGGCAAACTTGGGATTGGATGTCTGTGTAATCCTAAATTATATCTCTACCAGTTACTGCAACTACATCACTAATTTGACAAAAGGTCATCCCTAAAACCAACATGCACTTGGGAACCATGGGTCCAGCAAAGCTCATGTAAATTTTTATTGAATTTTGTGCCATTGTGAAGTGATCAAATTCAAGATTAAAGAACCATGCACTAGGAATTGGTACAAGAATGTACTGAATATAGATGAAACACAGTCTAAAAAATTGGCATCATCAGATTCCTAGCACCTTCGATCATGGAAGTGATCTAGGCTGGTAAAAGATGCAACTCAGATTTGGAGCCCACATAACAGTGACGACAAAATCAACCACAAAGAACGCAAAAGACACTCATGTTGTAGATTATCACTCGATGACACATAAAAGTTTGATTTTGGGTACTGCATAGGCATTTTCAGTTTCTAATTTAATCAACAATCTTATCCAACTCTCATGATCCTGATCAAGTGAAAATATTTTATTTTCTCAAAAGCAGATTACAGCCATCATCCATGAATTGTAAGGTTACCACTTAAGAAGTTTTATGTCATCACAAAAGTCACATACAGGAAATGCACCTAGTGCTGTCAAGGTAATATATGGTAGAACTGGACACAGTGCCATAGCTGCACGTATATAGTTAACTAGGTTAGTGTAAATAAATATCATCCTCCAATTCGGGCTATAAATATCCAAGCGGCTAACGGAATTTTGGAATTTATTTACGTGATTGACAAATGTATAAATGTTAGAGATGAACCAGCAAGGATGTTAGAACTTTGTAACATGAAAATATTTCTTAGCACACAGGGAATGTAAATTTGTTTTGCTTCCTAGCACTTATTTTGACAATAAAATTGTTTCTCTGATTTGTACCGATGAGAAGGAAACTGTCAGCTTGCACCATAAGGTGCTAGGGAAAAACAAAAAATTTGAGAAATTAAATGCAATACAGGACTATTGGAACCCAAGAACAAGCCTTGTAATGATTGAACCACAAAAAAGACCCCTATAACTCTGCCAAAGTTTCTAAAGGACTATAATCTCTACAATGGCCATATGTATTCTGCATCTGTGCAAACTAAAAGCCAACTGAAGACAAGCCTTAGCCAAATTTTTGCTTTCTTATTAGTTTTAAACCATTTTGTTGAGGGAGTAACATGCTTTTCTAAATAATGATTATGGACTGCTACTGTTAAATACAAGTGCAAATACATTGACAAATTTTATAACAAAAAATGGTTGGAAAGAAATGTTTAATGCTATCCATAATGATGCTTTTCACTGTAAGCATCAAATCATAGGATTTTCACGGATGAATCTTTGTTCCTACAGTTGCTATCCAAGCCCCAGTTTAGTATGAATCCTCAGGTCCATCAGCTTAACTACCTTCTCCAACTACTTCACCATCTAAAACCCCACATATAACCAGAAAGTGTAAGTATATTTAACATATAATTCAGAAGGGAAGTAGCTTAAATCTAGCAAGAAATCAACAGTCACTGAAGAAAGTAGTAATTAAATGTACCTAAACTTAATGGTGAATTTCAAGCATGTAGTTTCCTCATGTGGTAGAAATTTTTTTTAGCTGTAGTATTAATTTACTTGAAAAGCTTAATTTTGCTGAATGTGAATTAAGAGACTCAACAATCCAGACAGGTGATAGAGTAAGCCAAGACTGTTCTATTCACAAACTATAACTTAAACTCGAATCTCTCACATCAAAAAACAGTAACAAACTTCAGATCAATTGTTGACTGGACATTACTATCCAAAATCTGGAACTTTTACATGATAAGGATTACACGTAAAACCAAAGTTCTTGCAAAAAAATTTTTTTTGTATGCTTAACCAAAGTAGGTTAAGCAATATCTCATAGAATAAATTTGGATGCTAAAATAATGTCTTTTTCTTTTTTTAAGTTTTAAAATTCTTAGGAGGTGCCTTGTAATTAGGACTATAAATGAGCCGAGCCGAGTCGAGTTTTGGCCTAATCAAGGCGAGCATCAACTCAATTTTATCAAGCTCAAGCTCGAACTGGAGCTTGAAATTGAGCTTAAAAAAATTTAAAAAAATAATTATTTTATTTTTTAAAATGAATAAATAGTAAATAATAAAATTATTAGGGATATATATATATAATTTCACTATTACACACGAGCTGAGTGCCTCTAGGCTCGGAAGCTAACAAGCTGAGTGTCTCTAGGCTCGGCTCAAGCTCGACTTAAGTTCAATATTGACCAAGCTCGAGTCAAACTTCGACCGAGCCAACTTGCAAGCAGCTTGATTCGTTTGTAGCCCTATTTGTAATCCTTCTAATCCCATTCACTGAACACCACAATCTTTTCCTCATTTTACGTACTTCAATAAAATTTCTTTCTCCAGCCTCATATCTTCCATGAAGTACTTCGTCCATCCAAAACTGTTGTTCACTTCAAGGCAAATTCACTTTTTATCAGGAGCAGGCTACTAGAGGCTAATTGTCTGGTTTTCTCAAATTCTAGCAGCTGTAGGCAAACTGATCATAAATCCACATGGATGGGATCAGGAGAACGCATGTGAAATGAAATTACAAGTGGGGCCTACTCAGCTTGGAATACTATGCTGGAACTAAAAGGGTGTAATGCCTATGACTATATGCCAAATATACAACCACTTGTAGTAACAATAAAAATTTTAGGATAGTCCAAAATAGAAAGCATAACTATGAATGGGAGGAGGAATTACATTATAACACCAAAAGAATCTCTCCACACAATAAAACTAATTTTCAAGATCAAGACAAACATGTAGCATGAACAATAATTTTGTGAAAAATAGGGTGTGAAAATATTTCTAATTGATCCATTTACAAGAAATCCCCAAACAATTTAAATTTATGAGGGAGTTTTCAATTTTAAAGTCACTTTTCAGTAGCAATCTATTTACTAACCCGACACCACATATCATAGTTGCTTCTCTCTCTCACAAGCAGCTCCAATTCAGCAACCAACCAACACACCTTAAAAAAGCAGTATGGATGGCAGACCCACCATGCCCTCCACTAGTAGTACTTTTGTCAATTAATGCTGTTTTCAGGTTACACAAACTTTGCTACTGATAAGTTTTTTGGACCCTCAAATAAGCAATCAGATAAAATAAATTCAAGAAGACCTATCTTCTTTAATTATGAAATGTTTATTTTTTGAACTTTATTCCTCACTGCATGGTCCTAATGTTTGCAGAGCTTCGGCAATACTGAAGGGTAGAATTCCTGGTTTTATTGCCATATTGTACAATGCCAATGAATACGAGGCCCTATTAGTGATGTAATCTTTTCCACTAAGACACAGTTCAGAATTTCTAATTAAATTGCACAGTGAATTACCAGAATTTTATATTAGACAATCCAAGAAATGTGTGAGAAAATCATTAATCCAGTGATGTGACCAACTCAGCACAGGAATTTTGAGCCTTTTTAGCGTCATCAAAGTTTAGGTGAGTTGTATGGGTGAATGTTTAGAGAAAATAAGACTCTAAGGAGATGCACCTTCGATATGTGAACACCGAGATTACGGTGAATGCCAGAGCATTCAATGCACACCAGGATGCCAAGATTTAGAGATGCCCATTCAGGATCAGGAGCTCCACATTCTGCACAATGATCATTTCCGGGTACCTCCCGAAGAATCTTAGAAACAGAATAAGCCCGATTGGATCTCATGTCATCTGATGGATTCTCACTGTTACCCAATAGACTTAAGGCAGAAGAAGCACCAACTGAACCATTATTTCTGTCAACAACATTTTCCCCTGAATCTAACTGCAACAGACAGAAAAGAAGTTAGTTATGGAAGGTTAATTGGCAGTCTTTTATCTTTTTTCACATAATTATTTGATGCATCAATTCAGAGTCAACCTGCTGCAAGTGAGAATTCAGGAGGGATGCAATAACCCCTGTAATTTTATTCATCCAGTCAATTCTATCAGCTTCATTCTCAGCCTGTCCAAAATGAAATAATGCTTCATTAGTTTGACCTGAGTTATTCTGTAATATTATGAACAGACCGACATAAATTAAAAGAGAGCGATGGTTGTTTATTACAAAGTCACTAGCACATCAAGTTAATAGCACCAAAGATGTCAGTTTGTAAGACACAAATTAATATACTAACAAACTATGCCAAAACAAGAAGAGATCTAGAAAAAGGTAACTTAAAGTCATTTGATCATCTTAAAGTATTCTAGAAGCTAAATACTAAACAAGTCAGCACTTTACCCATATTAAACAGAAGGGTAATAGGAGCTGTTCCAGTACTACAGGCTATGGAAGACGGATGGACAATTCATGTTGCACCTTATTTAGGTCCAAAAAACACATTTCAACCCCTTTTACTCTCTGGATAAACAGAGTTTTAATTTTCATCATAAGCCAGTGCTTAAATCATCATATGAATAAGAACTGCAAACCATTTTACCTGCAATGTATAAGTTTTCGATGGTGAAATTATTCTAAAGCACAGCCGCAACTCTGCATCTTCAGCATCCATTTTTATAATGGAAGTGTGGAGATCGACAGTACGACTGCCTAAATTGTCCTCATTCAGGGATGGTCCTCGTTGATGCCTTGCTCTGAATCTTCCAAATACACGAGTACCATGCTCACTTGAGCTAGTAGGATTAAATGATTGAGAGCCCTGAGAGAGAGAGAGAGAGAGCATAAGAAGCAATTCCAAATGACTCGAGAATCTTCTCACACAAACTTCCAATGCATGGAACATTACAGAAACTACAACAATTGGCTTCATGCATTAAAGGATATGTTATCAGTTAAGAGGAGATAAGTGCACTGTACAAATTATCTGATCACTTCAATATCTTCCAGATGATATGAACCACAATTCTTTCACTCATCAGAAGTTAAAGACTATAGGATCTATCTTTTCTAATCCAACACAGCATTGTCAGACAATGGAAATCGATTATCTCATATCAATAATTTGCACCAGTAAGCTCTTACAAACACAAAACAATATTGCAGATTGGGTTTCCAGAAGTGCAACACATGGGAGGAAAAAGATCTGAAAGAGATGCAATAAAAGCTGATTAGAGTTAGTTTACTACAACATCAGTATTTAAATTTTTTGTCGCCTTTCACTTCATGGAAGAGTAAAAGAATAAGGTTTTACATATTTCTGAGAAGGTTGGAAGTTTTCTTTGATCATGCCCACCACAATACAGAACAAAAAGATTTTGCAAGTTATTCTGCTTCCCCTCCTTACTCCCCAAGGAATCTAAGCAAAATAATTTGAGTTGAAGAATGGAATTAATTCCTAAATTAGGAATCAATGAGCTTTCAATGTTCTTTAATTTCACACATGCACCAGAAATGTTTAGATATAAATTTAATTGATAAGAGAGAAATGTCGGGGCAAACTCCTTTGGAACAGCATAGAAGTCAAAAAGAAATTAAGGGTGCGTTTGATAAAACTTAATTCTGAAAACTGAAGTCTGAAATCTGATATCTGAAGTCTGAATTCATTAAATGATTGAATTGTTAAGTACTAAATCTAATACATTTGAATGTATATCACATTCAATGATAAGTGAATAGCTTGTCACTTTTTTTTGGGGGCAAGTTTTGCCTAAAAGATTCAGTGCCACTTAATTAATTCAGATGTTCTGTTTTTGGTTATCAAACGCATCTAAATGTGTTAAGATTTGAACCATTAAGATTAAATGCTGAATGGAGTTATCAAACAGGGCCTAAATGAATGAAGCACAAGGCCTAATGGGCTGTTTCTAAAGAACCAGTCCAATGATTCCCAAATGATTTTTTCCTCCCCTTCTATCTGCAAGTAAATGTGAGCAGACCTACACCCTCTTATCTTTTACTACCTTCCATTATTTAAGGAAAATTTCTCACAGTGCTCATCTGTATTCCTATTCGCTGAATGTCCCCATTTAAGTCCATGGGAAATTTCATAAACAAGCCTAATCAAATAAAAGATAAGCGAACTACCTGCACACATCCCACAAAAAATCATAACAATAAGAAGAAGAAAGAAATCCAAAAGACAAGCACAGAAGGCCTTCAGAAAAGGTCTTTCTGCTCCACCCAATTAATGTGAATCTCCATGATCTCAATGCCACAACCTCATCATGCTATATATTATTGGGATTAAATATTAAACGAAAAGATAGGACACAGGAAGGGAAAACAGTTGAAGGTAATCCCCTTCTTGCCTGGAAGATATTTCTTGTAGAATAAACAAAATAAGTGAACACAAAAAATGACTCTACTGGCAATTCTTTGTCGCTTCTAATGTTACGCCCCGAGCTAGCAGCCAGCAGAAGCGATTGAGCTGCCGCTGCGAGGCAACTCGTTTGGTGTTCTTCTTTGCATGTCAAAAGAAGATATGCCAAGTAGCACGCGAGTACTTAGCATCTCACTTACATAAGCCAATCCACATTATCCTATCATCCAGATGCAGGAAAACACAGGCTCAGCCTCCTCCCCCAGAGACAACACAATGTTCTCTTTTATAGCATAATGTTGCACCCCAAGCTGCAGACATGACCCCAGCCATAACTCTTAGATGTAATATATCTGACATTAGTCCTGGCATGCCAAACTGGATATCCCAAGTTGTGCATGAATACTTGCACTCTGAACTCCACTTTATTTCAACTGAATGCTAGCCCGAAGAAGGACAAGTCCAGAAGAAATTGTCTTAAAGAGCTGCAAGCACAAAGGGGATGAAGGTCCTTCTGCTTGCACCCTTCCAATTAAAGGCACTCTGATATTTTACATGGAAATTTGTTTTATATCCTACTAAAAGCTCTGGGCAGAAAACCCAAAGACTGAGACAACTGAGTTGTGTGTTGCAGCTGTAACTATTCTTATTGATTGTGTTTGTGCATAGCACCATAATTACAAGAGAAAATCCAGATATCCAAAGACAAGTACACTTCTCTTGTATTAACAATCCACATTCTCATGAGGTAGAATCAAGTGATGCTTTTGAGTACTAACAGCTGTCAAAATTCACGTTAATCAGGATAATAGAAGCCATCCAGAAATTGCATTAGAATACCATCCATAGTGATAGACAAACACTACCAAGACTCTTCAGGAACACATATACAAACTCAGACTCTAGCAAGAATGACTTGTATCTTCTATGACAACAAGGCATTTTGAGTTTAATGACATGTATATGGCCCCATTGATCAACATCAAGCCTCATGGAACCCTTATAAAAGTTAATTTCACAATCACAGTGGACAACATTGTTGCCTGGATTTATGAACTCAACTTGGTTGTTGCGCTCAGTTAAGAGAAAACTTGGTCAGGTTGCTACCAATCTATTATGGAACTTGCTGAACACATCATATTGTAATAATTCTTGTCAGGGAAAATGCTACAATTTAAAACTTTGACTTAATGTCCATGGTTTCAGTTGGTCAGACGTACAAATATTGCTCATCAACTATCACTTCACACTAGCACTATATGCTGCTCTTCCATTGCCTTCACGTATTTTTTCCTTCTACACTTCATAAGCCAATTTGAAATGCACAGTTTACCAGGCCAACACACATTGCAGCAAGTTAAAAACAACAGAAATGTGGTCAGGATGTCATTGCTCAAGCAAGGAACTCCCTCAATGCTTTCTTCTTTACAATTATATTTTTGCAGAATACCATGATTTATGCTATTCATTAGCCTGCCACCTACCCAAAACAACGAAATAAACTTAAATATAAAATTTTGATCATCTTTAAACTGAAAGTTCTTTCCAAATTTGAGTTTCTTGTGTTCCCTAATTTTCCAACCATTTCTATCCAGCATCATCAATGTGAAGATAATGCGATAATATAGAACCAACAAAACTATTTGATGGCTCAAGTCCAAAAGTAGATGTATGTATGTATGTGTCTAGAATTATGCCCTCGGGTGCCTAGGGAAGACCAACATATGATAGAAATAAAAAATCACCATAATTAAAAGACTGCAATTAGAGTCAAAATCTAATTCATGCACAGACAAATGTTTAATTACGATTTAAGCTTCGCATCTTATTCTTCCTTTCATCACTTATTGTGTCCATTACCTTTTGAGAAGCCAAAACTTTAGATGACGTGCTTTGGACAGAGATCCTACACCAGTACTTATGTTACATCATATCCAACATGAGTACAGCTGGGAAAAAGAATAGTCCACGTAACAATAGCATTGAAACAGAATTAAATGTCATATCAAGTTAGCAGTATTGTTTCCCTCATGATACAATGCAACAGAAAATTTAGAATACTGTAAATAGATTCAGCATGAGTTTGGGTAAGACCACATCTCAATAACTTTCCTAGCTCCATTAAGTTCATAAGAGAAGCAACAGTGCAAATGACACAGTTGAGTAAAATTCAGAACTCACAAGCCATCAGAAAGCATCAGAATAAAGAGTCATGGTTTTTTTTTTTTCACAGACATGAGCAAACCAAATCACCATTAAGATTCAGAAACGTACTGATGATTTGGTTCCCTTCTCTCTGTAGTAATATAAGTTCCCAAGACTGTCAAGTACAAAGAATCGCCTCTTCCAGTCTGCTCTCAAACTTGAAGATCTTTTCAATAGATATCCTTGCTTGATTGTCCGAACCTATAGAAAGTAAGTAGCCATTAGGATAAGCAGTAATAATTATAAGATAGACTTGCAAAAATAAAAAGATGCTAAATCATAACTAAAATTACTATGCTCGCAAAAATGGTGAAATAGAAATAGACTACAGATATTGAGTTTCTCACCTCGCCTTTTGAGGTGGCCTGCATGATTGCTTCTATATTTTTGTAAGAATTCACAGTAACTCCACTTGCGCCAATACTGCTTGTTGATGTTTCCATGTTACTAGATGCACGCATATGATCCAGCTCTTCTTGTGTTCGGAACTCTTGAATTCGTTTTGCAAGTCTATCTTGTTCAACATTAGCCTGCTCCTTTGATTGTTGAGCATATGCCAATACCTGCTTTTAGAAGTAGTAAAACATATAAGATCTACAAATCATAATATTTCAAGAGAATCCGCTTTATTCGGCGAATTATGACAAGAAAGAAAGCACATATTCAAAGGAAGCATTTTAGCTTCTAATCACAGCGTATCTCACGTCAGTGACTTCATATTATGCATCAGAGATATCAGTGGATCTTAACGAAGTTTCTATGACAGGCAACAAGTACCAAAAGATTATAGTTGTTCGATACAAACTGTGCCAGTAATGCAAGGAGAACTATGCATGAGAAACTTATATTTGCTTAGGCCCCGTTTGATAACCTAATTCAACACTTAAACCTAATGGGTTTAGATCTTAACCATTTAGATGCGTTTGATAACCAAAAATAGAACATCTGAATTAATTAAGTGGCACTGAATCTTTTAGGCAAAACTTGCTCCTAGAAATAAGTGATAAGCTTTTCACTTATCACTGAATGTGATATACATTTAAATGTATTAGATTTAATACTTAACAATTCAATCACTTAATGAATTCGGACTTCAGCTTTCAGATTTCAGTTTTATCAAACGCACCCTTAGTAGATATTGGTGGAGTGTTTGTGCATCACAACAAGCAATCCGGCTCACAAAAGCCAGCCAATTTAAGCATTAGTGAGATGAGCTTTGACCAAGTAACAAAAACAGAAAGGAGAAAAGAATAAGCACAAAATGATGCAAATGGAAAGTAAGATAATGAAATACACTTGCTTTACATTTAAGTATCAATGGTGCATTCCTCCCGCCAGAAAAATATATATTTCCAAACAAAAAGAAAAATTAACTTTACCTGGTGAATAAATGGTTCCATTTGGCTCAACAAGTCATAACCCTGAAAAAATAGAGCAGCAAAACTAATTAGCAGAAGCCAAGGCATCAACTAGACACAGCAACACATTAAGTATCCTGAAGACTCACCAGCTTAAAGTATCTCAAGTGAGCATCCATAATAGCACTAAAAGATTCCAAGAACTCATATTTCTTTTTTGCCTCAATATTCATCAGAGCATTCACCTGAAATCCTTAAGACAAGGAAGCAAATACACTTATGACCCGCAGGAGAGAAGCGACAAGAAATTATCAGAAGCATACCAACAGGATCACTTGGGGCTAAGACATACTAGATTGAAACGACTTCTCTCGAAAGTAGACTTTGAGTTGTGTAAATCCTGTTAAGAAGAAGCTGATAAGCAGAAAAACCTTCAACACAAAGGATGACATATAGCAGAAAATGAGAACAGTCAATATAAAATTTTAAGCGACTAAGGCAGGTAATGTGATGAAAGCCTATTTAACAAGTTAAAAGCTTGATTACTCCATCAAAACAAAAGAAACACTTTCCAACAACTCCCATCCCCACCTGCTAGAGAAGAAAAATCAGAAAACCCCAATGGCAATTTTATGAGAATTCACAGGAGAAGCAGAATTATAGCATCACTAGTTGAAAAGCTACAGAAAGAATCTCCGTAGGCTTAATAGGAAATTTCACAAGAAATTCCCAGTATCACAATTTGCTTTCAACTCAAAGTGCATGAATGATGCAAAATTAAAAAATGAAATGAAGATTTATACCTCTAATCTAGACACCATAATAATATGAAATAAAATGTAATCAGTTAAGCATATGCTATGCCGAATTTAAAGTGCTTAAGTCCCAACTAGAAAGTAAATGAATATATGTCAGGTCATATTAGTTAATCATTCATGTGTTTTCAAAATTGAATAATAGCATTAAAACTGTTTGAAGGAGATGGATTTTTCATGTCTTTTCTATCTTATTGATTTTGCTTTCTAAGTTCTTCTTGCCTCTTTTGAGTAGGATGTTGGCTTAGTCAAAGGGATAAACAGGAAAGAAACACTGAACTTCAGAATAATAATATCCTCTATGATGATCCGAAAAGAAAAATACATGGAGCAGTACAGAAGAAGAATGAAAGGTACAGAACCATTGGCCTAAATCACGATCCAAAAAGAAAAATATATGGAGCAGTACAGAAGAAGAATGAGAGGTACAAAACCATTGGCCTACATCATCTGTTTCATTGTCATCTAAGTTGTGTTTCTCAATTCATCTATTATTTTGCCTCATTTTCATCTAAGTTGTGTTTATCAATTCATCTATTGTTCTGCCTCATTTTCCCCAAAAAGTTGTCTATTTCAGGATCTTATCATCGGTGATCAATAGCAGGAAAAAATCTCGGGCTTATCACCTAATAATTGATTTAACAACAGTGCCAAAGCATCTAACATTTCCTAGTGGTATCAAACCATTTGTTCAGTATCAGAGAGAGCACATCCTTCTACAGGAACTTTGAAGATATTATTTCCTAGATTTCAGTATTTATTCATTTACGTTGCCGGATATGTCAGTTTGCCAAACATCAGACATCATCCTATTTGGCTAGGAACAATAGATGGGCTCTTCACCTTTAAAATAGTACATCCTGATGTTATGGGTCCTTGTCCAGTGATCTCTGAATCTAGTTTTCAATGTCTTGTTACTTTAGTTGATTAATATTATCCTCTTACTTGGTTATACCTATAATAAACCAATCATCTTCTCTGCCTTTGTGCTGAAACTACAACACAATTCTTTTCTAAAAACTTTTAATTCCTGTATGTGACACAATGAGGTTCTCCGTTAGTCTTGATGTGTTGATAGAGACCTCAAGATGGTGTTGCCAGCAAAAGAAAGATAGCACTAGAGGTTGCTAAAGCACTACTTTCTAAAAAGAGGTCCCTGAGCAATTCTAGGCTGTTGCTGTTTCAACAGCATATTTTCCTTTTCTTCTCTTAATTAGTTAGAATTCCTGTCCTCAAGCTTCCTCTTGCATATGTTCCCCCACCCCCCCCCCAACCCCAAAACCGGCGCAAAGCACATACCAAAATAAAAGGAAGCAACTTTCCGATAGCATACTGAATCAAAAGGGTGAGTTTTACCATGATTATGGACATACTTTCCCATCATTCTATATTGGTTTTCTTCCTAATCCTTAGCTGCATTTATTTGGTTCTCCCCATATTGTTCAGAATTTAGTCCTCAAGTGTCTAATTTGGACCCTAAGTCACTCAATGACATCTTTCGGGATATTCTTGTCTTTGGAAAAGGTATGGGGTTTCCTATTATATTACAGATTGTGAGACAACACTACTCTCCACTGAAGTTAGCATTTACAACAAAGAAAAGGCTGCAGAAGATATTCTGCTAAACAAGGTAACATGCCATAGTCAGCTCCTTATACCCCAGGAGACCATCCATTATTTAAGGATATTCACCTCATCCTCATATAGAGTCACACATCCTCCACGAGGTCTTCTGTCTATAGATCTGATTCTTGTTTATTTTCCTAACGCTCTTCAAGAAGGTAAAAGGCAATATTCTCACCCTCTTGTCATTTGTTTGATATGAGCAATTATCTCCCTTCAAAAAGTTCAATACTTATTTAGATTTTTATTCTGCTTCTGAAAATCTATCTGAGGCTGTGTCTAACCATAATTGGGTGGACTAATGTTGAGAGGAGATGAAGGCTGTAAAGACAATAATGGTACTAGGGACCCATGCACACCTAGAGCAGGTGGCAGGCTATTGGTTGTTGTGATCAAAGTTAACTTGTAAATGTGTAATTGTGATCAAAGTTAACTCTAATGACCCCATGGCTTGTCTATAACTCATATTGTGACAAAAGGTAAGCACAGACACATTGAGTAGATTATTCTAACACTTTATTACTCTGCTGACCAAATTTTCATCTATTTGATAAGTTTAGCTCTCTTGCTGTTACTGATAAGTGGCTTTTACACCAACTAGGTGTAAAAGATGCCTTTCTTCATGGAAATTCATGAGAAAGTGTACAAGCAGCATGATAGTCAGAACTGGAAAAATCTAATATCATAGAAGTGATAAAATGAATTCTCTGCAAAAGATAGCTAGGGGGGGAACTAGATGTAAATACAGAACTGAAAGCTTTCAAAAAGCTGACTGTAGTTTTCTGAAAATGATAATAACCTCTGCACACCAACATACAACTAAGATGCCAAAGTTGCAAAAAACACCTTAAAGTCCGAATACTTCCTATCTTTGTTTAACGTTCTAATCCTTATCCATAAAGAAACCAGAGAAGAGTAGCTACCCCAAAGAAGACTCAACTTAAAATAGTCAAACATAGCTTAAAATATATATCAGATTAAATAGATAACATGCTATCCCTGTATCACATTACTAATACTGGCAGCAACTATCCAAGCATCTCAGCTTTTATTTTAAAACTCAAGATTGGGTTAAGAATGCAAAGCAATTCAACAGCTTGGCCAACATATACACATTGGAACAGCATTTCATTCTTTATGCACCAGTAAATATTCCAACACAGCAACTTTATAGTTGAAAACATAAGCACAGGCAAGTCATGAAATGCACAAACTTCTAACATAAATACTTCATGATGTATCAAGGGCAGAAATTACTTCTTCTAGTTCAGCAACAATCTCATCCCGCGTACTCTTCTTCAATGAAGCAAATTTTTCCCGTGCCTAACAGTCAAAAACAAAAATCAGTCATTGAAGTAAGAGTTAAGGTGACAAAAACATGGCCTGCAATTTCTATAGCCATAGTTAAATTTTGCTTAACCATAGACTAAGATATATTCAGTGCAAAAAACTGAAGATAAGCATTCTACATGCAAGCTAAAAGGATCACAATGCTTCCTATGAGAGAGAACATTCTAAGAGTTTCTTAAAATAGAAAAAAATAAAAAGGAAAATTCCTGTTTAAAACCTCAAAAAATTTGTTTCAATGTTTCCCAAAATCAACAAAACAGGGAGGCCGCTTTGAAAAAGTACTGCTACATATCTACATGCACCACTTGTCAAAATATCCAGCTGTGGTAGACCAGTTTCAATTTTATGTAAGATAATTACTAGTTACATTGACAGTGATTATGCCATCTATCATGTGATCTACCCTTCAAAATATAAAATGTCATGAGTCCTATAGAGGTTTAATTCATACATCTATCTAGCATAGAGCAAGACACATATCAAAAATCGAAACATCACACAAGAATCTGATCAACGGGAAGAGGAATATTAAGCTTGAAAAACAAATGTTGATTGTAGTGAGTACAAGATTCTCACTTCATATGGAAAAGGAAAAAAAAACCAAAAAAAATGTTCTCAAAACCATTAAAAATAAATTGAGAAAAGATTGGTTATTTTTTCAACCTTATGTCTCACTTGATCTGTTAAATTTTGAATCAGGCAAAAAGGGTGCCTGATGGATGGCTTAATAGTTTTTCTCAACTGCAAACTTTTTACTACTGAGACAATACATGCATAATCTTTAACAAATATTCAAGTTACTATAAACCAGATCTCTAATGCCATAACTTACATGCAACTTTGCAAAAACATTCTAAAAAATCTGAAAGGTGCCGTCAGATAATAGTAAGACTCAAATGCTTAAACCACCTTTTTTGCATTTATCTACAGTGGTAAGATGACAAAGTTGAAAGCATCAACAAAACAAATATTCATAAAAACCCAGTGAACTGATCACATAACCCCTAAGCATACGGTTCTAAACATTTGACATAGTTTCACGTAGCTATATGTCAACATCATTGAGATCCTGAAATTCATCTTAAAGCAGACAATAAGGTAGCACCCCACATTGCAAAAACTGTCCAAAGGCTATTCTGTCTTTCAACAATTATGTGTGCTGCGACCACAGAATTTGAAATTAAAGTAAACATTTCATGTACAAGTTGTAAAAGCTGACTGGAATATTTTGTTGCAGTTTTCATTGATTAAAAACAGCAGGAACTCCATTATTTACTGTGTATGAAGTTCACAGCTTTTTTCAAGACACATAAAACATCAATTGGTCATCAACTTATGAATCAAAGAGTGGAAAAATTAAATATCATGAGTTTGTAAAGCAGACTTTACATCCAACACCTTCCATGTTCTAAAAGGTTAATGTTAAGCATACTTTTAAAACATCACTCCCAGACCATGTTATATTTTAGCTTCTCATGTGATCATAATTTGCATTATCATATATGAGAAAATAAAGCAAAAGTACTTATGATTTTTTTTTTTGTGGGGAATAATGTATTTATGACATGAAGCTGAAGTCAGCTGGTTAGTTACTACCAGTTCAACCAGTTAATCTGATAATCCTCCAACCGTAACTTAGTAAGTTAACCTAATCACTATCATCTACAAAAATATACCATCTTTCCCTAGCAACTCAGTTACACACCTGAGGCGTCACCCCTCTGGGTGTTTGCAACCACTACCCAGTTTCTCATGCCAATGGTTTATCACTTACTTAGAATGTAACTGCTAACAGCTTCCAGAGCTTAAAAGACTAGTTAGGGTGAAAAATTAAAGCACGCTTTTCTGGTGTTGCATTGTGTACCAATAAAATCATACTTAAAATGGAGAAAAAACCTAAAATCACTCTTTATTGAGTAATGTCACAACTGGTTTGACTTTAACATGGGTGCCACCTATAGGCTGTTCTTAGTACAAAGTTAATCGAGAAAAGTATGAATAATTTAGTCCTCTTGCCCTTCACCATTTTTGTTACCTGGTCATAACGAGTTACGTCTTTGTCAAATCGTCGACGGGATTCCTGCAAAGAAAAGGAAAAAGCAGTAGTGAGCAACAAAGCAACCAATGCAAACTCTTTGCAACTTTTCGTACAACTGGGGTTATTACCAGTAGTCTTTTCTAGAATAACGAATTAAAAACTACACAAGTACTTCAGATATGATCACCAGTCAAATCAAAACCAGTATTATGAAGGATCTAATCTAGAATCATCAGGATGTCTTAAAGATGAATTGCAGCTTCAGGAACCCTGCAAAGTTCTCCAGGATAATTCAGTTCATGATTTTTTCTTTTTTTGGTACAGTGTGTTAATTAACAAACTCTGATATAGCAGTTAACCTGATATGTGGTGCATTTATTAGCTTGATCTATTCCACTCTCTTGAAGTTTTAAGGGAACTGCAAGCAGCAGAATTTCATTCTTTTGAGTCAATAGGAGCCATATGAAAATTTCAAAGTTTTAACCACATTCCATCGATAATTAGCACATACCATAGAAACAGACCCTATCTATCATAGAACACTGATTATCATACTAGTATGGACAAGAGTAACATCCAATTCAGGCTAACAGTGGGAAGTACCTTTGCATCTTGCAAATCAACAGACAAAAAATGAGTCAGCCGATCAATGAGAACATGCTCTACCTGTAAAACATATATTCAGCAAAATCAGGTGTCTTACAGAATACAAACAAAATCCACAATAAAGAACTTGTGCCATTATAAAGAAGTGCATGAGTTAAAATGGTGCAGAGATAACAAGTTAGGTGAGAAAAACATCCACTACAACTTTAACTGAGCCGCCTACATATTTCTTATTTCTCTAAAACTAGAGAAGATTAGCCAAAAAAAAAAGAAAAAGCAATGTTCTTCCCTAGGCAAAATACCAGAAACTACCAAGTTTGACAATCAAGTTAATTTTATGTAGGATTTTGTTTTGTTCAGGAGTCGCACCTAAGTACATTGATCAAACCTTGGTGCAGTCCAGATGTTGCTGGCAAGCCACCATATTGCATTTGCACAAAAGCGTTTTGTCAATCTCACGTTTGACTTCAGATTATCCAACAAGAAGGTTGTAATAAATCCCAACAGCACAGAGTCATTTTTTTTACATACATTCAACAAAGTAGTACTTGATTTTCCAACCAAGAACACAGTATTATCAGTAAACAAGTATTTATTTTCATCTCCAAATCTGTGAGTACTGAATATAGAGCAAATGAAGGATTTGGACACCATGAAATCTTCATCCAGTAAGCTCTTTAGTTCTGAAGACTGTAACTTATAGAGGAGGTAGAAATCTCGGCCCAACTCAATGGCTAATTACTTTTAAGTTGCTATAACAACCTACTCATTTAGTTAGCCCATTTTGCTTCACAACCTGAGTTGAGTGTCCAAATATAACTCAAGAACCCAAAAACTTCACTCTGAAGATAAGCCATTCTGATGTAGACCTCTACCATGTGTGTGTTTGGATAGAGTATTATTTGAGATATTATTTAAAATAATTACTGTATCACTTTTTGTGATGTGATGTGTGTGAGATAAAAAGGTGATTGGGAATATAAAAGGTTATGTTGGAAAATGTGTTTATGATGCAAGTAAAATATTATTTGGTAAAAGGTATCCAAACACCCAAAATAATTCACCTTCAAACACGTAAGACCATATTTCTAATGACCAATTCCTCTTTCACCATGTATATATCCTAGCAAACACAAGATCTGATTACTCTGTATTCTCAGGTGCATGATCTACAATAACATAGGTAAACTTTCATCCTCACAACTTCTACTGGCTGCGTCATTGATAGGAGGCAAAAAATATCAAAACTAGATCAAATAGAAATCAAGTTTTTGCAGCTTGATATTATTCTCTTTCTTCCTAATACCTCTTTCAAGATCAAATACAATTTAGATTCTGTTATTTTGAGCTAGATGCAGGGAGATTACATTTGTCAGAAAATTTTGGTTCCAAAATTTCATTTAAAGTAAGCACCTTTTGAGAGAAACAGGATGAACAAAACAAACGAAGAGAATTAGTCACTGTTTAAACATATTTTAAAGAACCAAGGCACAGCATCTCTTTTTCATTCTAGTTTCAGCGAATCAGAGTTGCAGCATAATGGTTGAGAAGAAAGGAGGACAGAGCTACAATTATAAGCAAAAGTTCTTTGGTAAATACACAAAAAAGAACAAAAAAATTCATATGATTACATTCTTAGTCTCATTTCCAAGTGGAAAAGTTACCAAGAAACTGGAAATCCATGCAATTTGTGACGTACAGTATAACTATCTGTGTACGTATGTGAAAAACTTGCTCTGCATCTGCTGACCTCTATATATGCTGACCATGCTTTTATATCAACTAAAGAAGGTATCATAAAGACAAGAATATAGTGCTTAGGTCTTCATTATTTTGGTTTAAACATACACAGTAAATTGTAGCTCAATTCCAACAATGCATGCAAATATTGTCCAATCTCAAATAGCTCATCAACATCTCAGCATCAGAAGAATATCAAAAGCTTCTCAAACCTTGAATGAGAAGTAAGTGGAGCCCTTATGCACATGACTTAGAGATATTTATAATGAATTGTATTTGTACTAATTTTTATGTAAAATGTAAAAACTTCGGGTACAAGTATCAGTATTTGTATAGAAGAGACAATCCAATTCCCTGATATAAAAAGTAGCCCTAAACCAAATCATCTTCACCAATTAGGGATCCAAGCGCCATTTTTTTTTTTTAACTAATTTTCCCAATAAAGTAAGCATGGACATGCTTTTTCTAGGATTAACTGATATACATCCAATAAAACAGGTACAACCTCACTCAGAGATGTGGAGATCGGAAGTCAAGGAGTTACAAATATCATGAAATCACTGAGGCAAAACTATGAGGAAGATCAAATATGATATCAATCTACTTGGAGAATCATAAGATTCCTCTAGCAGCTTCAAGGCATAATGAAACAGTACCTCGCACATGTCATCTTTTTAAGGCTGATATAACCAAAACTTTGCAAGCATGAATAGGATGTCAAGGTGGTTGTGTGTTGCACAAAGTTGAGATAACAATGATAAGAAGGAATGTACTGATGAGAACAAATTAAAATCATGAAACATTTGCAAGCATCTTTTGGAAGTTACAATACATCATGAAGTTCTCAAAATCAAATTTGTTCTAGATATTTTAGTGTTGTCTTGCATTTCAAATCACAAGGAATGATGAAGTATTCACTCACTTGAGTACGAAGAAGCTCCTTATATGTAGCAAGCTCATGGAATGCAGAGATGAACTTTGACATGATCGGACCTGTAACAAGTTTGAAAAATAGATTGGACAATCAAATAGGATTCAGCTAAAGGTGAGAGGGAGTCTGCAGTCTAAACTATGACAGCAGCATCCCAAACACAATTGTCTTAGGCACAATCTATTAATCTGTTTATAGAAGAAGAAATAGAAAGCAAAGGAAGCAGGTCCACTATCAAACCCAAGGAAATGAAACCTGAACTTCATTCTCATGCTTGAACAGAATACTGAGTGTTAAAGCACTTCAATGGATAGTGAAGGAAAAATAATGCACGATCTTCTAGGTTTCAGTTTGAACCTCGTAACTTTGGAAACTTTCTTATGTTAGTTAGAAGAGGAATAGAAGTAGTGCAGATTTACTTGAGCTAGTGTTCAAAGAAATAGTAAAAGAAGAGGAAGGAGGGAAAGGAGAAGAGGAAGGAAGGAAGGAGAAGAAAGAAGAGTTCAGATATAAAATATACAATGGTGTCATTCTTAAACTTTTCTCATTCATTGTTTACATTTTCAAGAAACTAAACAAATAGCAATTCATGACTCTACTAACTAGGTGACCTTAATGAACACATGGTTGGCCAAGATAGTTTATTTAAAGCTGCTCCTTTGGTTCTGACCACTGGACTTCCACCTATGGTGACGCTTGATTTTCCACCAAGGTTGACCTTAAAGTTCCACTCGCATTTGACTCATAAGATTCCTTCAATGACTCTAACATAGGACTGCTACTATAGTTTCATATTCAACAGCAGGCAGCAACTAGTTAACTAACAAAGGCTGCTACAAACAAGCATGTACAAATTTCACTTGATACACACTGAATATCAGGAGACAAATTACAATCTACAGTCCCAAATATTGCAGACTGGAAATTTATCATAATGAAGTTTATTTTCTTCAACTAACTTTCATAGTTTTCCTATCCTGCATCAGAATTCAGGGAAAAAATCACTGATGGAACAGTTAAGTACTGAGTGCATTACTTGTAGAAGTTGTTAGAGAAGTTTTTGCATTCACTCACAGTTACACTGAACGTCATGAAATTGTACAGCAATTCCACGCCACAAGTTTCAACTAGGCAATCAGAAGCACCTTCAAGTGCTTTTAAATTTTTACTAGCAGGAAATCTTATCATTAAATTGAATGCTATAAAAGATACTAAATGACATCCTTTTTTTTCCTCATTTGCAAGGCATGTAAAATCAAATGAATTATATACTAAACTACTTTTCCTGAAGTACCATGTAGTATGAAACAGATTCAGAAAAGAATTACATGCAGTGGCTGTGATTCAATTGGCCTACTATTTTGATTCTCATCTTATTATCTCAAAAAGCAATGATTTTCCAATAAACAGGCGACTTGTGAACAAAGATAACCACAACTACAAAATTCTGACCCATGCAAGTCTGCAAATAAAAGAGTAGCTTAAAATCTGTTCACATCCCCCTGACCATTACGTAAATGATTTCACTTCCATCCAATTCAAGAGGCACCATACAATTATCAGGAACATTTTATACAAGATACAACCTTTATCATAAAGAAGGTTGCTTAACTCTCTCTTGCATGATATGTAAGTTATCAATTGCAGCAGCATAGTAAGGTTTTTGATGATCAAAACTGACTTTGGTTCATAACCGCAGGAGATAAACGACTAAGAAAATTAAAATCAAACCTAGGGTCTACAAGTATGTGACTTAGTGAGAATAAGACATCACTCCTCAAAATACTAGAGCTTCCCTGGAAGTTTCTGGAAACCAAATACTGTACCAATTTCACTGCTGTAGAGAGTCACTCCTTAAAATAAATTTGCAGCAGCTTTTAAATGTAACAATGAAGTTGAGCATAATTGCAAGTAGAACAACTAGGGGAACCGGAATCCATGCACAACTTTTAGAATCTACTACAGATAGCACCACAAATGGCAATGATTCACTCCTTTCAATAATTTGGGGCTAGACAATGTCAAAGACAGCATTATTTTTGTCACAAATTCACCCTTAAACTAACTCCACTTGTCCCTCTAAGTGGAGGTTTACATAATTTTTTCTTAGTCGGCTTATCTACACTACAAAGTATCATGACTTTTCCTGATTTCTATTATGAAAAGATCAAGCATCTATAGAGGCAATAGTAATACAACCAAACAAGCAAAAAATGGAGTTAGACACAGCTATTGACCTGCAAAATAATCGGCTTCAGCATCAAAGGTCTTAGAATTTATGAAAATCCAAAGTCTTTGTATTCTACACCAAACATAATCATAGCATGTGATAAACCTTTATCAAAGTGCTGACATCCAAACCCTATGAGCAGGTTGCCTATAACAAAGAAACTGATATCTTAACTGAATGTGGACACGGATCATCAGAAAGAAGACATGTACATTTTGATTGCACCCATGATGTAGTTCATACTAAAGCCAATTAAGTGCATAAGCGAGCCAGTCCCTACTAGTTTGGGCCATGCTTTGTGCAGAATGATAGTTTGAAGAGGGAAAATGCAGCAGAAATTAAGCATTAAGACTTATATAACCTCCTATTGAAACGCTAACAGGATCATCTTGTCCACCACCAAAAGCTTCTAATGATTCGGCAAACACGACGTCTGCATTGCAGGCTTCTCCAAGCGTTTCCCTGACAACATATAGAGAAAAACATAATAAATATAGAGTAAATGATAGAAAAGCCCCCTATAGTTAGGCTAATATACCAAAAAAAACTCCCTGTGGTTTCAAATCGTACCTTTCGGTACCTCATAGTTTGAATTAAGGTGAAAACTGGATGGAAACCGTTAAAAGTAATGATTTTGAGTAAAATGACAGATTTACCCTAATGACTATATCATTAACTATTTTCCTAATTTATTCTTCACTATATACACAAAGTGTTGAAATCTAAGAAAATATTACAATTGCAAATTTCAAATTTAAAGCTATCAAATAATTTCCTAATTTTATTCACTATATAGATAGAAAATATGTTGAGAATTTTATTTTAAATCCTTACAATACACAATCTAAGAAAACATTGTAATTGTAAATTTTTATTTTAAATCCTTACAATAAACATTGAGAAAACATTGCAATTGCAAATTTCAAATTTAAAGGTATTAACTATTTTCCTAATTTTTCTTCACCATATAAAGGTATTACTATTTTTCTAATTTTTTTATTTTAAATTCTCACAATAGAACCTCTAAGAAAATATTGCCATTGCAAACTTTGTTGATTTCTCTTGATATTTTTCAGTTTTTATCTAACTTGTTTCCTACAAATTTGGAGCCAATTTGGAGTTTATTAAGGTTCTAAGTGGCAAAATAGGCATGTTAGGTCAAATTTTGTGTTAAAAAACTATTTTCCAGCTCAAAAGTGTTAGTTTTAACGACTTCCGTCAATTTCCACATTAGTTCAAGCCATGAGGCACCGAAATGTACGATTTGAGACCATGGAGGGCTTTTCTGTATATTAGGCGAACCACAGGGGGCTTTTCTGTTTTTTACCCAGCAAATATATGATGTCCTAATTATCCTAAGCCCTACTATTGACCATTGATACCACCAAAGATCGACATTAGAGAGAGAGAGAGAGAGAGAGGGTGAAACCATGATTCACTGAAGATGGATAAGCAAAATAGGAAGGACAAGATAGGTGCAGTGAAGGGGAAAAAGAAGAGTTAAAAATTTGAAAAAACATTGATTTACATTGGGGGCGACGGCAGAGTAATAGGCATATTGGAATTATGCATTCCTGAAGACAGAAAATGAAATACAAAGAATAGCATACACAAAAATGAAGGGGAAAAAGAGAAGAACTTTAACCAAAAAAAACTAATTTACATACCAACAAGAGAGAGAGAGAGAGAGAGGGTGCAACCATGATTTACTGAAGATGGAAAAGCGGAATAGGAAGAATAGAGAAGATAGGTGCAGTGAAGGAGAAAAAGGAGAGTTAGAAATTTGAAAAAACATTGATTTATGTTTTTTTTTTTGGGGGGGAGTAAGAGGCATAATGGAATTATGTGTTCCTGAGGACAGAAAATGAAATACAAAGAACAGCATACACACAATGAAGGGGAAAAAGAGAAGAATTTTAACAAAAAAACTAATTCACATACCAACAAGAGAGAGAGAGAGAGCAATGAATGTGCTTAACTGATCTCCTATTCAACAAATTAAAACATGATATGTGTAGATAAAATAGGAAAATTTAATTTTCCAATATATGTATGAAAGGGTCTGATAGAGCTCCATATCAGCAAGTATAAGCTCAGGTAACAGTGATGTCATGAGGAGCAAGAAGTATGAGTACAAATATAGAAAAAGTAGCACAAATATTCTGCAAAAAAATGAGAGGATGAACTACAAAGAAGCAAATATACGACATCACGAAGAGAGGACAATCTGGAATGTCAATAAGAACTCCTCAAGGTTCAATCTTTAGAAGGAATTTTATCAAACCTTCAATAATCCCTACAAAAAGGGTAAGGATTACCAAACTTACAAAGGATTTTATTCATGTCAAGTTTTAAGTAAGAGCATTGCATGACATGAATAAAACAATAAGAATTAAAGTCAAAGACCAAGCAAAGATTTCTCAGCCTCTGAAACCAAAACAATCCTCAAGAAAATCCTTTCCTCACACATATTTGCCCTCACATGAGCCTTTACAAGACCATTTTCCATCTTGACCCCCTTCCTAAGCTCAGAAACCTAACATTTTCACATCAAACTCCAAAGAATAGCCATTCATCGCACATGTACTGAATAAGGTAGCAACCTAAACAATTCTGGCAAACATGACAGGTAAATAAAATAAACTAGATACTAAGTGTAAATTTAAGGTCAAAGTCTTATCTTTGTTGTTCTTACAAATGAAAAACATTAACCTTTCATGTCATGGAATCAAAGCACAATTACTGGATCTCTGCAGGTGAGATTTGAATGATTTTAGAAAATTCCACACCAGGCTAGAAAAAACTCTACAATCTTTTTGAGTCGCCAAAATACCACTGAAATTCTTCCCACATTGTCTTCCTAGCATTGGAAAATGTAAAAATATGAACTTGTCGACCATAAAACGTTTCCCACCATCAAAATTTCTTCCAAGGTAAACCTTCTTCTAATACAACTCATCTTTTGTACTGAAACTACTTCTCATTCCTGTGCCCAATTGGCAAATGAATATAAAGATCGCAGTCAATATTTAACTCCCCAAGCAACAAAAATAACAGAAATAAAGTGCAAAGTAACCAATTAATAACTCACATATACTTCGCACAGCCCTTATAGAGCTTTTGGCATCGATCTTTAAGCTCCTCCGACGTCTGCTCCAGAGATCGCACCTAAGCTTTCACAATCGAATAAATCAACACCAGACTTCTTGCCCAATTTCAGCTCAATTAATAGACTATTCAAATCCAAAAATCCTGGAAAATGATAGAAAAGAAAATCGAGTGTGTAATTAGTGAAGCGTATATTAACCTGCTTCTGGAACATTGGTGAATCCTCCAGCTTGATGAAAGTCGCCATTGCTCTCACAGTTTGTGAGTGTGTGTGTGTGCGTTTTTTTTTTTTTTTCGTTTTTTCGGTGGGGTTTCTGACTTTCTGGAAGGAGTTTTGCTGATCTGCTTGAATCGGACTTTTAAATCGGTTGACGAAGGAAGCAAATTCCTGAGCTCGAGCCTGGGGGGTAATTCAAAGGCGGGGTAACTTTGCCAACTTACTCAACAGAAACGGTGTCGTTTATGTACCTTCATTTTGTCTTAAGAAATTTGAGAAACATCCCTCAGGTTTTGCCTAATATCATTATAGGGAGGAGGATCCACAAATAGCAAGATGGGACGATTAATCATCATTTATGCATATAAATTGACAAAATTACCTTCCTAGGTTAACCATTCTTCTGGCAAATAAATAGGGACATTAAAATATAATGGCTATTTTAAACATTTTATTTTGCATGGAAGGTATTTTAGTTATTTAATCTTCTAATACCAACTAAGTATCAAATTATCCTTGATATTACAATGTTTATTTAGGCAAATAACATATAGAGAAAACTTAAGTCTATAAAGAAAATGATTAGTAAAACAATTATGTTTGCACTTAAGCACTCTTATTCTTTTAAATTTCTTAATCCTCCTATACAAACTTTATATTAACTCACACTTATTAAGGCTAATATTTTCATAGACCAATAAAAAGTTTGGAAATGAAAATGCTTAATATCACTGTTCCCTACTTTTGCTGTTTTATGCCAATCTTATATTTATTCTCACTATTTAAAAAATTTATGCAAAAACATGGAAAAGATAAAATCAAAATCTATAAGATTTGGTGGTTCCAATGATTATTTTCCCTTAAACATTCCATTTCTTCAATTTTAGTCCTTTTGACGTCTTGTATCAAATTATCCTCACCATTCCAACTATTATAATGCCAAAAAAAAAGAAAATAATAAATATAATCTATAAAAAAGGCCATTTTTATGTTCAATTCACTACATTTTTTGTCTTCATATGACAATTTTAATTAAGTTTTCTTTTTATTCTAATAATTATGTAAGCAAAAAAATCTAGAAAAAGTCAAAAATAGAAAAAAATACTATTCTACTAATTATTATTGCATTTAGCACTCCCTTGCAATATTTTATAGTTCTCCCATACAAATATATATTAAAAATCAATTTGGCAAAAAAAGTTCAAGATAAGACTACACAAAGGGTAAAGTTGGAATAAAAATACATCTCTATCTTTAAATGATTATTTTGTTACACAAAATACTATTTTGGGGCGGTTAGTAATTATTTTTGAAGGTTTAGAGGTGCTAATTTAGGCAAAACCTCAAGAGAGGTTTCCAAAATTATACCTTTTTTCTTTTCTTTCCCACTTTTTACAAAATTGTTATAGTCTTGAACCAATAATGTGTTTCTATAGTCAATAGGACCGTCAACGGAGTCAAACAACACAAGTCTGGCCCGCTCAACATGTAAAAAAGCAAAAAAAAAAAAAACACTGAAGCTAATGTTTAGTTTGAATTAGGTAGAGTTTGGATTTGAATTAACTATGAATCAGACTGGACTTTGTTAGTTTCAATCTTGATTAAGGCTGACCCATGTATATGGATGAGAATTCAATATGGTATAGCTATTTTGACCGCCGAATTGGTATTAGACTAAACAGACACATTAATAGTGATTTGGTTTAGAAGTATAGCAATTGACTAGATGGAAATAATATTGACATCTTAGCAAAAAAAATAAAATAAAATAAAATAAAAGAATACCAGAACTTATCAAGAGGTGTTCCTGTCGCTATGATTAAAGGGTCGGATAGAGATCGAGATGGTAATATTTTAATTAACAAGGCGGGATTTGTCGCTACTTGATCAAGTCAAGTAGCTAGTATGAGCTATAGAGATCAACAAGCACATACCATCTTCCACGCCTATCAATAGAAAAAATTCTGGATAGAGCAAAGGCGGAAGATTGAGATGGAGTCTCTGAGAAGATGGAAACGTGATAGAGCGGGAAGGATTGTGGGAGAGAGAAAAAGACAGGTAACCCAAAAAAAAAAAAATTAAAGTATGGTTGAAAAAGAAAGCTGGATGTAAAGGTGAAGGAAAATGAAAGCAAAGAATGTTTGGGAAAATAGGAAGAAATTTTTTTTCCTCAGAATATGTAATATATTATACACTTCCCCAAATTTTATCTTTATTGGTAAAGGAAAAGATACAAAAATCAAGAAACCCAAAATGAAAAAAAAAGAAAGAAAGAAAGAAAGAAAGAAAGAAGAGAAGAATGTAGAAGAAGACTTCCTCAAATAAAGTCCTTTGCTCTCTCAAACGCATTTGCATCCCAACAACAATTTTTACGGCCATCAAATATCATCTCACTCAAAAATGTCTTTGCGAGGAAGATTTCCATGGAAGCCTCCAATTCCTTTATTCTTTCTACCTCCTTTATCTTCTTCAATCCAAGAGCTTTCTTACCCATTTTCCCCTTTTGTTTCCATTTTTATTTTACTCAAACTAAATGCAAGGGCACACAGAAACACATAGAATTGGACTTTGCAATTGATTTTGAGTACTGACACTAAAGAAATAAAATTTGATATGGGGAAGATAAATAAGAAAATCTATTTTTATGAGGACTGTCTGGCTGAATACAACTTAGAACTTTGTTCTTGGTATCCTCCAAAGAATTCTATCAAATCTAATAGAGATTGAAAATGGTAGAAGAACTGGCAGTCGAGCAATTGCTGGTTTTCATTGGTGATTTTATTATTTCAAATGAATGGAGGAAGGAAAGAGAGAAGAAAAAGAAAACGACGGAAAAAAAGAAAAAAGGGAGGTTTAATGAGTATTTTCAGACTATTAATGTCTAATTTGCTGACCTGACTAATGGTTAAGCAGTCAATTGTTTGTTGACTAACAGTAGGGGTGTATTGTTAGAAACTTTGGAGTTTGAAGATTTGTTTTATTATTTGGACAAACCTAAGGGTCTAAATGGTCGTTTGGATAAACCTCAAGGGAGGTAAATTTAATTAGTCCTATCGATTATCTGATTCCTAATTAACCACAATTAATTCCATTTCTTTATGGGATAATCTCAAAAACCTCCCTTGAGATTTTTTTTAATCACACCTAGCTCTCTTGAGATTTTCAAAATCATATTTAGTACTCTTAGAATGACAACCTTTGTAATATTGCAACCTACTAGGAGAAAGAGATAATTTCTTTCAATTTTGCCCTTGTACAAGTTGATTTTTGAGTTTTAGAAAATGAAAATTTAAAACAAATGAAGATTGTTTTCTAGAACAACAATCAGGAGTAATTTTTTTTCCTTTAAAACTTTTAGAGTTAGAAAATATGCCTTTTTAAATTTTATAAATTTTATTTCCAACTCCTTAACTAAAAACTCAAAAAAAAGATTGAAAGGAAATAAGATTTTTATCCTAATACTGTTGGTTAACTAATTTTTAAAAATTTTACTTTTGATAATTGAACACCATTATTCAGAGTAATTTTTTTAACTTTTACAACTAGAAAATATGCCTTTTTAAACTTTATAATTTTTGTTCCTAACCCTTAACAACAAGTCCACAACCAAAAAAAAATATTATCATCTAGAAGAACCAAAGGAATGTTTAGTTTCCATTCCACAAATTGTTAAGAAATAAAAATTATTTTTTGATTTTTTCAAATCTCTAGGAGAGGATTATTGTTTCTAACTATGCCAATATTTTAGATTGAAAAGAAATAAGATTTTTATTTTAATACAGTTGATTAACCAATTTTTCACAAATCTTACTTTTTATTAGTTGAACACCATTATAGGTACATTTAATATGCATTTTTTTTCATATTTTCAACTGCACCCCAATGATTTCCTATTTTCCTTTACCAAATGAATGATTTTGGCCTATTTTTTGCCTCACCTCTTCCCCTTCAATGAAGATAAAATGAAAAAAAATGGAGTAAAAAAGGTGGCCTAAATGTGCACAATTTTTATGGCATTTTTGTTGTTTTCTTTTTACATAATTTAGTTTGAGGTGTAACTAGGAGAAAACTCAAGAGAGACTTCTGAAATTATCTCATGAAAATATCATGGGTACTCTTATCCTTCCAAAATTTTCTAAGTCACATCATCCTATTAGAGGTGCTAAGTAAGATTTTAAGAATCATGGGGGAGCCAGGTGTGATTAGGAAACACCTCAAGGGAGATTTCTAATATTATCCCTTTCTTTATTGCTTGTTTTTTTCTTTTACCATTTAGGGATAATAGTAATATTTAATGTATAGAAAATGTTTTGGATATTTCATAGACTCGGCAGTTACGAATTTTATCAAACTTCTACCATCCTGTTGGATTTCCAACTTTCCTCTTACTATATCCGCAAATTTTTCTAAATATATAAAACCTAATGCATATATTCTTGCAATTCTCAGAGATACCCTAATATGGAATTATAGATGTAATTTTACCGAATTTTTACTTTTCAGCCAATAGGCCTCCACTTACCATGGTGAATAAATTTGGTCCCTTAACTTTAAAAGGCTTGGTCAACGTGATTTATTTTTAGAGAACGGTTGAGAGTTGGTATCAAATTGATATATTGTTTAAACGATTTTTTTTTTGGTACCTTTAACCCACCCCAAATAGATTTTAAATCTATTTTAAGCATTTAACACTTTTCCTTTTAGTTTTTCTCTTTCTTTAACAAAACAAAAGGAGGATCATGAATAGTTACCATTGCCACCTTGATTACCCGGAACGGCGATCTATTGGTTGTATATGTGAAGCGTTATACATTTCGTAACTAAAAAATAGCAAAGCGGGCTTGTAAATTCTGTAGTTTTTGCTATAACATATCGTAGAATCTGTTGCAACTTGCAATTCATCTTGGATAAAATATCAAAAATAATTTTTTGATATAAAATACATCAAATTACTTCAAGCTACTTGCCTATAGTAATAAAATACTTGACAATTTACTGTTGACATGATTTGAAGATAGAATTGCAAGAATAATTGCATCATCTTTTGTACCATTTGATTCTGCTGAAGTCCTGTCCACCACTTAGAAAGCTACAAATTGGCAATTTTTGGATTTACAGCATGCTAAAAATGAATCAAATTATTTAATACTCGAATCTAATTTACTCGATATGAACCCGTTTGAACTTGGTTGCCAACTAATCAATCTAAACTGGAATAGCAATTTTGTGTTCGACAAATTTATAAACTGAGTTTGATTTTGATTCGATATAAATTTAAAATTTAGGGTCAATTATGTTTTATCCCTCTTAACTTAGGCGTATTTTTTACTTTACCCCAAAGGTTAGACTTTAAGCAGTTTATTCCCCTCCCTCCTCGGTTTGTCCAAATTAGCAATTTAACGGTTAAATTGTTAACTTGCCAGAAATGCCTCCATATATAACCATTTAATTATGCTGATGAAAATGCCCCTTTGAGGGTTTTATAAAGAACCCAAAAAACATAGACTCCATTTATCTTATTATTCATTCCTGCTACTTCTTCCCGCATCAAACTCTTTAATTGGAAAATACATTTCAGTCAAAATAGGAAGAACGTTAGAATGGTAAAAAAGAATGTCACAAGGTTCTTCAATCTCCGGAACATATAATTGCTTCAAGTGTTATCTCCCAAACAAAATTGATGAATCATCCCCAAAAGTTTGTGCATGTGGAAAAATAGCACCATTGTATGCATTTTGGACAATTGAAAATCACGAAAGAAGATTTTATAGTTGCTCTAACTACAAAGTATGATTCTTGAGTGGAGAAAAGAACATGTAATTTTTTGCATTTAATCTTGCTTTGGATATAATTAACACATATTCATGCTTTGAATATAATTAACATATATTCATGTTTTGAATAGAATTAACATATATTCATGCTTCAAATTTTTTTCCCTCTAGAATTGGAATTACTGTGGTCACTTTTCATGGGTGGATCATGAAATTTGCGATAAAATAAGGGAGATAAATAATGTGTTGCAACCCAAAATTCCACATGCAATTGGGGAGGGTGGATTTTCCCTTTGTTAAGAAGGAGTAGATTTGGAAGAATGCGTTAAATGGATTCAGACCCATGGGCATTTTAGTCTACTAAATATTTTCTTGGGGATATTGATGTCTTTTAGCGTTCCTGTCTGTCAATGTTTGAGTTGACTATTAGTTTGGGAATAAACTGCTTAAAATCTAACATTTGGAGGTAAGGTGAGAAACGGGCCAAAGCTAATAGGGATAAAATGTAATTAACCCTAAAATTAATAGATGAAAAATTCAAACTACCCAAACTCAATTTGAATTGGCTTGATAAAAGTTCATTTGTGTTGAATTCAACAAATAAACAAGTTGAACATAATTTCAAGTTTATTAAAATAATCAAACAAATTTAAACAGTAGGGTGTTTTGTTTGATTATACTCATTTACACCTGCAAGCACATCTCGAAGAAACAAAACATCTACTCTTTTGTACCAGCAACTATAGTTACATAAATCTATTTTTAAAAAATAATATTTCTATCCTCCTTCCTATTTATTTAATGAAAATTGAGAATCACCCGCCAACTACTGCAGTTTTAACTAATTTAGTAATTTAATCAACTACCGCTGTCACATGCACTCTACTTTTTGGTAGGTCAACCTTTTTACGCAACAAATGCCTGCAATTAAGAAATGAATCCTGACAATCAATTCTCCCTTCCTTTTCTACACTAGTTGACTCACGGTTTATATTTATTTAGCAAAAGAAGTATCAATCACAACAGCTCTATGCTCAAGTCATCAAAAGACAAAGCTTGCAGCTAGTTATTCACAGCAATGAACAGCCAATGCGGCCAAGCATAGACTGCACACAAATCTTTCTACACCAAATACTATCCACAGAAACACAAAAAGGACAAATAAAAATAAAAAGACAACTAATAATTGTGCAAATTGGCCTGAGTTTTATTTGGAAAGCATCATCTGGAATTTTGATGCTTGCATTGCTACTCATAACAGTCTTGATGAAGAAGCATGTCAACTACCTGTCTCATAGTAGGCCTGGCATCTTTGTCCTCCTCTGCACACTTGAGAGCTACATCAATCAGGATTTCTATCCTTCGCAAGTCAAAATCACCCTTTATAGTAGGGTCTACAATATCCTTGATCTGAGATACTCTTTCATTAGTTCCCTTAATGTTTTCCTTTACCCAGGTGACCAGCCTTCTTGGTTCCACCACAATGCTGTCATCATTGGCATGGTTTCTGGTGGATCTCCATCCTGTTATCATTTCCAGCACAACAATTCCATAGCTATAAACATCAACTTTTGAGGTTATTGGGAGATTAAACACCCATTCAGGTGCCATGTATCCTCTAGTTCCTCTGATCTTGGAGAACATTGAATTGTCAATGGCACTTCTGTTCAATAATTTCGAGAGGCCAAAATCTGCTACCTTTGGTTGATAATCAGAATTCAAAAGTATGTTCTGAGGCTTCACATCGCAATGTAATACCCACTCTAAGCACTCTTCGTGCAAGTAAGCGAGTCCCCTCGCTGTACCAATAGCAATTTCATACCTCTTTTTCCAATCAAGTTCATCAGAACTCAGATTTTTCGCTAGTGAACCATGCTCCATGTATTCATACACCAAAAGCCTATGGCTCCCCTCAGCACAGAATCCCCAAATTTCTATCAAGTTCATGTGGTTAAGCCTCCCAATTGTGCTTATTTCTGTGAGAAATTCTGCTTCTCCCTGGATGGCTTCCTTGAGATATTTGATGGCAGCGACTCTGCTATCTGAAAGCACCCCTTTATATACAACAGCACTACCTCCGCGTCCTATTTCTTCACTGAAATTCCTTGATGCCTTCTTCAGCTCAGCATAGGTGAATTTTCTGAATTCAGTTGCAACCTGAAAGTAACCTTGAGCACTGGATCCCCTTTGGGTTTTAAAGAAGTAAGCGAGTAAGCAGATGATCTCAAAAGCTCCAACTGCCAAAGCACACCACAGAAAGGACCTCACCCAATCTTGTTTTTTCCTTTCATAGGGTCTGTATATTTGTGTGACATGGTCTTTGCACTGTAAACTAAAATCCTGGACAGAGTTCTGCAATGTGGTTACATTAACTGCAGGCAATCTTATGTAAATAGGATCCTGATAATTCTGTGAACGATACCCATTGAACAAAATAGTCTTTGGGTAACAACTATAGTAGCCCATTATTAGATCAAATTTGTACTGAAACCCTTTGCATTCACAGTAATTCAGGCATACACTTTTACAATTCTCCAAGGAGTTATTGGGATAGTAGCCAATATCATAACCATAATATTCGACATGAAGGAGTTGAATAAAACCTGAAGCACTTTCATTAGTGCAAGAGACTTGGAAATCAGGCTCACATCCGTAAGACCAATCCGTCTGATTTATCATCCTGTATCCTGGAATACAGGTGCATTTTCTTCCAGCCTCAGGATCATAGATACATAAACTGTTGAGGCCACAAATACCATGGATCTTGCATGGTTCAGAGTTGTGTACCCATGTAACGTGCCAACTTCCATTAGCTTTATCTAGACTGTGGACCCGAAGGCTGCCATCAACGTCAAGCACCAATCTTCTCAGTGGTCCAACACCACGATCAGACGTATAAAATTGCAGCAGATCAGATGACCGAAAATAGCCAGATTCATCTAACACAGCAATCTTACTGCTATTAAAAGATGATCTCCCAGCATCCCAAATATTTAACCATGGATCAGGCCAGTATACACTTGTTATTTCAGGACCCTCGTACCGAAGATGAAGGACACTATCACTATCAAAGTATAACTTGTAAAACCCAGAAGAATAATTGGTTGTGCTTCTGGAAGATACAAGAACTGTCTCACTTGTAAACAGCTGCCCTGGAAGAAGTGTATCGGTTGGGAAGTCAAAACTTTGCCAAAGAAATTCACCATCAGAAGTGCTGAGAACAAGATTGCTATTGTCTTGAAGTTTCAATTGGACCGAAGAGTTTGATTCCGTATTACTTGTCCAAACAGTAAGCTGCCCTGCATCTGTCAATAAAAGGTTGCCTGAATCCTGCAAGGAAAGTTCAGAATGTTTTCCATTGACTGGTTGATTTCGATTGGCCATCCAAACAACTGTGTAGTTTCCATCCTGTGCCTCGGTGAACCATATCGAGAAGCAGTAAGAATTTTCACCAACAGTGAAAAATCCAGCAGTGAAAGTCCCATCTGGGCTTGAAATGAGAACATCCTGTGGAGAAAGGAATGAGCCCTTCGTTAAAATAGTATAGGTTGTGGAGGAAGATGGAGCAGACATTGACAGGAATAAGGAAGAAAGTAGAATCGGAAGCAGGACAGCCATGGCATGTCAATGACTTGATTACTCCAATTCTAGAGTTGAATTGGCTCAAACAAAATACCATTCATACACTGTCCATCCTGTCAAAGAGGCAAGGGGAATGTGTCGTTGGATAATGGAATTTTATTTGTTGTAAATTTTAGCTATACGATGTACTCTTATATAATTTCTTTAATCATAAATTTATTCACGTATATCAATTCAATGTGAAAATACCACCCTAAATGCAAATGTACACGGATTAAGGTCGAGTTACCATTCGAAATAGTTTAGTTCAAAATATAAATGATGTAATTTTATTTATTCAAATGTATATATAAATTTTGTCAATGCTATACATAATATTAAAATCAATATACAAGATATGATTTAGATCTTATATTTTTTTTTTCAATCAAATCATGAC
Organism: Gardenia jasminoides; assembly: GCA_013103745.1. Classification (NCBI taxonomy): domain Eukaryota; kingdom Viridiplantae; phylum Streptophyta; class Magnoliopsida; order Gentianales; family Rubiaceae; genus Gardenia; species Gardenia jasminoides. The sequence continues at coordinate 19,638,107 of CM023105.1, forward strand.
CGTTAACCTTTAGAAACGGCAACCACGGTTCATACCTTGATTCAATGTACACCAAATTATGGAAAAATATAATAATCGTACCCAACCTGAGCAACCTCAGCGGTACCAGATCCAATCAAAGCATAAAAGTATAAAACGGATAGTGCACAGTCAACTGTAGCATCGTTGCTAGCGTGATTGACTTTTATTACATTCTTTGGGATCAACATACAAAATAATTGAATTTATGTCAACTTTGTGTCATTTGGAACCTGCGGACAATTTTGATTTCAGGTTTGATGGTCAAAAAATGAAATAAAGGTGAATTATGATTGGTGGCTCGAGGTTGACTTCAGGAAGGAATTAAATGTGGAAAACGCTGTTTTGGACAGGTGTAGAATAAGATGACAATTTTTTTTTTTTTTGGTTGTAGTTTGACTTTGAAGAATCATCATCCATGTTTTTTCTTTTCTTGCCCAATAATGGTCGATTGTTCCTCGAAAATTGTATTGCATGCTCAAATAAGTTGTTTTAGTGAGGAAAAATGTGAATCCTAATTCGAAACTTCTTCCTTTAACATTTGTTTAGCAATACATAAGCTTTCTCACAAAAGCTCCGATGCAACACTATTGAGGGATGGTTAAATAGATTATTACCAATAGGTTCAATATGGCTAATTAAAGGCTACTAATATGAGTTTGGGCTTATTCTAGTAAACCCCACCAAAATACAGGGTTTATCATACCTTACCTAACAACAATTTTTTTTTTTTTCACCCACTGTGAGTCCAATTCATCCATGCAAACCGTGTTTTATAGGCACTTTTGCCTCGTTTAATGATGTGTTTCAACAAAACTATCCCTCTTATCCTAATTCTTTTCTTTTTTCCTTCCCTTCTTTTTTCATTTTTTGTTTTCTTCCTCTTCTTTTTCGTTTTATTTTCTTCTTTTTTCCCCTTCTCTCATGCCACTAGCCTGACTACAAAATAATTAATCCAAAAATTTTTAATTTTCTTTTTAATTAAATTTTTGTAATTTTGTAATTGTTAAATTCCTTCTTAACAATTCATTCGTCATAAACTCTATGCTACTACAGAATATATGAACCATAATGATAAAGCTTATTTGATGTAGTAATTCAACAACGTAAGTACATACAAGCTACTTAGAGTTTACAATTACTCAATAAAAAATAACATATCATAAAACAACAATTATATTAGTTGATTTGCTCATTTGTTACTTATTACTGGTCATAATTGATTACCCAATAGCTCAATTTTATTACTACATATTTAAATAATTCAAGTTCTTAGATCAAATAGGCTCCAAAATGTAATATAGTAGATCTTGTCATCTTATAGAGTTTCTTATCAATTATTGACACTGGAAACTAACAACCACCAATCTAGTACACAACTTAAACAAAGTGAAAAGAAACTTATTTAGGGCATACAAATAATGATAACATAAGAGTTAGAGAATGACCACACACACACACACACACACATAGAGAAGGAAGAAACTAAAAAGAAAATGACAGGGAAATAGTAATAATGAAAAATAATCAAGATAGAAAGGGTAATTTTGTCCAAACATATCATGAAGGGGAATAAACTGTCTACAAAAATGTTCATGGGATTAAACTGCAACTCACTAAATAATCGACTTTTTTTTTTTGGGAAATGGCATTGGGTGGTTTTTGCATTTAACCCTTTAGGTTATCACTCGTTATCTATTAGTAATTCCGTCTAGCTCATGGAAATCTAAGCAGAGAACTATAGGAATGTTGAAGTTAACCATGCAATAATATGTCCTCTTAGAGCATGACATCCACTATACATACTCAAAAAAAATTTAAAACAACTAAACGGAGTGACTCCGAACTTAAGCAGTGAAACTTTTCCTTATCTAAACTAGAATTGACAGTCTCATGTTCAAGTATATTAAGTAGAACAGCGCACACAATTGATACAAGACAGTGACTATCGTACATTACACAGGGATAGGGTTCCATGAACGAAACAATAAGTCAGCATATAAAAAGCAACTTAACTCTCATGTATTTATAGCTACTCCCATCAAAAGCTGGCAAATAATCGAGCAAGACATCAGCAGCAATGTCTAGTTCCTCTCTGATATAATTAATGGAGGGGCAAGCCCAGCAACATTGCCTTTCCCTGCATTGAGCATGAGAAGACCAGATTGGCGACATGCATCAACAAGTGGTGAGGCTGATACATCCAGCTCTATGCCCAAAGTCCTAAGCCCCGTACTTCTTTCACATGTGCATTTCCCCCTAATTTCTTAACTAACAATTCTTTAAAATATTTGCCTTTCTTGGAGACACTGGCCAAAAGCCCAAGTTTTAAGATTTCATCCATTATGGCAATTGCAGCACAGCAAGAGGATTGCCAGCGAAGATGCTACCATGATCTCCAAAATTAATGCTGCCAGCAACCCTTTCAGATGTCAGCACAGCCCCAATTGGTAGACCACCAGCAAGAAGTTTGGCAAGAGTCATCATATCTGGACATACTCCATAAGCTTCATGAGCCCAAAGATAATCAGCCCTGCCTAGGCCACATTGAACCTGGAGAGAGAAAGCATTAGGTGTCAATAATAGTATAAGGGAAATACCATGGAGTAATCAAACAACTAGATTTAGCTCTGATGTTTAGCATCCGTATTTTTCTGTTAATCGTGATCCCGAATTTTGACAATTACAAAACAATTGAAGAAATTGGTCTAACATTTTCCATGAGATCATTAACAGCACAGGTCATTAAGGCAATGAATCTTGTTGAAGAAACCTATCAAAAGAAGTTTTCAGAACTGTTGACTGTCGGACGGATGATACCTTGTATCGGACGTCCGATAAAACTCGAAACTTTTCTATCGGACGCTCAACTGGAAGATCGGACGCCCCTAGAGTCTATCGGACACTTCTTTCGGAAGCACAACAACCACAACGGACGTCCGAAGATATCCAAGAAGTTTTTTTGAGCTCTCTGGCCACTTTTGGAAGCAAGTCCATTGGACGCAAAAACATGTATCGGCCGTCCGATCATTTTCATGAAGATTTTCTAAAGCTCACGGTGTTGTCGGACCGGACGAGAATATCCATCGGCCGTCAGATAAAGATAAAACAATATCGGACGTTAGCATCGGACGCCTGAAAGTGTCGGACGTCAGATAGCTCCAACTAGTTGACTCTTCTTTCTTCTATCCGTTGACCTCAATTCCAAGGCACTTTTGGTCTCCTATAAATACATGCCTGTCGAAATCAAAAGACAATTGTACACTTGGATAACAAGTTCTTAAGAGTGATTTTAGCTAGAAAATACTCTTTTTGAGTAAGAATTGTTAGTCTTGAAGTGTGAGTACATTGACAAGCTTTTCAATTGTGAGTGAGTTGATCATTTGTGTAGTTTTGTGAGAGTTTTCTGTAAAGAGTGTAAAACTTCCTAACTTGACTAAGTGGAGCTTGGGGCAAGGAGGAAGTGATCCTTCTATTGTACACAAGGTTGATCGAATCTCATCAAATTGAAGAAGCTTTATGTTGGCCTTGTTCCTAGGTTTTGATGATAACAAGATAAAATGATGATTTGGACTAATGTTTTTATGTGAGAATTTTGTTAGAACAGGTCCTTGATTCATTGAAAAAGAAAAGAAATCAATTCAAGTTGAATTGAGAAGATGTTAACTTTACTTCTATGGGACATATCATTATCATCAGACGTCCGGATAGAATTAAAAGATGAAATCAAACTCTAAAGCTACGCTTATGCATGTCCGTCGATAAAGAACAAGCAACCTATCGGACGCTTGGCCGGACGACGTCGGAGCGTTGGGAGAAGAAACTGTTGACGTGACGATAACATTGTATCGGACGTCCGAGTCCAACGGCTATTTTTCAACAGCCATATTTTTGACCGTTGGAGAGGTTCTTGAAGCCATTTCTCACACTCTATAAATACCCACAAGTTCAAGAAGATTAGGAGACTTTTGCCTACATGAAATACAAGCTTACAAGTGAATATTTGGGTAGAAATCTTCTTTGTTTGTTGTATAGGTGTGGGGAAAGTTGGGTTTGTGAGGTTGCTCAAGTGAAGGTTACTCTATAGGAGGCATAAAACCTTGGTGAAGGTGAGCCTATCACTTGGAGTGGTAAAACCTTGGTGAAGGTTGCCTCACTTGTAATAGTAGTTCTTAGTTGGTTGGTGAGCTTTCAATTGTAGCTAGTTGAGGGTTTACTTGGAGAGTAGTAAAACTCCTTTGCTCAACCAAAGGGTGTTTGGGGTGAGGAAGGAGTGATCCTTCACTTGTACAAGTTGGTTGTGTCACTATCAATTGAAGAAACTATTTGGTGAATTCAACTCCAAGTTTGGAAGAAGCTTGGGAGTTTGATTGGTTTGAATTCCTTTTACCTTTTTGTTACTTTATTCTTTGTGGTTTAAGATTATTTACATTTATCATTATTGTGGTTGTTTGAGTACTTGTTTGCTTGAACAATTTTAGTTGATTTCTTGGGTTGCATTTCGGGACCTACACTTTATTTGAGGAATTTTCTTCAAACTCAAGTGGAGCTTTGAAGAAGTTTGGTTTGCTTTCTAAATCTGTTTCTTTTCAATCTTCTTTTCGAACTCTTGATTGAAATATCATCTATACATCTCGGTCTTGATTGTCTATTTGCTTGACATATTATTTGTATGAGAAGTTGTGATTAAAATTTGAAAAAGGGGCATTATTTGATTAGTTCTTAATCAACCTAATTCACCCCCCTCTTGGGTTGTCTTTGGGCCTTACAATTGGTATCAGAACTTGGTCTCTAGGATCAAGCTTAACCGCTTAGAGTAAAGATGACAACCAACAATGCCATGTTTTTTGAAGGTCAATCAATCACTAGACCACCAATGTTTAATGGATCAAATTATGTGAGTTGGAAAGAACGTATGATTATTTTCTTGCAATCTATTGACATTGATCTATGATTTATTGTTAGTGAAGGTCCTTACACTGCTATTATTGATGATCCTATCACTCATGTTCCTAGATTAAAAACAAGAGATGAGTTGAATCGTGAGGATAGGGCTAATCTCACATCTAATGCAAAAGCCATGAATGTTCTATATAGTGCACTAGATTCAAATGAATCCATTAGAATGAAAGGGTGTAAATTTGCCAAAGAAATTTGGGATAAATTAAGGGAGATTCATGAAGGTAGTGAGGATGTGAGAGAACAAAAGAAATTCATTCTAGTCACTAGATATGAGTCATTCAAAATGGAACCTCATGAAAACATTGATAAGATGTATTGTCGATTCAATGATCTTATTAAGGACTTATAAGTGTTGGAAAAGGAATGCACTCTTGGTGAAAAGAATAGAAAAATTTTGAATGCTCTACCTAAAGAGTGGAAAAACAAAGTGACTGCCATTGAGGAAGCGAAAGATTTGAATTCTATGTCTATTGAATCTCTCATTAATTCTCTAACATCTTATGAATTGAAGCTTAAAAGCAAGGTACAAGATGAAGAGGAAGCAAGAGCAAAAAGAAGTATTGCTCTAAAAGCTGCTCAAGATGAGGATGACTTGGCTTCACAAGATGAAGAAGATGGTGATTGTGATGATAGTGACCTTGCACTCATCACAAAAAACTTCAAAAGGATACTTAACAAGAGAAGATTCAGAAAAGGAGGACCAAGCAATCAAAACAACAATCAATTCAATACAAAATACAAAGCAAGATATGATGCAAATAAGAAACAAGGAGACAAGTGCTTCGAGTGTGGGCAGCCCGGTCATGATGCGGTGGATTGTCCAACAAAGAAGAAGAAAGAAATGAAGAATGAAAGAAAACCAAAGTTCAACAACTTCCAAATCACTTGGAACGATTGCAACTCGGAAGGAGAAATTGAAGAAGAAGAGGAATCGACTCAAATTACCTTTATAGCAATTGGTGACAATAAGGTAACTTCTCATTCTCAATGTAAAAGTGACGACGACGATGATGATGATGATGATCTAGAGTCATTTGTTACAAAATTGCATGAAAGCCTAAAAGAGTCTTATGCTAGAAACAAAGAACTAAAACAAAATTACTTTTCTTTTGCAAGACAATGCAAACTTGTTCCAAGATAACAAAAAATTAAAATATGATGATGATTGCCTAGTAAGAGCTGAAATGGAATTGCAACATGAACTTGATAAAAAAACAAGTCTTTGTGAAATGCTTAAGGAAAGACAAAATGACTTGAAAAGAAGAATGGATAATCTAGACATGATCCTACAAAACAAGAAACAAAATGTCTCTACAAGAAATATGTTTAAGTCTCGCTTTAATCCCTATGAAAGGAAACTCACCTTTAGTGCAAATGAATTTACAATTTATAGAAACAGTGGAGTTAGGTTCATTAAACCAATTCATGCAAATGACCCCACTTTTATGTGTGATTTTTGTTGTCAAGTAGGATATTTAAAGCATGATTGCTATGTAAGAAGAAATATGAGAAAAGGAATGAAATGCATGTGGTTAGTCAAACATGATTCTAACCATCAAGGACCCAAAAATTAAAAAGGGTACCAAACTTTCTATCTCTTGTATAAGTGAAAATTGAAAAGGTTATGAAAGAATTAAAGTGGTTCATTGATAGTGGATGTTCAAGGCACATCACTGGTGATCCATCACAATTCATCAAGTTCAAATCAATGTCAAGTGGGAAAGTAACTTTTGGTGATGACATGAAAGCCAAAACAATTGGAGTAGATGATGTTGGTAAGAATGGTGAAACATTTGTGCAAGGATTTTTCCACCATTATGCAAAATGAGTTTGAGATGAGTTTAATGGGAGAATTGAACTTCTTTCTCGGACTCCAAGTACTTCAAACAAGTGGAGGAACCTTCATCAATCAAATTAAATACACCAAAGAACTTCTCAAAAGGTTCGGCATGGAAGATTCAAAGCAAGTAGGAATACCGATGTGTACGTCTACCAAGCTTGAAAAGGATGAAGAAGGTACTAATGTAGATGAGAAAAAGTATAGAAATATGATCGGAAGCCTTCTTTATTTAACCGCAAGTAGACTGGATATCATGTTTGCTGTATGCTTATGTGCTCGTTTTCAATGTTGTCCAAAAGAATCTTATTTGAATGACGTTCAAAGAATTTTTCGTTATCTAAAAGGAACTATGAATTTTGGTCTTTGATACTCTAAATGTCATGAATTTGCCTTATGTGGATATACGGATGCTGATTTTGGTGGTTGTAGGATTGATAGAAAAAGTACTAGTGGTTCTTGTCATTTTCTTGGAAATTACTTAGTCTCTTGGTTTAGTAAGAAACAAAATACTATTTCCTTGTCAACAACCGAAGCGGAATATGTTGCCGCTAGTGTATGTTGTGCTCAATTACTATGGATGAAACATACCTTGAATGATTTTGGTTTGACATATGATAATATGCCTATATTTTGTGATAATACTAGTGCAATAAATTTGACAAAAAATCCCATTTAACATTTTAGGACAAAACACATAGACATTAAGCATCATTTCATTCGTGATCTTGTTCAAAAAGGTAAAATTTGTGTAAATTATGTTTGTTTAAATGACCAAATTGCTGACATTTTCACAAAAGCACTGCCCTTAGAACAATTTGTATATCTTCGTTCGAAATTGGGCATCTTAAAAAAGGAACCTTAAGCTTGTCTGGTCGAAACTTATCGGACGTCCGACCCTGATGAACGGACGTTCGACAGTGTTCTTGGTCTTTTTCCAGAAAATACTATCAGACGGATACATCGGACGCCTCAAGACGTTCGGACGTCCGACACTCGAACAATCACACTGCATCAGGTCACTTCATTTCATTTCCATCAGTCAAACACAATTAATTTGGACGCACCTTCCCCAACTATCCAAATTCAAAACTCTAAATTCCAAACTAAATTTTCACCATTTCTCAAAATTGAAATTTCAGACTTCATCACTCATCTATTGCGGTCAAAATTTCATTAATCTTCCTCCCTATAAAACACTTTCTTTTCACTCCCAAATCCCATCCAAAACCCTAAACTCTCTTTTCTCCTATTTTTGGATTGCAAAACCGATACATTATCACCTAACTTGCTAGTTCATCTCTCTGCATCTCACATAGACACCTTATCATCACTCATATCACACACACAAGTAAGAATGGTGTGCACTCGTAGAGCTTCATCATCTGTCGGACGCAAGAGGACACTGAGAGATGAAGATACTCCTGCTGCTAAGGCTAAACGGACCTCATTAAGGACCAAACGTGGCTCTGCAACTGCCCAACAAGCTCAGTCTACTCAAGCCAATCCTCAGGTTATCATAGAACCCATTCCTTTGCCTAAGTTTATTGATTCTGAAGCTGAATCTAGATTTTCTCTATTCTCTCAAAAAGGCTTCATTATTCAAAGATCTATTGACCCGTCTGAGTTCAAGAAAATCGATCTAGAGTCAGTCCTTAGGCTATTTGCATTCCAAAAATGGTCTCACATTATTGTTATGCCAAACATCTATTATCCTGATATGATGTATCAGTTCTTTGCTAACCTTATAAAGGGTGATTCTCATGATGAACTGAAATCTCGTGTCAATGGTGTTGATTTAGTATTTGACTCTGATGTGGTTAATGAAATCTTGAAAACTACCATTAAGTTTGGTTGCAAAAGCAAGATTGCAAATTTCTTTTCTTATGAGGAAAATCCGACTAGCATAAATCATTTCAATGCTGAAAAGTTAATGACATACTTTCAATCTCCTTTTCAAATCCCTGTGGATGTTAAGTTGGAAGATTTGAGTCCAAAAAATCTGATAACTTTTTCAATTATTTCAAATCTGCTTGTTCCGACTGATGGTCACCATACGGATGCAAATAAAATGAAGTTGTATCTGTTTTATTATTTTGTTGAGAAAATTAGGATTGATTTCGGCTTTGTCATGTGCAAATTTCTGATGAAACTATGCACTGATACAAGAAAGAAACTATCCTATGGCAAGTTTTTGACCCCCATTTTCGAACATTTTAAAGTTCCTATAAGTGGTGTTTATCCTAAGGACTCAATCACTTCTGTCTTTTCAAAATTATATTTTGAAAGAAAGAATTTGAAATTCTTTGATGGTGCTTGGTGCACCAAGAATGCTGCATCTGAGTCACGTTCTAAAAAAACACATGATACTCCTGTGTCTTCTAGTATCATCGAACTCTTAGGTTCACTCCAAATCCATCTATTCATTCTAAGAAGTCAGTATCTAGAATTTCTCCTCAATTTGAAGTCATGGAATTGCTAAGTGAGGTCAAGAGTCATGTTCTTCTCCTCGAACATGGTCTTATGTTAACCATGACATCCGACCAAAAATCTGATTTTCTTGACAAAAGAAATCTGTTATTTCCTCCTCCCTTGGATGAAAATCCTTCTCAAACCAAAGAGCCACGAGCTGATCCTACATTGAAGGCCCAAGAGGTGACTGAATCACCAACCCCACAGCGTGATCCCTCATCATCTGAAAAAGGAAAAGAACCAGTTGTTGTGGAAGGGGAAGAGGAAGAGAAAGATGGTGAAGAGACTGAAGAAGAGGATGATTCAACCTACCAGCTTATCAGAAGACGACCTGGAACAAGATCCACATTTACACTTTAGGTACTCTAAGATGCATATGCACTTCACCATTAGAATGCACAAATTTCTTTTTGTTCTCTTTTACTAATGATGGAAGTGTATTAAACTATTTCACTGCTTACTTTTAGTATTTTGTAATTGCCTTGGAGAATCAGTACTTCAGTACTTTTGTTGACTTTATTTGTAGTTAATGATAATGAATTTGACTTCCTTTCATAGTATGTGCTGAGGTTGTGATATCTTGGTAATGTATCTTGTTTAATTGTGCTTGATTAGATTTGGTCTGTGATGGTAGATGCCATTGAATGGCTTTGGAATGTGATGCTGACTGCTATCCTGGATACAAATGTAATTACGTTGTTGAATGTTGTTCGATTAAATCTGCATTATATCAGTGGATTCGATTGAAATAATGGAATTCAATCTGGTTGTTGTTGTTGGATTCGGACTTGGTTGTTGTTTCTTTTGACCTGGCAAGTTGCAAATGATATATTGTTCTAAGCACATTTGGTATTGAAAATTTCATATTTGTTTAGCACATTTTGTGTTGAAGAGTTCATATGTGATGACAAAAAGGGGGAGAAAAACTGTGATTTGAACTCGAATTTTGACATGTTGTATTTTAATCAAAAAGGTTGTAGTAATCGAGTAAGGAGGAGCTTTTTTTATTCATCTAAATTTAGATAGGCATTCGAGTAAGGGGGAGCTTTTGAGCTTTTTAATTCAATATTTTCAAATCACATTCAATTGTTTTGTCATCATCAAAAAGGGGGAGAATGGTAATCGTGATCCCGAATTTTGACAATTACAAAACAATTGAAGAAATTGGTCTAACATTTTTCATTGAGATCATTAACAGCACAGGTCATCAAGGCAAGGAATCTTGTTGAAGAAACCTATCAAAAGATGTTTTCAGAACTGTTGACTGTCGGCCGGACGATACCTTGTATCGGACGTCCGAAAAAACTCAAAATTTCTCTATCGGACCTTCAACTGGAAGTATCGGACGTCCGATAGACAGGGGGTCTATCGGACACTTCTTACGGACGCACAACAACCACAACGGACGTCCGAAGATATCCAAGAAGTTTTTTTTGAGCTCTCTGGCAGCTTTCGGGCGCAAGCCCATCGGACGCAAAAACATGTATCGGCCGTCCGATCATTTTCATGAAGATTTTCTGAGCTCACTGGTCGCTGTCGGACACAAAGCCCATCGAACGCAGAAATATCCATCGGCCGTCCGATAAAGATCGAAACAGCCTATCGAACGCTAGCATCGGACGCATAACAGAGTGTCGGACGTCCGATAGCTCCAACGGCTAGTTGACTCTTCAGTTTCTTCTATCCGTTGACCTCAATTCCAAGGCACTTTTTGGTCTCCTGTAAATACATGCCTTGTCTGAAAATCAAAAAGACAATTGTACACTTGGATAACAAGTTCTTAAGAGTAATTTTTGCTAGAAAATACTCTTTTTGTGTAAGAATTGTTAGTCTTGAAGTGTGAGTACATTGACAAGCTTTTCAATTGTGAGTGAGTTGATCATTTGTGTAGCTTTGTGAGAGTTTTCTGTAAAGAGTGTAAAACTTCCTAACTTGACTAAGTGGAGCTTGGGGCAAGGAGGAAGTGATCCTTCTATTGTACACAAGGTTGATCGAATCTCATCAAATTGAAGAAGCTTTATTTGAGGAATTTTCTTCAAGTTCAAGTGGAGGTTTGAAGAAGTTTGGTTTGCTTTCTAAATCTGTTTCTTTTCAATTTTCTTTTCGAACTCTTTGATTGAAATATCATCTATACATCTCGGTCTTGATTGTCTATTTGCTTGACATATTATTTGTGTGAGAAATTGTGATTAAAATTTGAAAAAGGGGCATTATTTGATTAGTTCTTAATTAACCTAATTCACCCCCCTCTTAGTTCTTTCAAAGGCCTCAAGATTAATTCACCATGTAAAAGGTTTAACACAATAAGCATCCAACTGTAGTAAGCATCCAACTGTAGTAATTAAGACTTTGCACTAAGAACTATGTCAGAGAGAGGAGCTCGATAGATTCATAAGCCGGAAAGCCTCCTTTCTGATTTCAACACAAGAAATATTTGATCACATCATTTTCCAAATCTTATATCCCATTTTTTGACTGTTTGGTAGGCCTACAAATAATTTAAGTGGCTACAATTGTCAAGTAATCCCTTAATGAAAATACAAGACATATAAAAGCAAAAAGATAAAAACAACCACCAAGAGTTAGCTGCAGGATGGGATACCCGGATAGCACCTATGCTCACTATTAAGACACACTATTAATATTTGCTTGTGCTTCTAGAGAACTTATTATGCACCAACAATTGGGGATATGCGATATGGCTCTTGTGACTCACTTAGCATTCAGTGTTCCCTGTGCCATGCGTGTCTTAATAAATTAAAAAAAATGCTACAATTTCCTGAGACATAATAACTTACCTCATCAAAAACAAGAAGCACCCCAGCACTATCACTGGCTGTGCGCAATGCCTCCAAAAGCTCCTTTGTGGCACTGTGTATACAACCTTCATCCTGGATAGGTTCTACAAAAACAGCTGCAATCTTGCCACTACTTATCAGCTTTGTTGCTGCTTGGGTATCACCGTATTTCAAAAAGTTGACTCCATGCATCACTGGTTCAAAAGGAACTCTGTAATGCTCATTGCTCGTTAAAGCAAGAGCTCCCATATTACTTCCATAGAAGCAGTTGCTGAAGGCAATGAACTCCAAAGGTGGCTGTTCTTTGCTCTGGTGCAAAAGATCTCTGAAATTTCCCTGCAAATTTTATTGCAGCTTCATTTGATTCCGTACCAGAGTTCGTAAAGAATACACGATCAGCAAATGAGCTTGCAACCAAACGCTTAGCACGTTCAACCTGAAAATTCTGCAATAGCTCTAGTAACATTGATCTTGCACATAAAAAAAGCGAGAGGGAAATGTAGAACACTAATCTAGTCTTCAAGGGAATTCTTATTTTCAAGAGTTAACTGATCCACAATTTCCACCATACCATCCAGAGTTCCCAAAACAAATCAAGTTTGCTAGTCCAGAAAGTCCTAAAACACTGGCAACTAACATATTCACATGCATTTAATTCCAAAATACTACATTATACTACTATCTTTTTCCTCTCCTACAATCCACACCAATTTCAAACCTTAAACACGCTCCCAATTGAATTAAAAGACCTTCAAACGACAGAAAAAACATATATTCCATATCAAAGTACCAATCACTAGTGATTAAAAGAATCCCATTTGCTCAAATGACACCAATTATTAGTTAACTTACTAAGTAAACAAAAGCAAGAAGCAGAAAAATAATTTAAAAAAATTACTTGTGGAACAGAGTAATATATATTGCTTACATAGGTGAGGGTATTAGCTTGGTGAGTAAGGGCCTGCAGCCAATCAGGATCACCATGGCCAAGGGCATTTACAGCAATCCCAGAGCTCAAATCCAAATAGTTTCGACCATCAATCTCTTTGGCCCACCAAAACCGTTTTCTCCTCCTCCATTATCTCTTTAGCCCTTTGAGCATTTCGTCCTAAAGCTGGCGACTTGGATGAGACAGAATCTGGTGCCGGGACGTCCAAATTCAGGCAGGCTAATGGGGACAAAACTTAGACGGTTTTGGGAGATTGAATAACGTGAATGGGGGAAATTAATTGGGTTGATGGGGAAGAGATGAATGGGGCTACTCGCGATTTTGATTTAGGGATGTGAAATTACTGGAATTGGCTATGGAGATCAGGATTTTAGTCACGAAAGTAAGGAGGAAGACGAAAGAGAAGAATGGTAAAGGCCGGGGGCGGGGCAGACATTCATTTTCAAATTTTTTTGGGTTATTATTTATCTTTTTGCTTCTGAATTAGTCTAGTATGCCGCCAGTTTGGGGATTCAATTAATAATTAACCTTAAATGGGGCTTTTTTATATACTAAAGTATTTCAATCTGCAAATTTAGGAATCAAAGCGAGAGTTAATGTACAATTGAGGGGTGCAAAATGAAATTAACCCAAAGCAGAAATGAGTTTGGAATAGTGTCATTGCTGGTAGGGCTGGGTAAAACTACCCACTAATCCGAAAACCCATGGATCCGATCCAATCCATTTCAAAAAATATAGTACCCAATCCGCATTATTTGTCCGGGGTAAAAGAGGGTTAGGTACCCACTTATATAAATGGCAGGTTAGAGTCACAGGATTAAAAACCCGCGAGTATCCGACCCGCCTGTATATATTTACTTTTATTTTTATATTCTTTATATATATATACAAAATATTATTTTTAGAGCTAACTAAGAAATTTTATTGAATAAATTATATGCTAAGTATGAGCACATGTTATTTATTTACAAGATTCATTTGTAAGGGTTATGATGTTATTGATTTTAGGGAAAAAAGTTCAACTGATATAGGATATGTATAAAAAAAGGGGCATTGCTTATAACAATTTTCATTTACTTTTGAATTCATTCATTTTTCTTTTTATTGTGTTCTCTTTGCATGTTTATTTCTCAGTATGAGACTTTTTCTTTTGTATAAAATTCATATTGAATGTTAGATGAATATGTAAAATATAAAAATAAACAAGTATAAATTATTTTTCAAAAAAAATAAATGATGGGAGGAGGGGGTGGGTACCCACCAACCCGATTTGCTTTTAGTGGGTACCCGATAATTGGATATCCGTTAATATGCAGGTAAGGATAAAAAAATAACTGACCTACAAGGTGTAGATCGAGTCAGCCAAATGCCTTATGGAGCGGGTACTCAACCAGTGCCCACTCCTAATTCCTGGAAATATATTGAACGTGAATATTATTTGGGATATTGTTAAAGTAACACCACAGAAATAACATATTAATAAAGTATCTCTTTGAGTTACTCTATATTGTCGTCAATCCTTAATTCCAAAACCACCAAATCTCACCATACCTATACCACTAAAGAGAAGGGACAACATTTATGGTAATACTGAAAAGCCAAATTATCTTAACGATTATAACGATTATTAAGACATAATATAGAGATTTTCTAAAAAATATAAGATTACGGGTTTCTTTCTAGACTGCACACCATTTACCACATTTTGATGTAACATCTGCATTTGTTTGTGTATGGTCCAAGACTACCTCTTTTGTTTCTCTCTTATTTTTTTTTGGCTGAGCAATTCTTTCCTTTTCTTTTCAATAATACTAGTTCTATGGATCCACCATGTACGCACTATATATATTTGCTAACAATAACCGTAGTTTCTCAACCTCGTGGACTCTCAAAAAAGCTACCAATAAAGGAATTTCTTTTTCCTTTACTTCAAAACTCTTGCTTCTGACATGTGTTTGTCATTCTTGCATTCTTGTTTAGTTCTTTGAATATGGATTTGTTAACTGCCACAAAGGCTCTTTTTTTTTTTTTTTTTTTTGTATTCCCTGTCAAGTTTGATAAGTCAAGCACCAGTTAAAAAAAAAAGGTGTTGCTTGCATGTATAGGCAGTTGTTCTGTTATGATTCGACACTTGTTCTGCTTGTATATCTCATTAGTACAAAATGGTGATAGTTTGTGAAAAAAAATTATTTTTTACACAAAAATCAAAACCTGATAAAGTTTATTTTTCCCAATGTATTTTTCGTCCCAAAATATATGATGAATCTTCGGTTGTCAAACATGCAATTATGCAAATTTGCACCGTACTCGGGCACTTCCAAAAGTATATCCTGAAAAATTACCGTCAGACGAGAAAAGGAAAAATGAGGATCAAAAGTATAATTATTTGCAGGTGCTTTTGTTGTGCTGTTATTCCTCAAGTCAATATTCTAGGCAACTCTAAGGCTCGTTTGATAAACCAATTCAGCACTTAAACTTAATGTGTTTAGATTTTAACCGTTTAGATGCGTTTGATAACAAAAAAAAGAACATCTGAATTAATTAAGTGGCACTGAATCTTTTAGGCAAAACTTGCTCCCAAAAATAAGTGATAAACTTTTCACTTTTCACTGAATGTATGTGATATACATTTAAATGTAATAGATCTAATACTTAACAATTCAATCAATTAATAAATTTAGATTTCAGATTTCAGATTTCAGACTTTAGTTTTTAAATTTCAGTTTTATCAAATGTACCCTAACTTATACTTGATAAAGTTTAGCAGGATCTGATTTCATGCCAAACCTAATAACAAAAAAGAAGAATAAAAAAATAACATGGAAGATAAAATTCTTTCTGGCTAGAGATATATTCTGTTTTCCTACCTCAATAACTTTGTTAAATTGCTAATATAGGAACAGTATTGATCTTTCCTTTTTTCTTTTTTCTTTTTTTTTTTTTTAAATATTTCATGCCCTGCAAAATTTGGCCTATGGCCACCTTTACCGGCTAATAGAGAAAGAGGGCCAATTGCTTGGGAAAATGTAAAAGCTGGGGAGCCTCGCGCGATGCGCGGAGATGGAAGATCTCAACTGCCTTTGGCAGGCTTCTTCTACCCATGATTTCCGTTGATCAATCGAGTATCGACTAAGCAGAAGCTAATAACGATTGAAAAATTATTCATTGTCATTTTGACTAATTCACTAGTTCTGGCCTTTTCAGTTTGCTCGGGTTATCCTAAGCAATATCGTCATGATACAACTTACAAGTTACAATTTTTCGTTTTATTCATGCATGATTTGGAATTACGCAATTTTAATATTTTACAATTGGTAAATGCTTTATCAGCATAAGTTTTACGTAGTATTTATTAATGAATTATTGTTATTAAAAATTACATGAAGTTAGGTTTTCTAATATCATTTTATTTAATTTGTAAAAACATGGTGGAAGTCATCAAAAAATAATCTTATGTATATACTTTTATTTCAAGATGATAAAACTTCTATATTTTTGCTGGAATCATGTAATTTAATTAAGCACATAGAGGTGCTTTTTAAGAGCAAAGCTTGGCTCAAACGAAATTCCTAGGTATGATTAGAATTAAATGTGGATGATTTAAAGAAATCGTGCATGAGTTCAGAATTGCCATAAAACTGTGTGCTTATTTTGGATTTTGTGCCTTCAAGTTGCTTCATTGCTTTTGGGCTAAAGCACTTCGTTATTTACAAATCCCTGGGAACATTTCCTGCCCTTTTTCCCTCACTGATCTAATATCCTATTGTTCTCTTGGTCTCTCAAGTCTGAGTCCAAACAGTAATAAATTTTATAACGTATCTGAAATGCAAAAGTTGAAAACTTCAATAGAGGCTCATTCTAATGTGAATTTCAATCACAGCTCATATTTTGAATAAAAGCAAACTAAATGAAATGTATAACTTTAAAATATATACAAAATGATAATTGATTTTCCATAATTATTTTAAGCTTTTTATATGAAAATGGATCTCTAGGGCCAGAGTGTTCGTACAAAAATCACGCAGCTGAAAAACTTTAAATCGAGCTAAAGTAGCTTGGTTTAATTATTCCAACATCGCCTCCCTTAAATCAATCTCTTCATTGTGGTCACCTCTAATGCATCTTGAACTTGAATCTCCATGGAAAACTCAGTCGCTGTATAGATGACGTGCATTTCCAATTTGTAATTGATCTTTAATTTCATCTTCGCTCGTGGTTGTGGACGAAACTTGTATATCTCAAACAATTTCTTGACTTGATCACTTTTATCAAGAAAGTCAAACATATTCACCCATTCTTCATTCAATACTCCATAATTCAATTCCTCCATATCACCAAGTAAATCTCCCAAACATATAAAATCATAATTTCCACCGCCAATGTTTTCAACAGCATCATATTTTCCTTTAATTTTTTCACATTAACAATTGTATCAACTTTAGTAGTACCACATTTTTCAGTCAAATCGTCCGCTCCATAATTGATACCAGTCGATTCCAATACTTGAATTTTCTCTTCAAACAATTCATCAACTTTGACAAAATCAAAAATTTCTTCATTACCACGATTTTTAGGAACATCTTTAATTTCATCAATGACTTCACTTTCTTCCTCAACCACATGTGAAATTTCTTCTTCAATCACAAATTCTTCATCTTCATGTGCGCCTATAAATTCTGCAACTTCTTCTTTGTTTAACTCATTAAAAAATTATTTTTCTTCTTCCTTATCATAAATTTCTTCATTATTAGCAAAATCATTATTACAAATTGCACCAAATAATATATGCAACTCAAAATTTGATTCAAAATCATCATTAAATTTTCCATCATCTACATACCTATTTTTGTCAAAGTCTACTTTCCAGAAACTACCAAATTTTGGAACATAGCCATAATGAGGATTCGTATCTATCATAAAATCAAAAATATCTTGCCAACATATGTGAGGCACATGAGAATGACGAATAAGTTTCTTAAAAAGCATCTCAAACATTAATTTTTTTTTTATAATTTGAAAAAACAACCTTGTCTTCTTTCTCCTTTCTTCTTTTGTCATCCGATTTACAGAATATGCATAAACAATCGCTCCTAAGTTACATTGCCAAAGATATCTTTCCATTGGTTCTCTCCACCACATATGACCAGACCAATACTTAATATAAGTAGTCAATACTCCAATTTTTTCACCAAATCAAATCTCTAAATAATGGATCAACAAGATCAAAAACCAACATACCTACTTGACAAAAATATTCATCTATCAACTCTCCTCTAGTTAGCTTCTTGGACTCCATAAATTGCAGCCACCTTGGATCCAATAATGACCTTAATTTTGTTTGCTTATTCTTGTCCATTCCCAGCAGCGGAACCATAATTTAAATTCACAAACAAGCCCTAATTTTGCAACAAGCCTTAGGATCAAAATTCAGAACTCTGATACCATTTGTTAGCACAAAAATCATGCAGCGGAAAAACTCTAACACGTACAAAAATATGTGGGAGAAGGAGGAGAATAAACTCATAAATAAATTCTCAATAATTTTATTAACTCAACAAAAAAAAATTTCTAAGTCGTAACATTTAGTTTACGACAACTCACAAATAACAATTTAAAGACTTTCTCTCAATCTCACAATTTGATTCAACTCAACTCTTCCCAATAATAATGTGCTAGACAGGTAGTATTTATAGACTAACTGCCCCTGTTTGGCAGCAGAGTTTTTTGGGAGTTTGTATAAAACTTTATTATAGCGTACTGTTAAAGTCTAAAACAAACCTTTTGACATGCTTGAGTTTTTTAAAAACTTTACTGTAGCAAATATGTGATTTTTTTATCACTTAAATTCGATCATTAACATTACTGTAGCACTTTATTTAAGGATTTTTGCATTGTTAGCCAATTGTCAACTTTATTATTTGGATTAATTTAAAATTTTTAAATTTAAATTAATTTGAAATTATTTGAAATTTATTTGTTTCAAATTTATTTAAAATTTTGGAATGCTATTCAATTCTCAATTTGTAGCTCGATTTTGGAAATTTGCGCATATGTTGGCATTAGTTATGTGCTTACCCACATGGCAACGAACCGGATAGGTCTGCATAGCTTTTGTGGCTAAAAAACATGTAGAGTGGATTAACGAAAGGCACAGCTACACAAGTTCTCAGAATTCTACAAGCCAAAAGGAAAATTCTTACAGACAACACATTTCCTAAAACTAATTAGTTCGGTGCAACCACACATGATCAGCCATTGCATGTCGAATTGTCTTCCATTCGCAAAGTGATTCTGGTGTCACATTGAACTGAGTCAATTGAGGTTCTTGGGCACCATTAGCATCCGTATTTTGGCCTATATTATCATCCACAAAATATTGATCATACAACTGCATTTCCTTGATGAAATTGTGCAACACACAAGCAGCAATTACAATATTCCTTTGTACCTCAATTGGGTAGTTCTTCATTGGCCCCCCAAAATTCTTGAAATGCATTTTCCATACCCCAAATGTCCTCTCTATAACATTTCACACCGAAGCATGCCGGCGATTAAATAGTCCCTTAGGCCCTGAATGTGATCTCCCCCGGGACCACTCTTGAAAAGGGCCATGAAACTAGGCATATTGCTATATGCTGTATTTACCACATAGTATTTACCTAACATTGGCCTTGTTTATGTTGGCCCCGAATGCAACCAAAGGAGATGAATTATATTGTTTAACAAGACAATCAATTATAGCAAGAATTCACCCAATAAATCAAGTACAAACAATTTATCAGGTGTACACAAAGATATGTCAAATTAAGCACAATAAAGATGTTACAATTGAGTAATAAAGAAAAGAGATAGAAAAAGAAATGCAAACCAAATTTTCAAGTTGCACCGAACTTGGATACACTCCACTAGTAGTTTCTTCAATTGAAGGTGAAGCTAACCAACTTATACAAGTGAAGGTTCACTCCTTCCTCATCCTAAAGGCCTTTAGTTGAGCCAAGGAGTTTTACAACTATCCTAATTAACTCTCAACAAGCTACAAGTGAAAGCTCATTCAACCAATTAAGAACTACTATTACAAGTGAGGCAACCTTCACCAAGGTTTTACTCCTCTTATTGAGTAACCTTATAAACCCCACTTTTCTCACACCTATACAACAACAAAGAATATTTCTACCCAAATATTTCACTTGTAAGCTTGTATTTCATATAAGCAAAAGTCTATCATGTTCTTGAACTTGTGGGTATTTATAGAGTGTGAGAAATGGCCTCAAGAAGTCTCCAACGGTAAAAAATATGGCTGTTAAAAAATAGCCGTTGGAGCTATCGGACGTCCGATGCAAGTGTCCGACAGGTTGTTCTCAACGTCTATCGGACGGCCGATGGGTTTTGTGCGTTCGATGAAACTTGCGTCCGATGCTGATCAGAGAGTTTGGATTTCATCTTTAATTCTATCGGACGTCCGATGATGATGATATGCATTCGATAGGAGTGTCCGATACTTCCCCTATCTATCGGACGTCCGGTACTTCAAGTTGAGTGTTCGATAGGGTGTTCTCGACTTTTATCGGACGTCCGATACAAGCTATCGAGCGTCCGACAGACTTTGGTGCCCTTTGCTCCTTTTGATTGAGTTCTTCAATTGCATCATTTGCCTTGATAACCTGAGCTGCCAATATACTCAATGGAAAACATCAAATTGATTTTTTCAATTGTTTTATAATTATCAAAATCCGAAATCACGATTTACATTCTCCCCCTTTTTGATGATGACAAAACAATTGAATTCATTTGGTGAAATGAAAGCTTTTGATAAAAAATGTGTATAACTCCCCCTCATTTTGTGAATCGTACGCAACTTGTGTTTTGAGCATAAATATACACAACTCCCCCTTTCACAAACCACCAATAGTCAAAAGCAGTGGATGCAATCAAAAATTGAATATAACTCCCCCTTACTTGGTAACGTCTGAACCAACCATATGAATCAAGCATTCAAACCATTCAATACATTCAAACCAACTATAACTCCCCCTTATTTAGTCATCTAAACCATTCAACAATTCAACCACATTTAAACTTCAAACCAACCAATTTCTCCCCCTTTTTGTCATCACAAAAAAAATCAAAGGAGCAATAATAGTTTGAATACCAATATCCAAAATGCCAATATCCAACATACCGAAATCAATATCCAACAAATACCAATATTACAATACCAATATCATCAATATCACAATACCAATATCACAATACAAATATCAATACCCAACATTTAACAATTCTAACATTTAACATTTAACAAACACGAATATCCAACATTTAACAATTCCAACATCAATATAAACAAAACACCAAAGTAGCAAAGTGCTTAATGAATTATAGCCCAAAGTTTTTTTTTTTTAACTAAGAGAACATTATGAATGAGAGTTAGTACAACATGATCTAATAATCCACATAGATTTCATGCATTTAATTATATTTTTCTTCACATAGCAATCATTTTGCATATGTCCAAATTGGCAACAAAAATGACACATAATACTAGAATCATTCACAAAAGTAGGTTTAATAAATTTAGTTCCTCTTTTTTTAGAAATAATAAAATCATTTTGGCTATATAAAATATGGTTTTCTTTTCTTTGTAAAATATTTTGTTTCTTCTTTTGGAGAGAAGTATTCAAATCATTAATTCTTTTCTTTAAAAGATTTTGTTCCTCCAACATTTTTTCATAAAACTTTGTTTTATTTTTCAATTTCTTTTTCAAATCATTTTTGCAATCAAAATCAATTTTGTACTTTTTCAAATCATCATTGTCTTTTTTTAAATTCTTATTTTCTTGAAAAGTCTAGAATTTTCTTTCAATAAAACATTTATTTTTATTTTCAAATCCTTGTTTTTGGCATAAGATTCTTTCAAATTTTTATGCATTTTGATCATAAGAACTTGCATATCATCATCTTCATCACAAAGAGAGTGATTAGAATTTACCTCATTATCTCCAAAGGTCATAAGTGCCATTTGAGTCGATTCTTCTTCTTCTTCCATTTCTTCATCCAAATTGCATTCATCCCAAGTGATTTTGAAATTCTTGAATTTTTCTCTTCTATCATTACTTGCTCTTCCTCCTCTAGAGCTCCTTTTATTTATAAGATTCTTCATTGTCCTTGCTATGTTATTTAGCTTCACATCTTCATCATCTTCTTGTAAGGCCTTGAATGCTATGCCTCTCTTGATCCATGCTTCATCATCTTGTATTTTTAATTTCAACTCATAAGAGGTTAGCGAATTTACAAGGGATTCAATAGACATAGAATTTAAATCTTTTGCCTCTTCTATAGCGGTGACTTTATTTTCCCATTCTTTTGGCAAGGCATTCAAAATTTTTCTATTTTTCTCACCCAAAGTGTATACCTTGTCAAGCAATTCAAGATCTTTAATAATATCATTGAATCTACAAATTATTTTATCAACATTTTCATGAGGATGCATTTTAAAATATTCTTATTAGGCAACAAGTATAGATTTTCTTTGTACTCTAACATTGTCACTCTCTTCATACATATCTCTCAACTTATCCCATACTTCCTTGGCCGATTTGCACCCTTTTACTCTAATAGATTCATTTGCATCTAGAGCATTATACAATACGTTCATGGCCTTGGCATTTAAAGAGAGATTGAATCTATCTTGAGCACTTAATTCATTTCTAGTTTTAATTCTATTTCTACTGGTTGTTTCATCTATAATTGTAGCCTCATAAGGTCCTTCACTAACAATAAACCACAACTCTATATCTATAGATTGCAAAAATATTTCCATTCTATCCCTCCAACTAACATAATTTATACCATTGAATATGGGAGGTCTAATGATGGATTGCCCTTCTAAAAATAATACATTATTGGTTGCCATCTTTACTCCTAAGCCGATCGAGCTTAATCTCAAGGTGACCAAGCTCTGATACGAATTGTTGGCCCCGAATGCAACCAAAGGAGGTGAATTATATTGTTTAAAAACACAATCAATTATAGCAAGAATTCACCCAATAAATCAAGTACAAACAATTTCTCAAGCGTACACAAAGATATGTCAAATTAAGCACAATAAAGATGTCACAATTGAGTAATAAAGAAAAGAGATAGAAAAAGAAATGCAAACCAAATTTCCAAGTTACATCGAACTTGGATATACTCCACTAGTAGCTTCTTCAATTGAAGGTGAAACTAAACAACTTGTACAAGTGAAGGTTCACTCCTTTCTCACCCTAAAGGCCTTTAGTTGAGCCAAGGAGTTTTACAACTATCTTAATTAACCCTCAACAAGTTACAATTGCAAACTCACTCAACCAATTAAGAATTACTATTACAAGTGAGGCAACCTTCACCAAGGTTTTACTCTTCCTATTGAGTAACCTCACAAACCCCACTTTTTCCACACCTATATAACAAACAAAGAATATTTTTATCCAAATATTTCACTTGTAAACTTGTATTTCATGTAGACAAAAGTCTATCATCTTCTTGAACTTGTGGGTATTTATAGAGTGTGAGAAATGGTCTCAAGAAACTCTCCAACGGTCAAAAATATGGCTGTTAAAAAATAGCCGTTGGAGCTATCGGATGTCTGACACAATGTTGTGCATCTGATGCAAGCATCCGACAGGTTGTTCTCAACGTCTATCGGATGACTGATGGATTTTGTGCGTCCGATGAAGCTTGCGTCTGATGCTGATCAGAGAGCTTGAATTTTATCTTTAATTCTATCGGACGTCCGATGATGATGATATGAGTCCGATAGGAGTGTCCGATACTTCCCCTGTCTATTGGACATCCGGTACTTCAAGTTGAGTGTCCGATAGGGTGTTCTCGACTTTTATCAGACGTTCGATACAAGCTATCGAGCGTCCGACAGACTTTGGTGCCCTTTGCTCCTTTTGATTGAGTTCTTCAATTGCATCATTTGCCTTGATAACCTGAGCTGCCAATATACTCAATGGAAAACATCAAATTGATTTTTTCAATTGTTTGTAATTGTCAAAATTCGGGATCACGATTTACAGTTTAGCAGCTAAGTTTTTTAGAAGTTTGTATAAAATTCTAGTGTAACTTACTGTAGAAGTTGTAGAAAAAATTTTTGGAAGTGAAGCCTTGTTTGGTAGTTGAGTAATTTTTTGCCAAGTTTGTATGCTGCTAGTTTTTTACGTACTTTTGCTACAAGAACCTTAAAAACCTTCCAAAGTTTTAATGCAAATTTTTAGCAAATTTGTATAAAACTTGTTTGTTTCCTACATTATCTGCAAGAATCCTCCAAAAACTCCCAAAATTCCCAAAGTTTTTAATATAAAAATCCCAAAACACATAAAAAACTTCACTTCCAAAAATTTTTTCTACAACTTCTATAGTAAGTTACAGTAGAGTTTTATATAAACTCTCAAAAAACTTAACTGCCAAACAAGGCCGAAGTTTTTTATGTGTTTTAGGGGTGTTATATTAAAAACTTTGGGAGTTTTTTAAGGATTCTTGCAGATAATATTGGAAACAAACAAGTTTTATACAAACTTGCTAAAAATTTGTATTAAAACTTTGGAAGCTTTTTAAGGTTCCTGTAGCAAAAGCAGATAAAAAAACTAATAGCATACAAACTTGGCAAAAAACTCAGCTGCCAAACAAGGCCATTGGTTTAGAAAACATCGCATCAGGATTAAAAACGGCATCCATCAACACATGACTATCATGGGCACTGCCTTCCCAACCAGTTCTAACATATACGAACCTCATATTGTGATCACAAGCTGCTAGAACATTTTGGGAGAGGGTGCTTTTCCTGTTACAAAATGCATCCTGTTCTTGCCTTGGGACACTAGTTGAGACATGGGTTCCATCAATTGCCCCAATACAGTCCTAATTAGCAGGAGCTATGCATAAACCTTATGAAATAGTAAGTTTAATGGCGATATTTATAAAGTAAATATGATAAGTACCTTAAACCATGGGTAGAATTATCTATTATTTAGGATTCTAGGGTGAGTAGCATTTGTGTCTCTATGCTGGCTATTAATATGCGCCAAGTGGATCAAGGCATTGCAAGTTCGGCAAACATGTCGATGAATGGTCTCAATGGAGTGCTGGAAACGTTCACTTAATGTCCTTTGTGTAAGGTTGTGGCTAAGACCATATAACTCAATTGCTAATCCTTTTTCCAAGGTCACGCTATCATTGGGCCCCTCAACAATGTATCCATCATCCCATAGTACTTGACAAAGTCGTATGAACGTGGGCACATTCATACGCATATTCTCTAGCATTCTAATGCCATGTTCATGTAGTAGCTCCTGCACCCATTGTTGCCTGGTCAATGCACTCATTCGAACCCGTGGTCTCGAAATTGCTTCCTGCCCCCTTTGAAAGTTCCAAGAAAGTATAAAAAGAGTGGTAGTTGCATTTCTTGCATCATTCAGGTTATCTAGATTGATTCCAAAATTAGAATAATTCCCTACCATTTACAATTCATACTTTCATCCTGGACCTGCATGACAGCAAAGCCAGAAAGAAGTTTAATATGCCAACCCAAAAAGGCAAGTTAAAATTACCAATAAAACAGGCCTAAAGTGTGTAATATAGTGAAACATGAATAGATAAGCAATGCAGATATTCCGAACAAGCATAAATAATGTACTAAAGTTAAACCTAGATGGAGAAGCAATGTCGATATCCCAAATCGACAGACATTATATACTATAGTAAAATCGGAACAGATAAATAATGATGATATCCCGTAAAAAGTTGTAATATGCAATACGAAAGCACATTCTAGACAATAAGTTTCATTAAAAGGAAAATGACAACTCAAAACAACTCATTACTATACCAAGGTTTTGCAACAACAACAAATTCCAACAAAGACCTTGGCCACACGAAATGCTGCCGAAGCAATTCAAGACACAACCAAAGTATTCAAGTTTGTCTTAAAAACTAATACATTAATAAAAGATCATATTCCACAAAGCAATCCTGAGCCATCTAAGTAACTGACAATCCCTCTTTGTGAATAGCTTAGTCGTCCAAAGTTCCCCCATCGATGTGCAATATTCATTGCACACAACCGTCTATGCACCTCACTTTTCTGACTCAAAAAAGTGAATCGGTGGGCCTCAAAATCAGCTAAGACTGCGGCTGCTATGACATACACTTTGTTTGGCAATTCTATTGCCTCTAGAGCATCATGTGCCTTGGTTACTGAGTAGGGGCCATCATCAATGTTCACTTGGGAACGGGGAGGGGGAGGGGAAGGGGGAAGGGGGCATCTACAAAATGGGATGTGCTACAGCTTGAGGCAAAAGTGGCATCCATCAATGCAATTGCATTGTTGTAAGAACTTTGACTTAGGCCAAGTGGGAGACCAAGTCCTTGGATGGATGAAGATTCAGGCGTTTTGCGCTTTCCTTTGGTCTTTGATTGTTTATCAGTAGACTTTCAAGCTGTGGGCGCATTTTGGATTTCATCCTTAACCCTATTTTCTTAGGCTACCTGGCTTTGCCTCTCTTATCTCCTCATTGATATTGATGGCAAGCTGACTGGAGTCTCGTGAGTATCTCTCTTGTGCATCCATTCCATCAAAGACATTGGATAACATGTAAAATACTTCACAGTTCTTGTCCTTAAACTGTAAGAAATCTGGATGGTCCTGCACAATCCATAAAATGAACACAAATTTTATCGGTATAAGTAAAGCTATCCCTATAACAACGTAGTGGAAAAACAGCCTAAAAAAGGAGCAAGCGATAACCTTTAGTACGGCTTTCCATTTCTCATCATCCATGGTTATTGTCTTTAGGACAGGATTCCATTCGGCACTGGTTACCCTTAGATGCAGGCGATTGTATTCAAGTGTTTGGGTTCGCATAGCATAATACTTTACCTTGATTTGGGAGACATGAAATCTGCAGCCCTTTTTAGCAAACATGTCAACTATCGCGAGGAAAACCTCACTCTTTAGGTTGCCCTTGTGAAGTCTATTCTGCAACTTAAGTTCAACCAAGCACTTCGCGAACTCGATCTCTCTCTCCACTGGAAATTGGGCTCGTCCTAGCCTTGATGTCCCAGTTTGATGTTCCATTCGCTTTTTTTTTTTGTATTCACATGTATAAACCATATATAGTGGTAAATGTACAAAATTTATGCAATGTCTTTCTTAACCTTATGAAAAAGTAAAAAATATGCGTATGCATGCAGTTGTTTTAGATGCATTTAACACCAATTTATAGCACATATTAAGTTCATAAGAAGCCATGTTTATTTGCTCATACGTTGAAGTAATTTGTAATGTAAAGTTGTAAGTCGTTCTCTCCACACTCTGAATGGGAAGTAGGCAAAGGAGCAGCAAGTATGAGTTTCCGGGCTGATACAAAATGTAAACCAAATCAGATAACGCATTATTTAGAAGGCCTACGTACACAACATCCAAGTAAAAAGTGCTAACCTCTTGCTAAGGACCGAGTAACGAAGGCATAAACCTGCCAAGAACCAATTATATTCATCACTTAATTCCAAATCAACCAACCAAGTCATCATATTCTCCACCAATCATGTGAGAAATAAAAAAAAATGAACTCATAAAAGAGTAATGCATCTAAAACAAGAAAAAATCAATTCAAGGAAAACATGTTCTATTCATTATTCCAGAAAATTTATAAACTATACAATTAATTTGAATCTGCAAATCATAAATTCCAGCCAAAAATGGACTAAATATAGCATGTTTCTCTTACTCCACGAATTGACAATATACTACCAAGAACTTCCAGAATCCTCTTGTACAGGATTTTAAGAAAGAATCCAAAAATAATGTAGCATTTGGACATACACAACCAGCAAATCTGGGCAAATGACGACCCAAAGCAACAAAGATTAGCAATTAGATGCAATGAAAATTCTCGAGATGCAATTTGCCAGTAACAGATCCATCAAGGAGGAAAGACACAAACCACCAGCTAATTCCAGATTTTTATTCATTCCGATTCCTTCTTAATTTTAACAAGAGTATTAATTCAAAAAATGTTTAAAGAGGCAGGACACACACTAGCTAATCCGCAAGTTTTGATAGTCCAATTAAAGAAAAAAAAAAGTAAGCAAGTAAATTGAACTATCATGGACCATATGGATGGCACTGGAATTGTTGCTTCAATCTAGACACACATAGACGCTAATCAAAACCTATCGGAAGCAACGAACCTCTGCCTTAGACGAAACTTATCGGAGGAAAGTGGAGAGGAGAAAGGAAGGGCACATCGTCTACAAGAGGCACACGACGGAGACAGCAATTGACATTGCAAGTGAAGCTCTGCCTCTCTTTCTTCGAACAATTGTAGCGGTCGTCAAAGCCCAGCCTCCCTTTCTCCTGAAAAAATTGCAGCGGCAGACGACAGGAGGTAGATGGTGGAGACGTTGAGGTTTTCAGTGATTCACCAGTAGCGATCGACGTGAAAGGTGCTGTCTCTCACTTGGGGGCTTCGATTGATTAGGGTTTCTAAGGCTTACAATAAGCAGCACTTGTTTTTGTTGGGCGAGTTCTGAGTGTCAAGTTTTTTTTGAGGGTCAAGTTTTTGGAACAGTACACCCGAGAGTTAAAGTTTTTTTCGTGTTCCTATAGTTAAAGTAGGAAAAAAAATGGGTTTTATACAAACTAGCAAAAAACTTGAGCTGCCAAACAAGCCCATTGTCATTTACTCAAAATAGTAAGGGGTTATCTTTTGATTCCCTACCTTTGCCCCTTCCTCTTTCAAGGGTGGATATAATGTTTGAACATAGTATTGTAGGCCCTATTGTTATTGCTCATATTCCTACCAACTCTCAGTAGCACACGTGATGATGACTGAAGCAAGAAACAAGTTGCTGAAATTTGAAACTTTTTCATAATGTGACAAACATGCTCTTACACGGCAACTTGTAGACAAAAAGCCATTGTGTCCCTACTTTCTTTTTTTTTTTTTTTTGGTACATTGAAGGCCTAATGGCCAGTTACATACTAATCAAGCGTGGAGATGAAACTCCCTTAATATCCTCGTTCAGTGTTCCTTTAACTATCTGAGGGGTTTCCTGTAGAATGAGTAAACCCGGGCTTAACTCATGACTCCACCTGGCAAGCTTGTCCGCGCATCTGTTGCCTTCTCTCCAAGTATGGCTTATGATACAATCCCATTCCTTCTTGAGCTAGTACTTGATCGTGCATATGACATTAAAATATGGGCTGTCTGGATCAGTTTCCTTCACTAAATTAATCCCGGCTAAGGAATCCAATTCTAACACCACCTTCCTACAGCCATTCGACCATGCTAGCTAGAAGCCATACAACATTCCCCATAGCTCTGTTAGGATGTTAGTTGATTTCCCAAGATTGACACAGAAGCCCTTAATCCATAGTCCTCTTTCATCCCTGATTAAGCCTCCAGTCCCTGCAGTTCCTGGGTTTCCTAGCACCGAACCATCCACATTGACCTTGACCCATCCCACTGGTGGTTTCGACCAGTTTATGAATTTGAACTTGGTCCTTTTGAAGTTCTCTTCCTCCTTAAGCACCTGTTGGGTTTGCTCCACTTGACATTTGATCCTTTCCAAGAATATGCTAAAATTCAATTCCCCTTTACCAGCATTCACTTCATTCCGGATTAGCCATACCTGGTGAACTACTGTTTGAAAAGTTAGTTACCAACAAATTGCCATGTCTCTTCCTATCTGTTTCAATTTCAGATTCCAGTCCACCCAATCCTGGAGGTCCAAGCCTTTGAATTGCTTCCATTTAGCCCTGTCGACCAGGTCGTTCCAAATGTTATCAATCCAAGGACAATCTCAAATTGCATGTAATGTTGACTCAAAGGTGCTATGACAGATTGAACATGTTCCATCTGAGTGCAGACGTCTTTTGCATTTTTCGCCATTTGTTAGAAGTCTCCTTTGGCGTATCAGCCACAGTAGACATTGCCATCTCTGAGGAACCTTTTGTTTCCAGATGCACATCCATCCCTTGTCGCTTTTCTCGAGCTGCTCTAATTCTTGCATGCCAAGTTCATAGGCTGATTTGGAGGAGAATTTGCCATTATCCTCCTGTCCCCAAACAAGTAGATCTTCTCTGTGTTCTTCTGTTGAAACTAACACAGTCCTCAATTTTGACAGGCTTTCAATATCCAAAAACTGCTTCAAAATATCCCATCTCTATCCCGATCCTTCTTGCCAGTAGTCTCTCACCTTTTTTGATCTCTCAAGTTTAGAGAGCTCCCTTATGCAAACTTCCTCAAGGGCCGTTCTGTCTAGCCATTTATCTAGCCAGAAGAATACTTTTTTCCATTTCCCAATCTCCACCGAGAACCTTCCTCAACTAGGTCATTAACTTTTCTCAAGCTTTTCCAGATGTGTGACGTACCACTTCGCAGTGGAACTGGTTCATCTGCACTCCTAGCATATTTGCTTCGCAATACTTCTGCTCATAGTTCGCCCTTAGAATTCCTTTATCTCCAGTTAAGCTTGGCAAGTAGAGATTTGTTCATGACTTTGACTTTTCTGATACCCAGTCCACCTCTTTGCTTTGGTTTGATTGCTGTTTCCCAATTTACAGAATGTAACAATTTTTTCTCATCAGAATCTCCCTATAGAAAACCTCTAATACACTTTTCAATGACACTGAGGAAGGTAGAGACACTGTCTGTATGACGTAGTTGGGGATAGCAGATAGCACTGACTTGACTAATTTTAGCCTGGCAGCAAAGGACAGCAGTTTTCTTTTCCACCCGGCTAGTCTGCTGTGGATCTTATCCAGCAGCTCAGAGAAAATTGTAACTTTGACTCTTTGGTGGAGTGATGGGACTCCCAGGTATTTGCCAAGGGTCCCCGTCAAGGGTATTCTCGTTAGCGAACTAATTGTTTTGCTTCCAATTTTTCCACATTATTCGAGCAGAACAGCTTGGATTTTGTGATATTGACTTTTTAACCTAACAAATTACAGAAATCCTACAAAATTCCCTTGATAACTTCGGCTTGATGTTTCCCGAATTTAGCAAACAATATAAGATCATCTGCAAATAGTAAGTGGGAGAGCGGTCTCCACAGAAGGCTTTCACAGGTTTCCAACTGCCATTCTTAACAGCTTTCTCAATTAGGTGATTAAGCCGCTCCATACACAGCACAAACAAATAAGGCGAGAATGGATCACCTTGGCACAGATACCTCTGCGGTTAGAAAGATGGCAATTTTTCTCCATTCCAAATCACCTCCATAGAAGGAACCTTGACGCAGCTCATGATTACCTCTACTAGATCTTTTGGGAAGCCTGCTAAGTTGAGTGTTTGTTCCATGAATTCCCAACTTACCCTGTCATATGCCTTTTCCAAATCAACCTTAACAATCATGATGCCTTTATTTCCTTTCAACTTCCTTGCAGTATGGATTACCTCCTGTAAAACCACAATATTGTTTGTGGCTTGTTTACCTAGTATGAAGCTGCACTGTGTGGCTCTAGTGAGATGGTTCATCAAGGGTCTAATCCTGGCCACAATCAAGTTTGTAATCACTTTGTAAATGACATTGCACAGAGAAATAGGCCTAAATTGATTGATTTTCTCCGGTCCTTTCACCTTGGGAATGAGGGAGATGAGGGTGTTATTCACTCTTAGGGGAATCCTCTTATCCTTGATGACTGTTTTCACGAAGGTTACAATGTCTCCTCCCATAATGCCCCAGCCTTTCTGATAGAAGAGGGCTTGGATTCCATCCAACCCTGGCGCTTTGTCTCCTTTCATGTCAAATAGAGCTGCCTTGATTTCAATTGCCATCACCGATCTGCTCAGCATCTGCACTTGACTGGTATCTAAATCCAGGAAGCCCACACTACATTCTTTTGTCAGTTCGGTCTCCTCTACGCTTCCATACAGATTTAGGTAGAAGTCTCTTACTAATTATTGGAGCATTTCTGGGTCTGTATGCCAGTGTTCTTGGTCATCCTTCAAACTCATAACTCTATTTCTTCTCCTTCTTATAATGAAGATGAATGGAAAAATCTGGTGTTCCTCTCCCCAAATTTGAGCCACTGTACTCTGGACTTTTGATATCAATGTAGTTCCTCTTGATACAGAATGGTGTTATACTCCTCTACTAGTTTCGTTTCCAGCTTTTCCAAAAATCTGCAACTTCTTTCTGATAAGCCTCTTTGAATACTGGCAATCCGTGCAAGGCACCTTCTCTTCCTTCCAAAAATGTTCCCAAACGTTTGTGAATTCCACTGCACCGCATCCTCCTTAAGTTTTTCTATTTTCTCCCAAATATCCAATGCTCCTCTCCAACTTCCTTCAACCATTTCCCAAAATAGGGGGTGTGTGAACCAAGAAATTTTCATCTTGAATTGCTGTCTACCCTGCATTGGCGTATGCCCTTCTAAATCCATCAGCAGTGGGTGATGATCAGAGTGTGTGCGTGGAAGGTGTTTCAGGTGTGCTTCAGGAAACATGATTCTCCATTTCAAATTACTAATTGCCCTATCCAACCTTTTTCTGACTACTGTGTCTCCTTCGCGAAAATTGGACCAAGTCAGACCTGGGCCTGAAAATCCCAGGTCAATTAGATTGCGATCCATAATAAAGTTTTGGAGATGATGCGATTTACTTGACCAAAAGGGTTTGCCTTCCAATTTTTCAATGCTGGCTACAATATCGTTAAAGTCTCCAATAATCATCCAAGGGAAATTGATTTTGCAGCCTACCTGAAGAAGATAATGCCATAGTTCGTTTCTCTACGCGGCATTCAGAGAAGCATAAACCACAGATAATAACCACTCTTGTCCCTTCTTAATCTTGACAATCGCGTTAACCACCTGTTTATTTGTTGTAGCTACTTCCACATTAATCTCCTTATGTATGTAAAACAGCCAAATTCCTCCGGAAAAACCTTCTGCCTCCACACAGTGATGCCAATCATACCCCAAGCTCCTGAGAAGAGGTTCCACATTGCTGCTTGGTGTTCTTGTTTTGAGAAGAATCAAAATTTCAGGTCTGTGAGTCGCCACTATTTCCTTCATGTTTCTTCTAAATCTTCCGTTGGCTGCGCCCCGGCAGTTCCAGCTTATCATCTTCATGGCAGACATTAGTGTGTGGTTGAGGTTTCCACCCCCATCCTCTCTGTTTCCCCAATCTCCTTTTCACTTCCTTGTATCACTATCTCTTGTGAGTCCCTCACAATTGAGACTTCTGAGCTGCAGTTCATATCCTCTAATGGCGGTAGTAGCTTGGCCATTTGTGAGAGCTGGTTTTCCATGCCTCTATCCTCCGATCCATTTCCTTTATCTCCTGGGTCTATTTCCTCATTTCGTTTCCCTCTGTTTAGGTTCCCCCAGAAAGGTAATCCTTGGGCGGGCGGTTGACAATTTGGGCTCAATAAGGGAAAGATTTCTTTGTTTAAGATGAATTCCTGACAAGTGGGTCTCTTTAAAGGTTCTTCGTTATTTTCCTTACTCGTTAGGGCCAGCTTCCTTCCTTTCGAGCCAACAGCAGTGGTTCTATTTCCAAATTGATTTTTAACCCCCAGGGGTCTAGTCTTCTTATTGGGTCCCTTGATCTGGCCCATTGGGTTCTTTGAATTTTTACCCTTAGTTCTCACCTGGATACCCTCCTTCTTCTTCTTGAATTGGACTGGTTGGGACAGTTCTGGTATCTCAACTAGCTTCTCCTTTACTGCAACTCTATCATCTCAGGCCTCCAACTCTGCTTCTCCCTGCTCTTGGTTTAGGAGTGCAGAGAATCTCGATCCCCCATCGCCTTAAGGTACAAATGATCTCCAGTAGTCCTTAATCTCTTCCCACCTACTGGAGAATGCCTTGTTGGGATCCACGTGTGCTTTCTTCCCATCCAATTGATTGCTCCCTGCTGCTTTCTTGATATTTACCCTTACCTCTGATTGCGGTTTCCATCCCATAGCTTGGTCCTCTATCAGGCCCAATTCCTTTGCCTAATTGAGCCCCAATATTTTGTGTTCTCCTGCCTCTCCTAGTATTAGCTACCATCCAGGGGCCATAAGGATTTTCCTCAGCACTACCTGCTTTCCCCGGGTCTCCAGTCCGATCCTTCTATTCCTCTGCCTCGCTTGGTTTACCCCCACATTCACCAGCAATGTGGCCATATTGGTCGTAGCTGAAACAGATTTGAGTTAAGCCTTCATATTCAATTGCTTGTAGCTCCCTGTTGACCCAGATGTAGGGAAGCAGGGGTTTCCTTAGATCCACCTCTACGCAAATCCTAGCGTATTTTCCCCTACTAGCATGGGCTGTTTGATCATCTATCTTAATTGGTCTACCCATTTCATTGCCTAACCTCATCAAGAAATCTTCAACGTAATATTCCACCGGTAGGCCGGGGAGTCTTATCCACACCATCGTAGAGTTGATATCCTCTTTCTCTGCCCTAAAGTCCGGCCTCCACTTTGCCACAATTACATAGTGGCCTTGAATCATCCAAGGGCCTCCATCCAGTACACGGTGGTAATCTAGTTTAAATCTAAATCTAGCAATATAATACCCCTTCTCCAAATCAATCAGCTCAAAATCATTATCCAGCTTCTAGAGTTCCATTAACTTTTGCTCCAGTACTTTGACACTCACCATTTTCCCAAGAACTTTTAGCACTAAGCTTTTCCTCCAGGTTTTCCAAGCCATTTCCTTCTCAGACTTAAGAGAAATTAACTAGGGAAATTTTAAGGTGGCTATCTCCTCATCCTTCTTCCTCACCTTCTCGTCCTCCATGCCATCATCATCCAGGTTATCCTCCTCGTCAGATTCTTCATAGAAACTCCCTGGATCTTTCCCCCGCTTGAGAGTTTTTGCAAAGGTTCTGACTTTAGCAATTCCATCTCCAAACAGCCTGCTGGTTTCTTCCGCTCCTCCTGAGAACATATTTCCTACTCGGGATCTCAATTTTAGGAGAGATTCCTCCGTGAGCTTGCGTTTAAACTTCTTTGGCTCCTGCCCAATAGTTACTCCATCTCTACCATCCTCTTCTTGCGGTTGCGAATCTTGGATATCCAAGTCCATGAGTGGACTAGAAGGTCCAGGATGAACACGGTTGCAGAAAGCACTTAGCACTTTTTGACGTTCTCTCTCTAACTTTTTACATTGTGTCCCTACTTTCTGTATCCTCGATACCACGTCCAGTACTTTAACCGTTTTGGAATAATTTCAGAAATCTCCCTTGAAGTTTCTAACAGTTGCACTGGCCTCCTTCTTGATTTCAAAAATTTTAGAGACCTCCCCTATCATAAAATTGAGCCCCATTGCGTACATCAGACCCAGTGAAACGACTATTAGAAGTCTTGCAACCTATAAGGTATTTGGCAACTACATGGATTCAATCAATTAAATCAATAGTTGATCGAATAATAGAAATAATCACAATTTAGAGCTAAAATAAATATTTATTTTCCCATTAGCAAAGGGTGCTAATTTCTAAATAATCACAATTTAGAACTAAAAAATATCCAACTTGTGATTACAAGTACAATATTTGTTCATACATTTTCCAATGCTTGAAAGGACCATATTTTGTTATTCCAGTTCAACTAGTTTTCTTATTATAGTTTCTTTATTGCCACCCAATTCTTGAATCTAAACTCTTTAGAATTTTTTTCTAATTGATCATTGTTGTTGTTATATATTCTCAAATATAGCTACTATAAAAAGTAGTTGTAGAAGGCGAAAGTTGATACTTTGTATTTACCAACATTTGTACTTATACATCCTAATTTTTAACTTTGTTTAAATAACAATTTATGGCTCCGTTTGGATTAGTTGTTTTGGGGTTGTTTTTCAAAAATGCTATTGTAGCATTTGGGATGTGAAAAATAGTTACCGTACCTGTCTTTGAGGTGTTTTTGAGAGTGTTTTTGGAAAAATTTTTGGGGGTATTTTTAAAATTAAAAATTTATTTGGGGTAATTTTTGGGGTATTTTTAAAATTAAAATTTTATGTGGGATAATTTTTTGGGGTATTTTTTAAAAAAATTTGTTTGGGGTAACTTTTTGGGGTATTTTTAAAATTAAAAATTTATTTGGGATATTTTTTGGGGCATTTTTATAATTAAAATTTTATTTGGGGTAATTTTTTGGGGCATTTTTAAAATTAAAAATTTATTTGGGGTAATTTTTAGGGTATTTTTAAAATTAAAATTTATTTGGCGGGTGGTGGTGGGGGTGGGTTAATTTAAAAAAAAAAATACCCCAAATAAATTATTTCAAAAATATCCCAAATAAATTTTTAATTTTAAAAATGCCCCAAAAACTCCAAATAAATTTTAAATTTAAAATTCTCCAAAAAAACCCAAAATATAATTTTAATTTTAAAAATACCCCAAAAATTACCCTAAAAATTTTTAGTTTTAAAAATGCTTCAAAAAATTATCCCAAATAAATTTTCAATTTTAAAAATGTCTCAAAAATTTATCACAAATAAAAATTTAATTCTAAAAATACCCAAAAAAAATTTTAAATTTAAAAAATAACCTAAAAATTATCTTAAATAAATTTTTAATTTTAATAATACCCCAAAATGCCCCATTAAAATTTTAATTTGGATGGAAGGTGGGAGAGGGGAGGGGAGGAGGGGCGGGGGAGAAAGAGCGAAGGGGAGAAAGAGAGGGGGAGGGAGAGAGAGAGGGAAGGTAGAGGAGGGGAGGGAGAGAGGGGGCAGGAGGAGGAGGTGGTGGGGTTGGGGTGGAAGAAAAAGGATAATTTTTTTTTTATGTATAAGTTGTTTTTGAAATATTTGTTTGAATTGGTATTTTTATAATTATTTTTTGTTGGTGTATTATTGTAACATTTGACATCTGAAATACAGTTTTTCAAAAACAGGTTCAAAAACATCGAATCCAACGGACCCTATGTTTTTATACTAGATTAACTAACTTATGTAGCATATGAGAGTCATTTCTGGAATAATAGTGTATCCTCTCCTAAATCTGATTTTTATTTTTTGTTTTTTTAGATTGGGCTTGACTTATTACAAGTTAACTTGTTTTAAGGGAGGTTTTTAAAAAGTTTTAAAACCTCAAGGGAGACTAGTGCAACTGTTAAAAACCTCAGGAGAGATTTCAATAATTATCCCTTAGTGATTATACTAGCGGTATAAAAAAGTGAACTCTTTTTCATCATCTTCATAGAGTCTTCTACGTGTGCCTCAATAGAGAAGGTCCAATGATTTATAGAAATTTGTCAAGTAGCGTGGATTAATTTCAAGAGTATAATAAGAGTGTAGAGAGCTTTATTTAAGCTAATTGCATGGGAAAAGTATAGCAGAAATATTTTCCAAAAGTTATAAGATAAAGGGAGCTAGGAGATTTGAATAGAAGATCAAAGCTAAGTTATCCTTATGATTGAAAATAAATGTCCTAGTTTGAGCATTAAACAATTGAACTTGATAAATACGAAAATTAAGAAAATGGTGAAACATGTTGATTATCTTAGATCTATGACAAAGTAAAAAAAAAAAAAAAGAGTACTGACAAGTTAAATTGATTTTTTTAATACTGTTGGAAATTGTTTTGCTCATGAAAGTTGATGTAAACTCTTTTTTTTTTAAGCTGACATACATTTTTTAACTCAAAAGTAAAAATATAGTACATGGATAGTGTCAATACAAGGAATTTGAACATTAACAAGTTTCTTACTAAAAAAAATTTTTTTTTTGGTGGGAAACTTTATAGTTCTATATGTTAGTTAATTTTACATTGGTTTACTGTTTTATACTAGACTGGGTTGCTGTCCAATGAATCAACATAATGAGAAAACGCAGGAACCAAAAACAAAACAAAAAAAAAAAAAAAAAAGAAGAAGAAGAAGAAGAAGAGAAAAATTTGCACCATATCGAATACTGTTTTGATGCTTCATCTTTTCGCGAAGTTCAAAATTTTATTTTTGATTGCCCAGTGTAGATTATTTGGAAAAAATTATTTAAAATAACACTACAATACATTTTGTGATGCGATATATGTAAGATTAAAAAAACTATTGATCAATGTGATGTATGTAGAAAAACAGAAGATAAAAATCGAGTAACACATTTGAATTGTTTGTTAAGTATTATTTATATTTATTTTCTATGCTGAAGGTAGAATACCAGAATAATCCCCTTTCAACCACACCTGATCCTTTGTCTCACTTCCTTTCAACCAAACCAAAAAGACATTTTCTTAAACAATGACTTTGTGGTTCGAATATACTAACTAAAATGGATCAATGGATATTAACTAACTTTACTTGGGAAGCGTCTAATTAGGCAGATTCTCACCCTTTATCCCAAAATCTCGGCTTTACTGGATTAGATGTTAATACTTCTCAAAACTGGTCGGTTAGGGAATAATCTACACCAGTTTGTATGCAAAACTTAATCAACTCATGATTAATCTATATTCACCTAGTGTTCCATTAGCTTTGAGTACAGGCTGATAAGAGTAGACAAAGAAATGAGAAGCATTGACATAAAAGAGTGCCATATTTTCTTCGTTCAAAAGAATGGAATCCGTGCAAAAAATGCAAAATGGTGCAGTGTTTAACATGGATTATTGATGGCGCCTCTGCTGTAATGAAATCTTGATCCAAAACTTATGGGAAATCAAGAATTCTTGATTCTTAATTTACTGTTCGCTCTGTCCTATTGAAAGTATCATACTTTCCATTTTAAAATATTCCGAAATATTTGTTATCTTACAAAATTCAAAATTACTTTTAATCTCTTTTTCTAATGTTATTTCCACATTTGTCCTTATTTCATATTGAATTCAAATTTAAAATTTGAATTTTTGAAGATAACTTTAGAAAGAAATCTACTAACATTACCATCAAGACACTATGTTTAAAAAGTTGGAATCCCGAAATGCGACAAATAATTTGAAACCAAAATGCAACAAATAATTTGGAAAGAAAGAAGTAACAAATAGGACATTTATTACACGCGGGTCGTTAAACGTCCAGCTAAAATTATACCTAATAATTCCCCATCTTTGCATCATCAAATTTCAGCTTTTTAGTGCGAGTTATCTGTCCAGCAGCATTTGCATTTGAATCCAAGAGACTCAAATATTAAATGGACAAACAATCTAGAAAGCGGATGTGCTAGCAGAACTAATTGAAATGCTCGAATGTAGTAGCAACTTTTTCCGAAATAAACACAGAAAACTTGCCTTACTTTTCTAATAAATTGGACGGATGAATTTAGGAAAACACAGCAGCACTGAAAATATTGAATAGGGTTTACAAGTTACACTAATTCGCAGAATACAATAAGGAAAGAAAGGGGGGTGGGGGGGCAGAATAACTGAAGCAACTTGTAAAATGAGTAGTATTCTTGTTCCCCTCTGGGGATTTGATCCTCACGATTATGAAAGACGAGAAACAAAATGGAGGATTTGTGAAGCTAGAGAAGCTGGGAATCCCGTCGATAATCCAGTTACGACAAACATCTCAAGAAATTAACTAGGAAATTAAACAGAAGATTGTCAGGATCAAGCAACTCTTGCCTAACCAAACGATTCAGCGAGGTGTTTTGAGGAAGAAGATTGCTGTAATAAAGCATGGTTGTAATTGAAGCGGCTGGTTCTGTCACCAATGATTTCACCAGTCTGGCCAGTGAACGGAGCGTCAGCGCTGCAACAATCTGCAATACGGACCAAAAAAACAAAAAAAAAAGATTCAAATTAGGAATCCAAAAAAATTTATTCGTCAGCTTCGCAGATCCTAATTTCCAAAAACTGATGACTAGACATTAATTCTGATGATTGAGTAGTAGATTCCAAAGCAAGCATACCATAGTAAAGAACAGCACCACAAAATAGGCTTTGACGTTTAATGGATTTTATTCTGTTAAATTTAAAATGGATTTGTAGCTGACATTCAGACCTACCGGTCCACGCTTTGGCTTAGTGAATGCTGACAGATAAACCTATACAAGGCATTGTAAAGTAATGTTGTAATGCCACGAAGCCTAGTGAGGCCAATTGCGAATTACAAGTGGTAGTTGCCCTTGAACAAGGGAACTGGGAGGAAGTACAAATCTCAGCATAAGATGAACCGTTAAACTCTGAGATGGAAGTGCACAAGATTTACCAAAAGTGCTGAAATCAAAGCAAGTCAGCTGATACATATTACTGATGGATAATCATAGCAATAGAACATTTGAAAAACTTGAATAGGCATTACAAGCTGGAAGGTACAAGGTATCATGAACAATTCTACCAGCTAAAATGGGAATAACAATCAGCTGTCAGCCTTTGGACTCATGATTTCGACTTCCCTAGGAAGCGCCTCTGTGCAAGTGATAGCCTAGATCTAGCAACTCTGCCCTGCTCCTCATCACTATCCTCGCTATCTAACACAATCACTGAATATGTATTGCATGATGGAGAAGTTTCTTCCAGTTTATTCATCTCTGCCACGAACTTTGCTCTACAATCTTGCTTGGGTCGTTCAGGCTGCTGCTTCTCATCATTGCAGCTCTCAGGTTGCTCAGAAGGAATCTTAGATTGCTTCAAGACTGCATTTCAAACCGGTTATTGATATTAATGCTTGAGTCGTGAAGAGGTTTCAATGGCTGTCTCTCAAGTGTCCTGGAAAAGTTATTAGATAAGTATGTGGCATGGTTCTCTATGCCCCTCTCATAACCAGTTTCAGATGCCACTGACAAACTGGAGGATATTGTACGATTCTTGCTCTCCTGCACAATGTGGAAGCTTGAATTTGGATCCAGGTTCGTTATGTTATCCCTTTGCAGATCCTGATACGAACTTAACTTACGGAGAGCAGATTTCCTACCAGCCAAACCTAGCTTCCTTTGTTTTATCCTGGTGAAATCATTTCCATCCCCATTAACAATTTCACCACGCTGTTCTCTGCCATCATGTCTGATTGTTTGGGCCAGTGGAATGTTTTTGTGTGACCCATGAGAGTGAAACTGAAGATCAGACTGCTGAGGAACAGAAAGTAGCTTCTCATCATCATCCCCAGTTCCTTGGTTTGAGTCAAGAGATTCTAGCAATTTCTTTTCTCCAACTTGGTCTCTGTGCTGTTACCTTTTGAAGTACCATGACCATCTTTATTTTTATTCTGAGAATACAAATCAGGCTGCTCCAAGGGCCCGGATTTTGAAGATGGCATGATCAAGCTTTTGCATTCTAAAAGGCTGGACACTCATTTGACACCACATGAATCACATGATTATCATGCTTCACATTGAATGCTACAGAAGGTTCCAGTGATAGTTTCTTCCTCGTCCTTGGTGGCTCTTGATGAATTTGGCTATGATCATTGGGTGTTATCATTGAATCTTTTTTCAATCCTTCAAGTTCCATCTGTTTTTCATGGAGATGGCTAATTGGCACTTGATTTACTCCCTTTCCTTCATTATTTCTTTGATCTAATTCTGAAGATTCCAATGACAACTTCCTGCTGATTCCACATAATCTCTTGTGGCTGACTTCATACTCGTCAACTCTTTTTTCCTTCACTGATGTATCCATTCCTTCATCAACTTTTGCCTACATAAAGCGTGTATGAGTACCAAAATCAGAAACTCACAGACACGGAGATGCTAGAGCAGAAAACTGACTAGTTGGATGCTTGGCTTCAGGACAGCCTGAGAAACTTGCAGTCTACTAGCAATTTCACTTTCACCAACCCTGGCATACTTCTCAGTCAAGGATCTTGCCTTCTGATCAAAAGCTTGTCTATTATATTTGTACTCCTGGCTCTGTACATTAATGAGAACAAATTACAGAACTGAGTAACCTGCTCATAACAAGCATTTTCCACACAGAAATTGAAAGTGTATTTACTCACAGCTTCATGCATCAGGCCATCATCAGGATTTGGTTCACTCAATAACAATCCGATGCTTGTCAAGACAGTTGAGATGTTCAAAGATGGTTGCCATGCACCCTGCAAAGTTGAAGCCACATCACCAGCCATGCAAATTAAACCATAGACCTTTTCAAAAATCTGCCTGCAGGAAAGAAAACTAAGTGCACATGGTCCACCAAATTCAGCAAACAGAGAGTAGGGTCTAACAAACTTCTTGTATCATCAATCTACCTTTTAATAAAGATCCCTCCTGAAGAAGCCAAATAATATATATTGCCTTTTTAAGATGCTATTCCTCAAATTGTAGTTAAATGATGCGAGGAAGCATGAGAATATTGTCAATGGATGCTAATACACAAAATGTCAGATGCCGTATTTTGGAGATCTCCATGACTGTGCTTATTTCAGTTGCACAAACAAATTCAAGTCTGTTCTGACACACTTCTTACTAATAAAATAGGGAGTTTTTGCCTGAGAACCCTTTGGATGCAACTATTGGTCTACCTAATGAACAATTTGTTTAAGTGAGCTTTGAAGAAATGAATTATTCTGATATAGAATGGAAAAATTAAGCATCCAAAGAACAATTGAAAATTAAGCTATAAAATTGGTGTCCAGTTTTTGTCACCCATGCATTCTGGCATCGTTCCAATTGTAACATAGAAATTTCAATTTCATAACTCTATGCAGAAGTCAAGAATTGAGATGTCTTTAAAGAACTGAGGGATGAAAATAAAACTGAAAAACCTTGGGAGGAAGATTGAGGATATCCAGGCAAATGCGGCCTCCGTTATCAATGTTGGGATGATATATTGGGGTGGCAAAGGTCACCATAGGAGGCTGAAATGGGTACCTAAGTACAACAAGGAATAGTCTCAATCTAAATTATTGCCGGTGACACAATTTATCTACATATAAAAGAGAAAAAATTTCACCATCCACCAACAGGAGGGGGAAAAAAGAAAGAAAGAAAGAAAAGTAATACCTATCAGGTATTTGAATCTTTAACCTAAAGACCCCTTTAGCATAAACAGTCCCTTCTGGACCTTCAATCTCTGTACAAATACACCATATTAAGTAGATTGATGCAAATGTAGATGTAAGTAAAAGAAGCAATAATAGTATGCATAAAGACATAATTGCCGAAGATTTACGGGCGTCGATGGAGGAAAGAGAAGGGGCAGAGGAGGAGGAGGAGGAGGAGGAGGCGGAGGAGAGGGAAGGGAAAGAGGCGCCGGGAGGTGGGTCAGTGAGGAGTAACTTGAGCTCTTTCTGCATCCGGAGATTGAGTCTTGCTGCTTGTACTTGTGCCATTTCTTTCCTCGATTTTTTTTTTGGAACTAGCAGATGTTCACCATGCACTTATGCCCGGTATTGGTTAGCATAATCTGAAATTTCCCAACAAGATCAAATTCCAAAATAGTTGTTTAAAGGGGGTGAAAAGATCCATCGAAAGAAGGATAGTTGATTTAAAAAGGAGAGAGAGAGA
Organism: Gardenia jasminoides; assembly: GCA_013103745.1. Taxonomy (NCBI): domain Eukaryota; kingdom Viridiplantae; phylum Streptophyta; class Magnoliopsida; order Gentianales; family Rubiaceae; genus Gardenia; species Gardenia jasminoides. The sequence goes on from CM023105.1 coordinate 19,681,504, forward strand.
GAGAGAAGGGAGATAAGGAGAAGGTTTAATGCAGCACCATGCTTAAGAACATCATTAGTCAGTTACAAGTTTGATAAGAAATAACTTTATGATTAGCTCATAGAAGTGGAGAAATAAGAATGTTTGGGTAGTAAATTATTTGGGACAATTTGATGAAAAAAAATACTGAAACATTTTTTTAATATGATACATGTGAGATAAAAAATAATTGAAAAATATGTTGATTGTATAAATAAATAAATAAGATAAATAATCCACTATCCAAACACTATCATGCTTAATGCAACAAGGGAATGTGTAACTTTATGATGTCAAACAAATTGCTCTATAGAGTGTTGTCAAAGCTTTGCATCTGCTAGTATACCATCATACAAGCAAGCATTAGGTACAAAAAGGTGGAGAATATAAGTGGCATTAGCTACAAAAAGAGCTTTAGCTCATGATTGTCAATTCCTTCCTTCTTTTTCATGACTGTCACTTTTTTCCCCCCCTAATGATTCTATTAGAGGGCCAAAAAGATAAACTTACAACTGCTCATGCACTTGTGATTATCATACTACTTATCTTTGGCAGCCCTACTAATCTTGTCTTTAGAGTGGCTAAGCTCAGAATAAAATTTTACCATTTGTGTCAATTTCTTTTCATTGCGTATTTACTATTCAGTTTGGTCACACAAACTTGATTTTATCTTCATTCCATCATGTCGATATAAATATAAATAATCCATAATGGAAAATAAATGAAATGTAGCTAATAACGAAGTGAAAGAGAGAAATATACCCTGAATTGTTCATGAAAAGGACCCCCGCCTGCAACTACTCTCCATAAAATCCATATAACAATAACAAACAAAAGAATGAAACTATATAAAAGAGGAAGAGAAATCCAGAAAAAATCTTTAACAATTGGGATTCCAGAAACTCATGGACAATCTTATATAAATCGATTCCGAATTCATATAATGCCCTAATGTAATCAGAACAATCCCAATTCAAGAAAGCATCCCACAAATCCACATGAAACTCAAAGCCCCAGTAAAACCCTGACCACTTAAATAAAAAAAAATTGCAATGGAATTGCTGAAAGGGGATTAGTCCAAGAAGTACTCACCTTTTTGCTGCCGTGTGGGGAGAGGTTGGGGGATTTTGCAATAGATTTCTAGGAAAAGATGACTGAATCAGGAAACAGTGGCAGTGGGGGCAAATGAGAAGAGGATGGGGAGGGTAAAAAGTTTGGTGCCAATGTGGTTGTCTGATAGAAGAAGAAGAGAAGAGGCGCTAAAATGAGTGGTGAAGCAACTTAACGGCTAATATTAAAAACACGAAGATCCAAGGGCTACTCTTGAGCCACATAAACTTCCGCTAATGTTTCACTTTTGGATAATTTGAGAAACCTCCTCATTTTTTACACCATCACCTAACACTTTTGAATAACTTCAAAGTATCATCACTTGCTTCCTTTATTTTCAAACTTTTGTAACATTATCAACCTAATTCAAAATGTAATGCTAAAAAATTTATATTTGGAGTTTATAGATAATTTCATTCCAAAATTGATCTTTTGTTGTGTTTCTTTAATTTTTATAATAAACTAATTTGAAACCCCTCAACATTTGAAAATTTATTAATTTACTTTTTTAATAGAAAATTATAAGTTTTTAACTTTGATTGGATTGGAAGATCCTTTAAGAAAATTTATTTTATAATTTGGACAAAAGATATTAAAAATTTACAACTTATGAATAATTTACAAAAATGCAAAAATCATCCATAATATTATATAAATGAAATAATTTTTTTGGCATCTTGAGAGCATTTCAAATTAATTTTTTTTAGCTTTCTCAAATAAGTTAGAAATACAATTTTAAACACCTTTTTTTTTAAATTCTCCAAGCCTTCGATATGGATTAAAAAATGAAAATGCTAAATAATTTATAAAATTTCTTAAATTCACTCAAAATAGCTTACATAAAAGGAAAAGTTTCTTTATTTTGTAACCTAAAAGACACCTAATTAGCATATAAAAAAAAAAAAGGCTGGACCCAATGTTAAAGCTTTAAAATCATGACCGACCCCCCAATTTGCACTACTTTAGTAGAAGAAATCTACCATTTCGCCAAAATAATCAATCCCCTATTGTCACACCAAATGATTGAACCCCAAAGAGGACAAAATTTTTCTTTTTTTGCAGTTTAAAAACATTTTAAATGAATATTCTCTTTTTTTTGGTACTTAAAAAAAATTTTCGCTTATGCTTGTGGCTGCTATATTCTATTCGATCTTAATTATGTCTTCATACTTTTGTCTTTGTTTTTAACTTTTGATTGATATACTTTTTATTTTGTAATAGTATAACAACTGAAGGGCAATGTTGGAAAGTAACTATATGTTCTTTTTCTTAACATGAGTACTTTAATAATAAAATTTGAATTAAGTTTAAAATGTCAGAAAAATTAAAATTAAGGGAGTTAAGTAATATTTTTAAAACCTGAGATGTGCTAAGTGATATTATTAGAAATCTCAATAGAGGTTTCAGAAACCATCCCTTTACTTTTAAACACACAAGTGCTACACAAACGTAAAACTGCCAACACCTACAAAACTTACGTGGTCAACATCAATTTTCCAATAAGTCCACTCTTACCCACAACCAAGATAAATATAAAACAAGTGTAAGGTATATGATTTGACCAAATAAAAACACTTAAATGTGTTTTTTTTTCCTAATTTACTTACATAATAATTTTACATGCTACATACACACATGCTATCTTATTCATTTTATGTTTATATGAGTAAGGTGCTTCTTCTTCTTGTTTTTTTTTTTTTTTTAAATTTTTTCTTTGCAACAACCAATTCCAAACTTGAAATGGACATTGGAAAACATCAAACACAATCTCCACATATATCCAGTAGAAAAATGCTTAGAAAATGTAACTTTTTTTCTATGTGGGGCAGCAAACGTAGTAAATCTTGAAAGTAAGTTACTAAAATAATGCTTGGAAATTAACTTTTTTTCCATGTGGAACAGCAAACATATAAAATCTTGAAAGTTACTTCCAATAGAAGAGGTATAAAAGAATTTAAAAAGCTTCACAGCTTTTTCCTAGCAATTCAAATTGTTGATGCCAACATATTTCTCCTAGTTATAGGCTCAATCAAGAATCGTTTATGTTTGGATTATCGGGACTGGTCTCAAGTTCGTCCTCATCTTAATTCATGCAATACTTGTCGAGGCAAGAGCGGTGTAAGGATTCCATTTCTTAACTTCTTACATGAATGAATTCGATTGATAAATCACTCCCAATATGTATCAAAGAAAAACTCAATACGGTCCAAATGAGCCTAAATCCATTAGTTCAACTTTCATATCTCATTTAACATGTATTAGTTCAATTTTTTTCATATCTCATCTGAGATGTATTTTTGGTGGTACACGTTTATCTCTAAGTTTAAGCGATCTCATCTAAGATGTATTTTTGGTGGTGCACATTTATCTCTCTGAGTTTACGTGGTATTTGTTAAGAAGGGAAACGATTGTGTTGATAGGACATGACAGCAAAATGACAAAGACAAAAATTGTAGAAATTCTAGATTATATTTTTCTTATGGATAATTATTAGTGATTTGAGATTTTCTTGTTGTACAAATACTAAAATTTGGTATAAAATATTTATCTTTAGAAGCAAAGCAAACAAGAATCACAAGCACCAAAAGATCCCACTTAAAACCGAGAACAAGAATCACAAGAATCACAAGAAGCAAAAGATCCCACATAAAACCAGACAAAGCATCAAGCTAATCTGTATAGAAAATTGCTTTCTCATTCTTCAATTTTTTTTGGATTATAAATGTAATTAATTACAAGATGGACATGTATTTTACATTTCTTATTGATTGTCTAATTGTATGTCCTATGTAGCGATTTCAATTCTGGTATTTTTTTTTTTGGGAAAATCCATTTTAAAATTTTTTTACACCATTCTTTGTATATTGAATGTCGCTGGCTTCAAAAGCCTTCAAAACTTGATAATTTCAAACAATCAAGATAGGCAGCAAACAGAAAACTAGTGGATGAATTCACTTCGCTAACTCTTTTAAGAGTGACTTTTTGTCTTCTATTACCGATCTTACTCCATAAATCGAATCACTCTTCTATTTATTTTTCAATTTAGGCAACTCTAAACGAAAGATAGTCTCAATATAAATACGTTTGGACTTGAAAAATCAAGTCATTTGCATTATATTATGGCATAGATGTCACTCCAAAAGATATGTAGAAGACATTGGATCACATGACTATCACAAAAATTAAAAGAAAGCCTTTGATGATGTAATGAATCAGAGGGTGGAATAATACGTGGTAATTTAGGAGAAGAAATGAATACTAAGTTGTCAGGTTTAGGATTTTAATGCATAATCAGTTTCCATTAAACAGCTGAAGCCGATGTAGACGTATTACCTACACAACTTTGTACATGAAATTTGTATTTTATTCTTATTATTTTGATTTCCTTATTTACTCTCATTAAGTGTTGAATGTATTGGTGTTTGGAAACTCACAACCGAGGATATGCATCTGTAATTCCAAGGTCGTATATTTAGCCACACGATTCATTTTTGTGTTTAAAATTTTCAAAAAATTAGTGGCTGTGGCTTAATTTTATTTTCTTAGAAGGAAAATCCTATGCTGATAAAGTGACAGAAAGAGTCTCGGATTTGTGCTTCATTCGAGGTTGTATATTTAGGCACAAGAACACATTTTCGTGTTCAAAATTTTTTAAAAATTAGTGGCTCTGACTTAATTTTATTTTCTTAGATGGAAAATCCTATCCTAAACGATATTACAACTAAACTACAGAAACAAACTAAAGAATTACTCATCTCATTAATTTTAGAAATTCCCGTATTTATATTTATCGCTTTGTAATATGGTGATTTAAAGTCAGTTTTTGTAAGTAGACTCTTCTTATAACACTCTATGTTGATAATATAGTAGGTTAGTGATGGAATTAGCAATGAAGTTGAAATGAATAAGGGTAAAATGATTAAACAAATTGCTGCAATGTCTAGTGTTCCTAAGGTGTATTAATGTGTAGTTTTCATTTTTGTCTTAAAAATCTCTAAAACATCAGAATTTATAGCAATTTATTTTCTTAGAACACTTCTTTTTTTTTGATAATATACCAGGTTAATGATGGAGTAACAACAAGTTGAACCAAATGGTACTGAAATCAACCGAGGTGAAACAAATACACAAAGTGCTCCAAAGTCTGGTATCCTAAGATATTTCTACCAACCATGAGTTCTTGTCAATTAACTTTAGGATTTAGTAATGTTAAGCACTTGCCCCACTAATGTGGCTTATAATCTTGAGTCGAGAACAATCAATTTTATGCCTGCTCTGGTTGAATCAATTACAATAACATTTTCAGCTATAGTTTCTTATTTATGGTAAAACATAGTCAATATTCATGTAAAGGAAATAGAGTGTAAAATAGAAAAAGGTTAAATATAATACCTATAAAAGGAATACTAAAATAAAGCAATTGTTGTTTCCAAAAAGTTATTCCAGTATTGTTGCCTTCTCATGATTGTAGACTAGAATCTTACTTCGCATGTGTCTTTATAGATGTTGTGGCATTTCTGCATCAGTCGGCCATTTTTCTGATCTATTACTCTTTTTTTTGTGAGTTCTTTCTTAATATTAGATTGATTAAATTTTCATACAAGAAGAAAAGTAGAATGACTACATGCTAACAACTTGCTCAAGGTACTAGAAGACTTTTTGGAAATGACTAGGATCCGTATGGATCAGATGTTTTCTAGGGTGTTTTTTTAAATATGTTACTGTAGCACTATATGTTAAAAACTTTTGAGTTAATTACAATTTATCCTCTTAAGATATACTCTGATTCTCATTTTATCACTTAACCTCTTAGAGACAAAAATATACCTATATTATTCTAAGTTTTTATTTTTAAATTTTCTACTTCCTTTAATCATTGAACTTTAACTTGTGATTTGATTTTAACCATTTTAATTGATGCTAGTAAAGTTTCACAAGAGATGAGCATATATATTAGGGAACACACTAACAATTGATTTTTTTTTTAAATGGCAATAAAAAAAGATCCTAATAAGCAGAAACTCAATATAGGAAAAACAACAAATAAAAATCCAGTACTAACATGTTAATGTATGACTTGTAGAAATGGTTAATTGATTATGAAAGGTATAACTATAAGGAAATATAATAAAAATTTTTCTAATTTCTTAAATTAGAAAATAGATTATATTGATTTGTAAAAAATATATATAGTTTTTGTTATTTTAGAGTATGGACATTCTAAATTTTTTGTTAGAGCAATTTATTATTTTCTTAGAAATAAAAGATTTGAAAAAAGAAAACTAATTTGGAATAAAAAATAGAAGAGATACAGAAAAAAGAAAAAATAACATAGGAGATAGTATTTTTATCTCTCACGGGGTCAAGTGACACAAAATAAACATTAGTGGGTAAAATGAGAATTAGGATATGCCTTATGCAGAAAAATTATAATTAACCCTAGATGGTTAGGTATTTTTGAGTATATTTTTGACAATGTATTTTGGAGTATTTTTTTGAATTTAAAATTTAGTGAGATATTTTTTAAATTAAAAAACTCACCATCCACCACCCTACCACCCTTCCCCTCCTCCCTTCTCTAGCATCACCATCACCACCACCTCTCCTCTTCCTCCTCTCTTTTCCTCCATCTCCTCCCTCTTCCTCTTCGTCCCTTCCCTTCCTTCCTCCTTCTTCCCCCTCTCCTCCCCTCTCCTCCCCTCTCTTTCTCCTGCAACCCTTCCTTCCCTCCCTTACCCTCTTTGGTCGCGATTGACGCACTCAGATCTGGTCACAATAGCACGAACCAGGGAAGGAGAGGGAGGGGAGAGGGATTGTGGAGGGAAGGGAAGGGAAGGGAAGGGAGGAAGAGGGAGGAGGAGGGAGAAAGGCGAGGAGCAGGGAAAGGGAGTGGAGAGGGTGGGATGGCAATAGCAGTGGAGAGGAGGGCAGTGATGTGTGGTGGTGGGTGGTAGAAGATAGGGGTGATAGGTTATTTTATTTTATTAGTTATTTGAAATTTACATGGATTAGATATTTGTAAAAGTGTTTTTGGGAGTGTGTTACTATATATAGTATTGTACGCCAATTTTACACTTGTGTTTAGAAGACCTACTTATTCACTAAAAATATGACTATATTTTTGTGTTATTTCAGGATTTAAGAAGCAAAGATACTTTTGGGAGATATATGCTAAACGACGATATGTCTGCATGCACCGAGTCTTGGCTACCAAAGACAACTCCAGCGGGCCTTAGGGCTTCAAAGCACCACCAAAAAAAAAAAAGGAGAAAGAAAGAAAGAAAAAAGAAGGGACAGCGACAAAGATAGCGGCAGTAGTCGGTGTCGTAGTTGAATAGCAAGTGCTAATCGTGAGCAGTGGGTAGGGGCATGCAAATTCGAAAATTTTTAAATTTTCGATCAATTCAAATTCAATTCGAAATTTTAAATTCGGAAAAAAGGAAAATGGAATTAATAATGGAACTTCTGATTTCAAAAGTGGCAAATTTGATTCAAATTCAGAAATGGGTTTTTTGAAATCGGAACCGATTTACTGAATTCGATTTTGAATTCGAATATTATATAATATATATATATATATATGATATATAATATATATTATTTTTATTATATAACAATATTATATAAAAATATGTTAGTTGATCAATCCATGTAATAATTTTAGTTTAGTATATTATTATGTTTAATTAACTTATAGTATAAAAATTAAAATTAGAAATAGAAAATTGAATTCGGTGAATTCGGTTATTTACCGAATTCCGAATTCCGAATTCATTTCGAAATGAATAATCGAAATCGAAATTGGTCGATTCTATAGGTTAATTTTTTCGAAAAACTCCGATTTCAAACTTCCGATTTACTGATTTCGATTCCGATTCCGATTCACACTCCTAGTGGTGGGCAAGCAACGGTTGAGAGACCTATCAATAGGGTATTTTTGTGGTGGTGGCTTTACTGAATGATTTTTGTACACGGTCATAAAGTGTTTAGAATTATTTTGTTGGTCTTTAATTTTTTTTAACAAATTTCATCTTTTGGAGTTTTTGGTCAATTTTCTTTTATTCGCTATTTCTTCTTGTCTAGACTTTGTCGGTATGTTCCTAAATTTTGGAGGATATTTATTCTTCTGATGTGCAAGATGATATTTATTCTTCTAATGCGTTTAATTTTAGTACTTCTTTTCAAAAAGAAAATATGGTGTTAAACATAAAATTTTATTTTGATTTGCTTGTCTCAACTAAGAACACTAGTGTAGCTTGTTAGCAATCTGTATACATACATATACATATACACACATGTTATGTATATACTCTGTGTGCTCGTCTATATATATATATATATATATATATATGTATATGTATGTATAGAGTGTTGATAGAAGAGGTATTTTCATGATTTACCAGTTCTTTAGTCAGATTCAGACTCTGCTATGCATAGGGGTGACCGTTATTTTGCTAAACTTTAGGGTTGGAAATGTTATTTGGCCAAACCTCACGGGAGTAGATGCAATTTACCCAAAAAAAAGGATAAAATTAAATTTCTTTTCCTCTTTCCTAACTAACGCTGGCCACTAACGACCTTATCCCGCCAAATCATTCCCAAACCTCTCTCTTTCTTTCCAGGGCTCTCTGCTCTGGACAGACTCCCATTCCCTGAAGGTCAGTTTTCGGTCGCTCTCTCTGCAGAAATTTTGTGCCTTAGTTTTAATTTCGAGTATATTCAGAGTTGGAGAAGTATTGAATGCGCAGCCATTTTGCCATTGATGGGGTGGGTAAGGATGGACTTGGCGGTGGTTCGTCTCCGAGTGCTTGGTGGTTTTGGGCAACTCTGCTGGGTGGAGGGGGAGTTGGGATGTGTGTGGTTTGGGGAGCTAGAGGTAATTGAAATGAAGGATGGTGCTGCTTGAAGGGATTATGGTAGGAGGGATGGTTAGGGGCCTGTTGGTCAATTGCAGTGTGCAGTTCGTAGGGGAGGAGATTTTTCCCTTTTAAATTCTTGTCGTTGCGATTATTTGCTGCATTATTGAGTGCATTTGTTGTCTTAGTGTCTACATTGTTTCGTGTAGTTGAAGACGGGGAATTGTTGAGGCCCTGGTATAGGAGAGAGCAGGGGCGTGACAGGAATTTTTAGCACCACGGATGCTGTGAGGCACGCCATTAATCCTTCACTGTAGAGAAATACTTGTGTTTCTTGCGTGGATTTTATGCTTTCAATCAAGGTTTGCTTATTAAATGCTTGATGTTTTAGTCTGCAGAATGGAGTTGCTACGATCAACTATGTGTTTGTGTAGCTGAAAATTTGACGGATATGATTTTGGAAAAATGGATTGCTGCATTTCAGTAACTTTCTAGGGATTGCATGCAAAGCTTCTATTTCTTTTCTTGTCTTTTTAGTTCATTAAAGCTGATCCTACCTTAGGTTAAGGCCTGCTTTTTCCCATTGATGTTATGGAATTCAAATTAATTCATTTCAAGGGAGTTGGTTTATAGTTTTAGTCTGTTGAGTTTTTGTGATCCCTTTAACTGAAAGAACTTTTAAGGGTAGAGCAATTGGATAGAAAAGAGCAGTTAATCTGTTCTACATTACTCCAAATAATAACTGAGTTGTACTGAAAAACACAGTCTGGCATCACATGGAGTGTGCTACAAATGTCAAAATTGTATAAAAGAATCAAAATTTCTTTATATTTCAGTCCAAATACTACTAACTTGTGATAGGGCTCAATATGAAAACAACAGGCACTGAGGTGGAGACATCAGCTTGGTTAACCAACAAATATCAGTGGCCACAAGTGCCTCTAGATTTCAAACTGACAACTTCACTCCATGATCAAGGTTACCAGCAAGGTTCCAACCTCGATTCATGTAGCATTTACTCTCAATGCCAGTTTTGAATGCAGACCAAGGAACATAACCTACGGGCTCAATTCCTGTCTGCAAAAGAAGTGTGTTGCTTTGTGTTCCATCACTGATAAACCAAAATGGAGTTCCAACGGTCATATTCCAAATGATGATCATAGTAATCACAGAAACCACCATAAAAAGTATAGTTCAGAGGAAGAGGAAAAGGAGGAGAGAAAAGTCCATTGTGACGTTCAAGTGATATCATGGCGGGAACGTAGAATTAAGGCTGAGGTAGTAGTTAATGCAGATGTGGATTCTGTTTGGAGTGCCCTTACCGACTATGAACGACTTGCTGATTTCATTCCCAATCTTGTGAGTAGGTAAACTCAAACACACTTTTTTCGCCTTCCAATTGATGGCAAACTTGAATAAATCTATGCTTTTGGTGGTGCTGCTATTGGACTTGACTTTTTTTTTTTTCTTTTTTTTTTTTTAAAATTTCTTGGTTAAGGATGCTGCAATCTCTTCACTTGCATAACTTGCTATCCTTAGAGGAAAAGTGAAAAAGAAGTATCCTTTAATTGAGATATTCATGTGTAATTTATGAATGATCCATTGTCCAAAATCTTGGTTCTCTGATGTGCTGGGAACTTGGAGTGCTAGTTGTTCTTAATGCTAACTTTTGCTGTTGTCAAATATGCTTTTAAGATCAAAAGAATGTATTTGTGTCCATACCTCTTGTTGCTGTAGAGTCACAATTACAAAGAGCTCGGTTGGTTTGTAATTGAAGAATAACTGGAAATTAGGCTTGTTTCTATTGTTTCAAAAAAGGTATGATTCTAAAAACTTAAACGCTTTAGAATGCTAAAATACACAATACAAAGTTAATGATGGTACTTCAATTTTTTAATCTCAGAATATGGTATATGAGTGAGGGACTATTTGTATGCACAGCATTTCATTTTGAAATCTTTCATCTCTAGAAAATTAAGATGATTCTGACTTAGTAATACAAGTAACCAGCAAAGGACCATATACTACTGATTGAGGGGTAAAGGGTAAAGTTGGAGCAAGTGCATGGTACATGGATGCAGTAATGGAATATCATGCTATATCAGGAAAAAGAAAAATGGTAGCCAGCAACTTTGTTCATTATATTCCATGAAAATCTTGCCAGAATTGGTTTGAGATTTTGCAGAAGCATAAGATTAAAAGTGCCCCAATCATTCCTAGCATGTATTCATTTCATATGTCCTGATGATTTCCGGCATTGGTCATATTGTAGATGTCCTTTTAAGCTCTAATTGGTTGTTCAAGAGTCTATCAGTGGAGACATAGTGTAATTTGAGTTACTTCCTTACAAAATATTGCATTAAAAAACGTCACTTGGATAAAGTTACATTGCAGGAATCAGATAAGCATTATGATAGTGTTTTAGATTTGTGACTTGTTGCCCTTGTATATTCCATCGCCTTAAGCATTAGAAGCTTCCTCTGGTTCTTGTCGTAAAACCAAAAATTGCAATCCTTCGCTCTTTCAACCTCTATAAATATATACTTTATACTCCATCAACATTTTCTAGTGTGTCATAGTCAATTTGATATTTATTTTCTGCAATATTACTTTCAGCCTTTTGAGAATTAATGGATATATTAATGTTCAACCACATTATGGTATGCTTCACGTGCTATTTGTTTTCTATAAACATGATTATAGTGGCTAATTGGTTCTTTTTATTCATAACCATTTATCAGTGGAAGAATTCCTTGTCCACATCCTGGACGTATTTGGTTGGAGCAGAGAGGCTTGCAACGAGCTCTTTATTGGCACATAGAGGCTCGGGTTGTGTTGGATCTCCAAGAGTTTCAAAATTCAGTAAGCATCTTGAACAACATGATGGTGTCTGTTTTAAATGTCCTGTTAAATATTCAGAAATTCATACTAAGAACAGATGGAAAGTAAATCTGAAAACTATCTCCAATCATAGATTTGCCTTGGGCTCTTGCGTTACTCAATATGCCGATGACTGCATTTGTCAAGCTACTGTTTGAGCTGCAAGTGGCTTTTGCATCTGTTACATTGAAACTTTCTCCAAGTGAAGAACATTTAACTATTGAACATTGATAAAGATGTGAGTGGGGTAAGGGTGTCTGTACACATCAACACTCTTAGGTAACTGGTGCACTTTTTTGAGCATGGCAACTGGGGGATCCTGACAAACATTTTGACCATTCATGGAGTTCCATGATATTAATTATGATGCATAAGATTTTATAGCTGTCCTATCCTTCTATGTTCCATCATTATATTACTGATACTATGCAGGAGAAATTCTAATAACAAAATAGCTACTATCATATCCATCTTCCTTTCTATTATTTTCATTTCCTGACAAGCAATGCTTCTAAATATCTAGATACATTAGCACCTTCCCTTAGTTGAGAATTTAACAGGAAGGCATGGGCAGAAATGGTTTTTCCACTATTTTTAAGGACAAAGAAGATTTTTCCAAGCAGTGCTGTGCTTTCCCATTCTGATAGAGTAGGTAACAGTGACTAGGTATTCTTATGTGATAACTTTATCTCAGTTTTTAACTATTTCCAATTATTCAGGCAAATGATCGTGAACTCCACTTTTTCATGGTTGATGGTGATTTCAAGAAGTTTGAAGGAAAATGGTCTGTCAAATCTGGTAAAAGGTAAATTCTGGTGTACGCATCTCCTTCCTGGTGATGGTGTTTCTAAGGTTGATTACAGAGTCAAAGTATCATTTGGTTCTTAACATTTTCGACAATCCATGCTGTGTCTGCATCTCATTGGCAAAACATGTACCTCAAAACTGTGCTAAATAGTTGATTGTTGAACCTTAGCTTATGGATGCCAATGACTATTCTCATATTCACTCCAACAAAATGGTGCAAAAGATTGAAATTGAATGAAGGAACATAAAGTCAAATGAATTTCATGAAGGAGATTCCCCAAAAAAAAAAAAAAAAAGAAAAACTAGGAAAAAAAACTTTGTAATATATTTAACATCAAGGTGGTCGTTGCCTAAAATTATTAAAATAATATCATAATGATGAATGAATCCCATGATAGCCTTGCATAAAGCTGCAGCCTATTCTTTTAGAGTCTATACTGATGAAAATGATTTTGTTTAACTTTACATAGCATTGATAAGCATCTTTAAATGCCAATTTGACATGTACAAACATGCCCTGAAGTTTTGGTCATCTTTTAGATCTTGCTTGCGATGTAATCATATTTACTTCGTTTCTTGATTCCTTTTTTGAAAATTTGCAGCTCACGTTCTTCTTTTTTACTGTAGCGAGATGATGGTGGCATGATCCAAAGAATAAGTGTTTGATGCAAATCTTCGTTTTCTACCATGAATGTTGCATAACAAACCTTTGACATCACATAATACTGTTTGCTGTATCAACAATTTGAACTTCATGACTGATGTGGATGATCACATCTTTAGAGTGCTTAGCTAATAGTTGTTTTAACTTTATGTACTTCTATTGCTGTTGTCATACACCTTAAACTTGCATCTTAATCTTCTTAAGCAGAGACAGATACATCATATTTACAAGTTGTTTATTTTATTTTATTTGTTCATTACAACTCTATCATATTCCATTATAAGAACCTGAAAATTAAAAACTATTACCATAAGGACTGGCCCCTTTTTTAAATACAAGAGATGATTCCTTTATCACTAGATTGGCAGATTTTTCTAGTGTCTACTGATCATAGAAAGAAAGACAAAATTCTCTCTTTGCTCTTCAATTGTGCTACAGTTGGATCACATAGTTGTTTGAGGTCCTGTTTTGAATGGCTTAATTTATGTATGATACTGACAATGGTAAATCATCGATGACTTTGTCTTAGGATAGGCAAAATGTAACTCATCAAATTACTTCGTCACTAGTCAGAATAGGCAAGCAACTGATACACTTACAACTAAATAGATTATTTAGAAAAGCTTTTAAGAAAATGACATGTCTAAAGGAAATCAGCTCCTCGTTTAGTCATACAATTTTTTCCCTTTTCAGTTTATGATGTCCTATCTTGTGGACTTTGCAGGTCCTCAAAGACTACTTTGAGTTATGAGCTAAATGTCATACCAACATTCAACTTCCCTGCAATTTTCTTGGAGAGAATCATCAGTTCAGATCTTCCTGTGAACCTTCAAGCCTTAGCTTGCAGAGCTGAAAGTAGTTTGAAGAACAACCAGAATTCGTTGACTGATGAAGCTCCTCCAATTACAGCATTAGCAGATTCTCATACTTCCACAAGTTCAGATGTCAGTGGTGCTACCTCTGACAAGAATGATTTTTCCACTGGAGAATTAAAAGAAAAATTAGTCAAGGCTACCTTGAGCCCCTTGTTTCCAGCAACAAGCGAGTCAAACAGTAACTGGGGAGTATTTGGGAAAGTGTGCAAGCTTGATAAGCCATGTATGGTAGATGAAGTTCATCTTCGTAGATTTGATGGCCTTTTGGTAACTGATGACTTTTCAGGAAACCTTGCATTTACCTATGAAAGCCATGTCTGTGAAAGCTGCCTAACCCATTATTTGGTCTTCTTGTGAAGGAAAATGGAGGTGTTCATCGTTGTGTTATTGCTAGCATAACTGTAAAAGCTACAGTGTGTGAAGTTTGGAATATTTTGACTGAGTATGAAAGACTCCCTGAGTAAGTAACAATGGCTTTCATTTTAGACCACTGAGTCCTGGAGAGTAATTGGGAAACTAATATGCTTTGTGCTTGTCCTCTTCAGTAACCTGAAATTATTGTCCATGTTTTATTTGATCTTAAACCATCTATAATTGGATCATCATGTGACAAGTTACATTTTCTGTGTAAATGGAGTGCTATTCATTCTTGGACAACTTGAATTTATTGAAAGCTTTAGTTTTGCAGTGCAAATAAGAATGCTGCATCTAGTGAGGATAATAAGAATAATCTCCTTATCCTTCAAGGTCCCATAGCAACAAGAAGAAAATATGCTTAACCTTTGAAAGGAGGAGAAACTTAGGCAGTAAGAAACTGCTGTCTTGAAAGATATTAAGCTTTTGGTGTTGCAGAGTCTTTAGATTTTGAAATTCTCTCTTGGTTCTTTCTTTCCACCCCATATTAGAACAGAAGTTGAAATACGATCATTGCTGGGAAGAATATAATAGTTAGAGTCTTAAGCACATGACAGAATTTGACCACATTGAGAAAATTGTTAGCTCAAAAAGTTCTAATTAGCAAGAGAAAATGAGATCTTCTGAATACACTGCAAACTCTAGGTGTTTTTACAAATATGAGTCTAGAAGGATATGGTTTCACTTGTATGTCTATTTAGCTTAATGACATCCGAAATTCTTAAAGCTGAAAGGGAGAATGCAAGTCTTAGCAATATCTCTGTCCTTTTCATGCTTGTGTTTGTTCTTTTGAGATCAAGGAGTCAAAATATGCTTAGCCATCAATTTATAATAGCTAAAACGAACAGAAAAAGTTTGCATCTACAAGGAATCTAACTTTGTAGCCTTTCAAATGTAGAAGTTGGATCCTTGAGTATGAGAAGGTCTGCAAAGAGGTTCGATCATTTTGAGTTAGGACCCCGATGTTTCTAAGCTGGAACCATCATGCTTAGCCCGTGCAAATGATTATTCTGTATTTAATTCTAAAACAATGGTCCTTGTTGCTTTGTGGCGCTTATCTTATTCAGCTATCAGAGTAGAATCGGAAAATGAGGAAATTTATGCATCTATGCAAGTGGTGAGAGAGACAGAGTGCGAGTGGGCATAGTGGTAATGGAATAAAGGTTGGCACATCAGAGGGTAATAAATAGAGAGGAATGTACATTGTTTCGTCTAAATGACATCTTCGATATACGCATCATACATAGAAGAAAGTTTCTACATCTTGGATTCAGCATCAATGAAACTCTCTCTTTATTTTCTTTTGACTAGTGCAGGATAGTTCCTAACTTAGCTATCAGCAAGGTTCTGTCACGCGAGAACAATAAAGTTCGCATTCTTCAGGTACAAACTGCTGTTCTCACACTAACAATTGATGGTGAGATATAAACAAAGTATTTGTGTCACATTTCCCTTTCAGAAATATCCATGTTTGTCTCATATGAACAACCTTATTGCTGTGCTTCTTCAGGAGGGATGCAAGGGTTTACTATATATGGTACTTCATGCACGTGTTGTACTTGATTTGTGTGAGGTACTTGAACAAGAGATAAGCTTTGAGGAGGTTGAAGGTGATTTTGATTCATTCAGAGGGAAATGGAGTCTAGAGCAATTAGGAAATCATCACACACTGTTGAAATACACTGTGGAGTCAAAAATGTGCAAGAATTCATTTCTTTCTGAAGCTATCATGGAAGAGGTTTGTCTCCATCACTGTTTACTATAAGAGTATACATTTGTCCTTGTTGAATTACATCACTTGAGTTTACACTTAGGTATACTTATATATATGAGGGAATATCTAATGTTTTTGGTTGAAAGTCCTTTTCAAACAGATGAAATTCTAGGAAATGATTCTGTTAGCCTTCTTATTCATATCTGTTGTAATATTAGAATCCATCAAACTGATCATGAATCATCCTTGCCAAAATTTCATGGACATGTAGGTGATATATGAAGATCTCCCTTCAAATTTATGTGCAATTCGAGATTACATAGAGACAAAGGTCGCTGAAAACAATTCTGAGGCATTTGACTCCTCAACTTACACAAAAGAGCTTTTTGCTTCATCTTCTGATGAGAAATCTGCTCCTTATGATGAGCCAGCTAATCAAAATTTGAGCTCCAGTGCTTCAGATTCATCTAGACAGAGACCTAAAGTTCCTGGATTGCAAAGAGACATTGAAGTCCTCAAATCTGAACTCTTTACTTTTATTGCTGAACATGGACAAGAAGGCTTTATGCCCATGAGAAAGCAACTTCGTGGGCATGGAAGGGTGGACATTGAGAAGGCGATCACGCGCATGGGAGGATTCAGAAGAATTGCTGCTTTGATGAATCTTTCTCTTGCATACAAGCACCGGAAGCCAAAAGGTTATTGGGACAACCTCGAGAATTTGCAAGAAGAGGTTAGTTATTGAAAAATCTGAGTCAATGAGAAAAATCATGCAACTAGTTACCTTAACATACAACAGTGTGCTTGACTTCTCTATTGGAATTTTGTGCTGGATTAATGTCTAATTCTACAGATAAGTCGGTTCCAGAAGAGTTGGGGAATGGACCCATCATTCATGCCCAGCAGAAAAGCTTTTCAGCAAGCAGGTGCAGAAAATACATTTCATCTCATTGCTTGTCATTTCAGTGATTAGATTTTAGGATTTACTTATAACCGGGAAAAGACTCAACTTCTGCACTAGCTGGTCTAGCTTGTTCTTATGCATAAAAATGGTTGACAAAATCTTGTTGGTAATCCTTTTATACGCACAAAATGAAGTCTAGATATGCTACAGTGATTCTGATGTGGATGCATAATTTGAATTTAACACCATTAGAAATGTAGATGTTGAAATAGTCCTTCAACAAAGTCCTTCAACGAGTATGGCTTTTAGAATATCTTAAATTAGCATACACTTTCTTGTAGGTCGCTACGATATTGCGCGTGCATTGGAGAAATGGGGAGGTCTCCATGAAGTTTCACGTCTTCTTTCACTTAAGGTAAGGCATCCTAACAGACAGGCAAGCTTAGCTAAGGAAAGAAAAATGGAAGTTTTGGGGCCTAATGAAGACCAGGTGCCATCTAAGCCTTATGTTTCACAAAACGCTCAGAAGTGGCTGACAAAAGTGAAGGAATTTGACATAAACTGGGTGGAATGATGTCTGTATCTGTTGTTCTCGATAATTATGTATTTGCTGTAAATTAATCAAAAATTTCAATGGTAAGGAAGAGTAAGATTACTTACAGACTGGAATATTGTTTTGCATTTTGTGGCCATTGAAAAGAAATAACTATTTATTTAACCTAATATCCCAATGTCATTCATCAGAAACCTGTCCAATCCTTTCTGAACAAAATTTTCTATGCCAACTGGTTGCAAGTGAAGGTGTTTTCAAGAGATAAATTTCCCTTATCTATGATGAGCCATGGTGTCTGAGAATTCATAATGGATCCAAAATCTTGATTAGCCCCACTAGATGTTACAGCATTAAGATCACCTCTAATCTCCCAATGTGTGAAACAGTGATTTAAAAAAAAAAAGTTAGCATTTCCTTCTCTCTTACTCAAGATTTGTAGCAGAACTTATGAAGAACTTTAGCAATGAGTGAAGTGGATAAAGATCTTATTAATGTGGCGGATTTCTATGGAGTATCAATGTGGGATTTGTCTTCACACAGAGACAAACGAAACATGAAAGCTAGTCTAGCTCGGGATGTGAAATAGATGCGTAATTGTCTGAAATGTTGCACACGTGAAGCCATAAAATCAATAGTAGCATTTGAAAAACAAACAAAATAACTTTAAAAACAAATCTTGTTCAAGATATTGCCAAAAGCAGTCTCCACTTGGAAATCAACATTTTCGGCAAGGTCCAGATAGGCTTCTGAATTACAAGCATTTGAACCGTATCACCGGTAAATTAGCTTCCTGGCCAAGAGATGATGATTTCGAAAAGGGATAATTTTAGAAAACTCCCTCGAGGTTTTCATTAGTTTTTCTTGACACCCTCAAACTTTGAAAAATCTCACTTGTCTCCCTTACTTTAAGCTTTTTGTATCATTTACAAGCCATCTTAAAATATAATATTAAAAAATTCATTTTGGGAGAATAAATGTAGTTCATTCCAAAATTGCCCTTTTTTTGTCTTATTTTTTATTACCAAAAGTGAGTCTATTAATAACAAAATAAAATAAAATAAAGGTATGAAAATTTATTCTGATTGGACAAAATATAGTGTGCTTTTATATACTAAATTTAATTTTTGAAATTTGTAAGTTACTTTTATTTATTGTAAAGTGTTTTGAGTTAATTTAAGAATTTTTATAAATCATTTACATATTTTTGAATTTTCTATTTTTTTGTCTAAATTGAAGGTTTGAAAACTAAAAAGATACAACATGCTAAAAATTTATATATGAATCTATTCGTATTATTTTTAAGCCAGTGCAAAAAGGTGTTATCATGGTTATAAATTTTTGTAAGTTATTTGTAAGATTACTATAAATCATTCATAATTTAAAGTGATTTAACATGATTTGTCTGAACTGATGATGTAAAAACTACTAAAGAGTTTTTCAATCTCATTATCAACTTTTAAATCATCATCAATGAATTACATCCATTCATTTACAAAAATTAAGAGACGAATTTGGTCTATTATGGTAATTTAGAAATCACAAGAAAAAGGCAAATTTGGTAATTGTATTCTCTTTTCCCAAAATGAATTTTTTAATATTATATTTTGAAATGGGTTTCAAATGTTACAAAAAGCTTAAACTACGGGAACTAAGTGGGATTTTTCAAAATTTAAGAGTACTAAGTGAAATTATTAGCAATATCAGGGGAGGTTTGTGAAATTATCCCTTTCAAAAAACATCATCAAACCTTCCTGGGTACTTTTCTTCACTACTTTTGAATGAAATGTGAGATCAAATAGGCTCCAAAATGTAAAAGAATAGATCGTGTCATCATATAGAGTTTCTTATCAATTATTGACATTGTAAACTAACAAATAAACAAGCTTCCACCAATCTAATATTCAAGTTAAACAAAATAAAAAGAACTTATATAGGGATACAAATAATAATAAAATGAGAGTTAGAGAATGAAAAGAAAAGAGAGAGAGAAGGGAAGATACTAAAAAGAAAAGGATAACTTTTTTTTACACATTGTTGGATATGATAACCTTTTTGCCATAGTATTTTTTTTTACACTAAGTGTTATTTACGCACATAATACAAATTTAAATTGAAATTTAAATCATGCACATGTGACATACATCTAAAGCTGCTAGTGTGAAAAAATTACTACACTGTCAGTGTATAAAAAAGTTAATCCATATATTTTTATACTAACAAGTTTGGATTATGCTACATAACAAAAATTTGGCTTTGAAATTCAAATCATGCAAATGTAGCATGCATCCAAAACTGCTAATGTAAATAAATCATTACACTGTCAGTGCATAAAAAGTTAATCCAAAAGAAAATGGTAGGAAATAATAAAAATGAAAATAATCAAGATAAAAGGGGTAATTTTATCTAAATATAGCATAAACAGGTCAAATTGCCTATTGAAGGAGTGTAGAGGGACAAACTGCAATTCACTATATGATCTACCGGGTCCTAGTGCATATAACCCTTTTGTGTATAACTATTATCTATTGGTAATTTTCGTCTAGCTCAAGTGGATTTCATGGAAAAGTTGGAAGCAGAAAAATGTCTTGATGTTGAACATCAACCGTGCAATAAGATGTCCTCTAAAAAATGGAAATGATCAAGAACCCCAATTGAGAAAATACCATATTGAGATCTACTATATATAATCAAATTTAAAAAGATTTCGAAAAGTAAGTACCAATTCAAGCAGTGAAACTTTTCCTTATTTAAACTACAATTAACAGGCTCATGTTCTTTGATAGAATAGCACATAGAACTGATACAACATAAGTCAGCTTACAACAACTAACTTAGCTGTCATCTATTTCTAGCTACTCCCATCAAGAGCTGGCAAGCAATCCATCAGGACTGCAGCAGCAGTGTCTAGTTCCTGCTCTGATATAACTAATGGAGGGACGAGCCTAACAACATTGCCTTTCCCTGCAGTGAGTATGAGAAGACCAGATTTTCGACATGCATCAACAAGTGGTGAGGCCGATACATCCAGCTCTATGCCAATAATAAGCCCTAAACCCCGTACTTCTTTCACATGTGCATTTCCCCCTAGTTTCTTAACTAACAATTCTTTAAAATATTTGCCTTTCTTCGCGACACTGGCCAAAAACCCAGGTTTCGAGATTTTATCCAGTACGGCAATTGCAGCACTGCAAACAAGAGGATTGCCAGCAAAGGTGCTACCATGATCTCCAAAATTAATGCTGCCAGCAACCCTTTCAGATGTCAGCACAGCTCCAATTGGTAGTCCACCAGCAAGAGGTTTGGCAAGAGTCATCATATCTGGATATACCCCATAAGCTTCATGAGCCCAAAGATAACCAGTCCTACCTAGGCCACATTGAACCTATAGGATAGAGAAAGCATTAGGTGTCACTCTTAGTAAACAACAGATTAAAGAGATAGCAGTATTAGAGAATATGATGGAGTAATCAAACAAGTACATTTAGCTTTGATGGTTAGCATCTTTATCTTTGAAATATTTCAGGATTAATTTACCACGTAAAAGGTTTAATGTGATAACCATTCAATTGTAGTAATTGAGAATTCGGGCAAAGAACTACACCAGACGGAGAAGCTAAGTAGATTCATGAGCCGAAGAGCCTTCTTTCCTGATCTCAGCACAAGGAATATTCTATCACATCATCTTTCTCAATCTTAAATCCCATGTTTTGACTGTTTGGTAGGCCTAGCATTAACATCAGTAGCAACAATTGTCAAGTAATTCCTCTAATGAAAATCCAAGTCATGTAAAATCAAAAAGAAAAACGTGAAGCAACCACCAATAGTTAGCTGCAGGATGGGATACCCGAATAGGACCTAGGAACACTTTTCCCTGTGTTAGAAAACTTACTATGCACCAAAAACTGGGGATATGCAATATGACTCTCGTGTCTCACTTCGTACTCAATGTTCCTTGTGCCCAATTGCATGTCTTAATAAAAAATGCTATAATTTTTTGAGACACAGTAACTTACCTCATCAAAAACAAGAAGCGTCCCAGCACTATCACAGGCTGTGCGCAATGCCTCCAAAAACTCCTTTGTCGCACTGTATATACCACCTTCACCCTGGATAGGTTCTACAAAAACAGCAGCAATCTTGCCACTATTTATGAGCTTCGTTGTTGCTTGGATATCACCATATTCCAGAAAGCTGACTCCAGGCATCACTGGTTCAAAAGGAATTCTGTAATGCTCCTTGCTTGTTAAAGCAAGAGCTCCCATAGTCCTTCCGTGGAAGCAATTGCTAAAGGCAATGAACTCCACAGGTGGCTGTTCTTCACTGGGGTGCAAAGATCTCTGAAATTTCCTTGCAAATTTTATTGCAGCTTCATTTGCTTCCGTACCAGAGTTCGTAAAGAAGACACGATCAGCAAATGAACTAGCAACCAAATGCTTGGCAAGTTCAACCTAAAAGTTTCCACAATATCTTTAATAACATTTAACTTGCACATAAAAAAACCAAGAGCGAAATGTAGAACACCCGTCTTCTAGGAAACACCCGTCTTCTAGGAAATTCTTACTTTCAAGAGTTAACTTAGCAATAATTTCCATCTTACCATCCAGAGTTCCCCAATCAAATCAAATTTGCTAGTCCAAAAAATCCTAAAGCACTGACAGCTAACATAATTCACATGCTTTTACTTCCAAAATACTACAGTATACTGCTATCTCTTTCCTCTCCTAGAATCCACACCAATTTCAAGCCTGAAACTGATTCCAAATTCAATTAACAGACCTTCAAAATCATAGAAAAACATATATTCCAAATCAATCACTTGTAATTGAAAGAATCCCATTTGCTCAGATGATACCAGTTATTGATTAACTTGTTAAATAAACAAAAACAAGAAGCAGAAAAAGAATTAGAAAAAAGAAAAAGAAAACTTTACCTGTGGAACAGAGTAATATATATTGCTGACATGGGTGAGAGTATTAGCTTGGCCAGTAAGCGCCTGCAGCCAATCAGGATCACCATGGCCAAGGGCATTTACAGCAATCCCAGAGCTCAAATCCAAATACTCTCGACCATCAATGTCATACAACCTACAACCTTTGCCGCTGGAGAGCACAACAGGGGCTCTAGCATAGGTCCCCACCAAAACCCTTTTCTCCTCCTCCATTATCTCTTCAGCCCTTTGAGCACTTTGTCCTAAAGCTGGCTGCCTGGATGAGACAGAATCTGGTGCCCGGACGTCCACATTCAGGCAGGCTAATGGGGACAGAACTTGACGGTTTTGGGAGATTGAATAACGTGAATGGCGGAAATTAATTGGGTTGACGGAGAAGAGATGAATGGAGCTGCTCATGGTTTTGATTTGGGGTTCTGAAATGAGTGGGATTGGCTATGGAGATCAGGATTCTAGTCAAGAATTAGGGAGGAAGACGGGAAAGAAGAATGCAGGAGGGCGGCGGCGGGCCAACGTTCATTTTGATATTAAAGGTGTGTTGGTTAACTTACTGTGTAAATGAAACTAAATAATCCAGGCCCTATTGTTTTATTTTGTTTGATTATTTTGACAAAAAGTTGGCTTGTTTATTTCCCGAGCCATGCTCGAATGAATCGAGTTCGAATAATCTGAACTTTTTACATGTACGTTTCACTTATATGCTAATCAAACCAAACAAACAAAATTTGAAACTTTATCAAACATAAATTATTGTTTAAATTTGGTTTGATTAACTAGCAAATCAAATTCAATGAACTCTTATAAAAAGAACTTAGTTTGAGTATCACATAATCTGATTCGTCTTTCAACTTTATGTTAACTGGTCAAAAAATAAATACTAAATATAGATAGCATGGTTAAAAGTTTCTTAATTGAGTTCTTAATTAGGTGTAAATTGTATAGAAAGGTAACGAGTTAAAGTCTAAAGTCAGTAAATGGCAACGCATTTAAATACGAAATTTGGTGTACATTTTGTGAAAAAAAAAACTAATAACAACGGTTAGAAAACCTTATCTAACTAATGTACAATAAAAATTTGAAGTACATACGGGAAGAAGAAGAAGAAGAACTAATTACAACTATTAGAAAAACTTATCTGAATAATGTACAATAAAAGTTGTAAGTACATACGGGAAGAAGAAGAAGTATATGTTTGGAATGAGATTAAAACAACTATTAGTGAGTCAGTGGTTTGTTACCCACATTTGGAAGGTTTCCCAAAATAACAAGGATAAACAAAAGGAGAGGAAAGATGTGGCTAAAAATATAGTAATATTTTATATGGGTGGCATGTTTATTATTGAAATAGTTAATTTCATTTTGTACTATTCAACTGCAATCTAATTTCAATTTTGATCTCTAAACTCTAAATTGGGGTGCTCTAGTCCCAAAATTATCCATTGATTCTGATTTTGATCCCTAAAGTCTAAATTAGATCACTTTATTCTCTAAATTATATTGAGATTCTCAATTTGGTCCTACAACTCCTTTCTTCTCTTTAATTTTTAAATTTTTTGGCGTTATTGTTTAGTCTTTAAATTTGGGGATTCCATTAAAAATTGAACTTAAATGCGACTTTTCTTTTTAATAGTTTAGGGACTAAAATATCTCACTTTGCTGTTTAAAGATCAAAGTGAGAGTTAAGGTACAATTGAGGGATACAAAATGGAATTAATCAAAAGGAAAGGTAAGTTTTTAATAGTGTCATTCCTAAAAATATTTTGAACGTGAATATTATTTGGGATATTCCTAAAGTAACAACACAGATATAACTTAATAATAAACTATTTCTTTGAGTTACCCTACGTTGCCATCAATTTTTAAGTCCAAAACTACCAAATCTTCACCATATCTATACCAGTGAAGAGACATTTATGGTTATACTGAAAAGCCAAACGAACTTAACAATTATTAAGTCATAATATAGAGACTTCCTAAAAAAATGCAAGGTTACCAGTTTTCTTTCCAGACTGCACACCATTTGCCATATTTTGATGTGATAGCTGCATTTGTATGTTTTTGTTTCTTTCTTTTTTTTTTTTTGAACATTTCTTTCCTTTTTTTTTTCAATAAAATTTCATACTAGTTGGCTAAAAAAAAAAAAAAGAAAAAAGATTCATACTAGTTCTCTTGCTTCACCATGGACACACTATATTTTGCTAACAACCACCCTTGTTTCTCAACCTCGTTGATTCTCAACAAAGCTACCGATACAGGTATTTCTTTTCTCCTTTACTTCAAAACTCTTGCTTTTAACATGTGTTTTCTTTTAAATTTTGCTTCTAACATGCGTTCATTATTCTTGTAATCTTGTTTAGTTCTTTGAATATGCATTTCTTTACCGCAGTAAGTTTTTTTTTTTCCCTCTCGTATTCCTACTCAAGTTTGATGATGAACGCATTAGTAAATTCGTATAGAAAAAAGGTATTTTTTTCCTGAATAGGTAGTTGTTTTGTTATGATTCAGCATTTGTTTTGCATGTGTATGGTTGTGTAATTAAGTTTTCTCATTATTAGTAAAAGGTGACAGTTTACGGGGAAAAAAAAAGTGTTATCGTGAACCAATAGGCTATATTTTAGATACAAATCAAAACCTGGTAAAGTATGTTATTTCAATGCTTTTTCTTTTTTCGTCCTGAAACATATGATCAATCTTCGGTTGTCAAACGTGCAAATTTGCATCGTACTACTAAAGACTTGCATTCAGGCCAAAAAGGAAAAATGGGGACCAAAAGTATAATTTTTTTTCAGGTGCTCTTGTTATGCTGTTATTAGTCATCACCAATGTTTTAGGCAACTCTAACTATACTTGACAGAGCTCAGCAGGATCTGATTTCATGCCAAACATAATATTAAGAGAAAAAAGGAATAAAAAATAACATGGAAGCTAAAATTCTTCCTAGCCAGTACAGCAGTACTTACATTCTATTTCTTAATTTTTCTCAATTACTTTGAATTGAATGCTAAAATAATTGAAATAGCTCATGCTTATGTCTTAGTCTGTTTAATGTACTTAGAATTTCACATTTAATATCTTTTCAAGGGACCTAACCTGGGAACAATATATATTGATCCTTTTTTTTTTTAAATATTCTCTCCTCTTTTAAATTTTTTTCCCTGAATAGATTTTTCAAAAAGAGCATTAACTATGGATAGAAGAATTGCTGAAAATCTTGCAAAAGTTGAAAAAGAACTACAAACTGTGACAAGAAGCGTGAATATGAGCGAACCCTTGCTTTACACCGTTCTCAAGGTATCGATCAACAAGTAGAAGCAACCCTGAGTTGGGCTGATGGCCCCCTTCGCCGGCTAATGGAGAAGAAGAGCCGGTTGCTCGAGGAAAAGCAAAAGCTAGAGAACCTTGCGCGAGGCGCCAAGATGGAAGATCTCAACTAACTTTGGCAGGCTTCCACCCATCGTTTCCGTTGATCAATTCAATAAGCAAAAAGTATTCATTGTCATTTTAAATAATTCACTGGTTATGGTTTTTTTAGTTTGCTAGGGTTATCCTAAGCAATATCATCATGACACAACTTAGAAGCTACATTTTTTTTGTTTTATTCCTGCATGGTCAGGAATTACACAATCTTAATGTTTTATGATTGGTAAATGCTCTATCACCATTAATTTTACGTAGTATTTAGTAATGAATTATCGTTACTGAAAATTACTTGAAGCAAGGTTTCTAAGTAGCATCTTATCTAATTCTGAAAAGGATGGTAGAAATCATCAAAGAATAATTTTATGAAAAAGTTACACTTTATTCAAGATGATAAAACTTTTATACTTTTATTGGAATCATATAATTTAGTTTACATGGGCTCACAGAGGTATTTTTTAGGAGCCAAATGTGGGTAGCATGCCTTGATCGATCGTTCCAGGGGCATGATTAGAATCAAATGTGAATCATTTAAAGAAATCATGCACGAGTTCAGAATTTCCATACAAACTGTGCGCTTTTTGATTTTGTACCTTTAATCTGCTTCATTGCTTTTGGGTTAAAGTAGATCATTAATTACAATTCTAAGGAAACCTAGCATGTTCAGTATGAAAGTTCTCAATAAAAATTATTGTGGCTTGTTTCTTCTATCTTTTCTTGCTTTCTTTATTCCCAATAAATCTTCATGTTGATTCTTTTAGGAGTGGTGAATTTTTCTTTTTTTTCCCCTAGAAATAAAGTTTATACATAAGCAATCATGACTAGGCAAGATGCACTCTTTGCAGGTGGAACTTTAAAACGAAATAAAACAAAAATAAGAAGAAGGTTCTTTTATTTTTTTCCTTTTCTAGTTCAGTTTCTAAAATTCTACAAGAAAATGTTCCTTTGATTCTTATTTAGCTCCTAATAGTTATTCCAAAAGGATTACATTTCAAAACATATTTTATACGAAAATTGACTTCAACGATTTTTTTTTTATTAAACTAAAACCTCAATATCATAATGATCCCGAGAATCTTAAAACATGAATGTAATTATGGAAGATAATTGTGATTAGATTTACAATGAGGATATTCTTGAAAGGCTGGGGAAGCCTCAGTCTAGTGATTAAAGTTGAGCCTCCAAAATGTAGAGATTTTGGATTTTAATCCTCCCTACCCTTTTCCCGTTTCTTAAATCTCATCCTTTCTATACTAGAAAAGAATTTTAAAATAGAGGATATTCTAGAAAAGGAAATCAATAAACTTGGTCCAAAATTCAAGGAAAAAATGTAAATAAAAAAAATCATTAGATATATATTAACAGATGTTTTAGAAAATTAATATATTCTAACTGTCCAACTGGTATAGCAATTTTTTAAAACTCATATGCAAGCATTTATTATGATGTAATAGTCTTGAAATACGGCAAGGTATACCAAAAGATTGATAGATATTATTAAGATCAAATTAAAGGCAAAATACCAAAAAACTCCCCTTGGTTTACATAATGTTTAATTTAACTCCCTATGATTTGGAAACCTACAATTTAACTCCCTATAGTTCTAACTAAAATGTAACTTTAACAGAAATCGTTCAAACTAACAGTAGAATGTAAAATGTCAAAATTACCCTTATGGTAAAATATTGAGAAACTCCTTGTGGTTTAGTTAATATTTAATTTAACTTCTTGAGATTTGAAAACCTACATTATGACTCCCTGAAATTTTAACTAAATTGAAAAATTGACAGAAAACATCTTAATTAATAGTTATATGTAAAATGCCACAATTGTTCCATTCTTCTCTGTAGCCCCCCACCCTCAAAATCTATTATTCCCTTTTGGCAGTCTCTATACTCCAACCCCATTACCACAGTTACAATCAACACCATCCCCTTCTTCCTCTTTTTAAAATAAAAAATAAAAATAAAAAATAAGGAATAATAGAGATAGAACTAAAGATGCGAATCATTACATGGTTTTTCCAAATATGAATAACCACCTTTTTGGTAACATCTCTAATTCAGAAAGGAAGGAAAAAGACATTCAAATGTCCCTTCAAACCTTGATTTTTTTCTTTTTTGTCCTTAATTTTACCTAGATTTCTTCTGTAATTTGGAAGTGCAATTGGGTTTGTATAATTTCTATAACTTCACTAAAAATCTAAACCCAGGGACGTAAAGGGCACTCGGGAGAATACAATGACCCAAGGATGTATCCATCGTTTTGCTACTATAGAAGAGCCATGGAATGGGGTTTTGAAACTCTAAAACTGAGTCTTCATTCATCTATAGAGGTAAAATTATCAACTAATTTGAATGGTTTCTGTCAAATTACATTTTAGTTAGAACCACAGGGAGTTAAATTGTAAATTTTCAAACCACAAGGAGTTAAACTGAACATCAAAGAAGCGCGTATCTCTCAAACTCAGTTAGTTTGG
This sequence comes from Gardenia jasminoides, assembly GCA_013103745.1. Classification (NCBI taxonomy): domain Eukaryota; kingdom Viridiplantae; phylum Streptophyta; class Magnoliopsida; order Gentianales; family Rubiaceae; genus Gardenia; species Gardenia jasminoides. Next base: position 19,710,143 of record CM023105.1, read on the forward strand.
ATGGTTTCTGTTAACTTTTCACTTTAGAATTAAAACTTCAAGGAGTCATAATGTAGGTTTTCAAAACTCAAGAAGTTAAATTGAACATTAGCTAAACCACAAGGAGGTTCTCTGTATTTTACCCTAAAAGATTACCAAAAATTAATTATTTAATGCCTTGTGAGAAGTGCACATTATGAAATTGCTAAATTTGACCAATTTTACTCCTCACAAAAAATCCTTCTTCAATCTTAAAAGCTAAATTGAATGCTAAAAACTCCTTAAACTTAACGAAACCACAAAATTTTTGTCCATTTTCCTTTTATTGATGTTGCTTCAGAACTGTTATGGAAATTGTTTCTAATTTCTACTACTTCTAGTCCGATTTCCTATTAATTTTCTAGCCCTTTTGGAAACATTTCTTTCCTTGTTTTCCCTTACTGATCGAACTCCCTAATGGTTCTCTTGGTCTTCTATGTCTGAATCCAAAAAATAATAATTTTTGTAAGGTATCTGAAAAGCAAAAATAAAAAAAGTTGAATAGAGGTCCATTCTAATATAAATTTGTATTATTTTGAATAAAAGCAAAGTAAATGAAATGTATAAAATCAACTATATATGTGGAATGAAAACATAAATTAAAAGTGATTCACATAGAAAAAATGAGAAATAATTTTCCATAATTATTTTAAGCTTTTTATATTAAAATGGATCTCTAGGGCTAGAGTTTCATTATATCATTTTTTTTTATTTTAGCATTGTCTGAAAGATAGTATTCACTCATGTTAATTAACTTATGGTTCTAAAAGAGTCTTAGACTATATTGAAGTTATATAACATAAATTATAAACTCATGAAATTGTTGTATAATTACTAAACTTCAATTATTTTTTTCTAATTATAGTTACGATTCACCAATATACATGCTTTTTCTGTTATCTAAGTCAAAGCTAAAATTTTTTTAGGATAAGCAATTGTTTCACTTTTTAACAGAATGAGACTATGAAATAGCCTAGCAAATTCTGTTTAGTTGCTTCACATTTTTGCAATTTCTAATTTCGTTCCTTCATTATAGTCTTTGTTTTCTTATGTTTCCTCCTTAAAACTTCAAAATTTTCTTAAATTTCCTATGAATAGTAGACTAAAGTATTTCAGACCAAAAAAAAAAAGAGAAAAAGATAGCACTTGACCAATAAAAATATGTAGAACCCAAAATGTATTAAATAGTCAAATATTTTGAGCATGCTCTACACTCATAAGAAGATTTAAACGGATTTTCACAAAAGTATTGAGAGTTCTCATCAACATAATTCTTATTCCCAACTAACTGGCAAATCTAACTTCTTCCTATTTTGTTAACATAAAGTAAGCATACGGAGATTTCATACTATAATAAACAAATTTGATAAATAAAATGAAATTGCAAAAGTAGTGTTCCTATCTAAAAGCACAATTTTTGAATTAAACAAAGAACCTAGTTTAGTTATTTCCATCTAGTCAAATATTCAATATGTTCATGTGAGTACAAATTCTTATTTCCATTTCTAGAATATGCTTAACTTTAAGATTATTGTGTCAAATTCTGAAAAGGGTAAAAGCAATACAAAATAACATGTAATACAGTTCATGTTGAATTTATTAATATACATGAGAAAATATCTCAAAAGATCAAAGAATAAATATACTATAGTTGTATTAATTTATTGGCCTAGTAAGTTAGTGAGTGTTTGCCGACCAAAAAATATAATGATAATGAATTGCTAATCCATTTGATTAAAACAATAGGTGTAGTAAAATGCTCTTAATTTCTTAGTGTCTCAAAACTATGACTTTGAGTAATAAAGAATCTGTCGCAAGAGAATTTTGAAAATAGGCCTGAATATCATACCTCAAAACTTATAATGTGGCCTTATTATTGAGTGTTTTAGATTTTCAAAATCTGATTATGAAAAGTAATTGTAAAGAATAGTCAGAATTAGTTAAAGCTATTTTTTAGTTGATTATATTTCAGTACCGTAACAGAAACTAAACTCTTTAGTTGATATAGTTTTTAGCTTTTTTGCTTACTAAAAACATTTATAATCTGAATACAAAAGCAAGTGAGAATATCATAAAAACTGATTATCTGAAAGCAAAATCTATAGTCAACTAAAATAACCAACCAAGAGCAAACCCTATGTTATATGAATATTCTCAAATGCTATCGACTTCTTAGTAAATTGATAGATTCCTAATTTTTTTCTAAGAGATAATTTCCAAACTTTGAAGTTTCTAACAATATCCTTTAACATCGCTAAATTTGAGAAGTCTTACAAACCTTTGAAAAAATTGTAGCATTGTCAACCACTATTTTAAAACGCATTTTCGAAGAGAGAAGATAATTTTATTTTAAAATTGGCTTTTGTTGTCCTATTTTTTACAAGATAGTAGATATATCAATCAAAGTTGAATACAAGCATAAAAATGCAAGTTTGATAGGAGGAAATATAATAGCAGCAAACATAAGTAGCATTTGTTTTAAGGTAAAAACACTTTGTATTTAAAATTCTTTTGATTTCTTTAGAGCTAGAACAAAAATATTTTCTTAATGGTAAAGTTTTTAAGAAATATAAAGACTTTGGAAAATTATTTACAATTTTTATCTAATATTTTTGTAGATCGATGGCTTGAAAGAAGAAGAAAAATGCTTAAAATAATATTTAAAAACTTATTTATGGTGTTTTTAATGTGTAAAAAGTTATTTTCTTCATTGTAAAGTATTTCAGGTGATTTATATGGGTTATGTAATTGAGTAAATTTTATATATACTGTTAGTGTATACACTATCACGGTTGGAAGAATAACATATAAGCTAAATTTGAATTTCAAATTCAAGTTCGAAAAGATTAAACCTTTATAATTTATCTACCATTGTTCAATTTTAAATCTTTTGTCTAGATTAATGACAAGAAGATTGTTAAAAGCCTATTCAACCATGTTAATCTATAATTTTCCATTAAAAGCCTTGTTATTCAAGTTTCTAAAAGTTAAGGGATTAAATTCATTTACAACGATAATTAAAGGATCACAAGAAGAGGGAAATGTTTGAATGAAATTATCTTCTCTAATTGAAATTGAGTTTATAATCTTATATTTTGAAATGGTTTGCAAGGTTGCGAAAGTTAAAAATAGAGGACATCATCACACCTTTCAAAATTCAAGAGTCTTGAGGTTCTGTTTGGAATAGTGGTACGTTTATTAAAAAAGTTCTTTTAAACACTAGAAGTACTTCTAACGTGTTTGTTAGTTAATTTTTCAGAACTTAATTAGCCCGAGTTTTGGTAACTTAAAGCCACTTTTATTAAAAGCACTAGCATCAAAAGTGCTTCTTTATAAGCCGTTGCATCCCCAAATCAGGTCTCAGTAATGCTATCAGAAACTTCAAGGAACGTTTTTGAAGTTATTCTCTTTGCAATGCAATAACCCCTCTATCTAGGGATCAAGGATAGGGTTGACGGTTAGTAAACAACTCTCCATAGGTTGGTCGCGTAGATTACCACATCCTGGAAAATTCAAATGTAGGGCTGATTTAATGCCATATAATTTTGACAAAATTGACATGTACTAGGCCAAGCGAAGGATAACTTATTATTACATATGCTTCACTAGACTGTACTAGGGTGTTCCAAAAGGTCGAACAAGTGGATAATCAAGAAAATCGAACTGGTCCAAATTGAAAAATAGGATAACCAATCCGTAATTTTTAAAATGGTTAGGTTACCCAAACCTATTTGAAAAATTAGGTTAGGGTATGGTTTTCAAAAACCGCGATTATCCAAACTTGCTCGTATATGTGTAGTCATTTGTTGATAATTATATAGTATCTAAATTATATATTTTACTTTTTTCAAATATCAAGCAATAATTATTTAGTTATTCACTAATAATTTAATTTATGAGACCCATGCAATTATATTTTTATTTTTCACAACTTATAAACTTGTGTATGTAACCCTATCTTTAATTTTCTTTTTCCATTTCCTACACTCACTGCTACTAATTCCATTTACTTTAATACTCTATTCTTTTTCTTTGTTCAAAATTTCTTTTTCTTTCTCAAAAATTTTATCCAATTCGCTAATATACTTATTTAGTTTTTAATTTTGGAAGCATACATATTTGGTTGTGAATGAACCTATCATCTTTAATAAAAAATGAATTAATAGTTTTTAAGGAATAAAGAAAACAAAAACCAATGTCCAGAATATTTATGTTTAATTATATATTGTGTTTCGATTTTCCATTTTCTCAGTGGTTTTTTTGTTTTATAGAATTAAAAATTCTTATTAATTTTGACAATTGTTGTATTATTTTCTCTTTTAATCTAATTCTATTTTTTTTTCGTTCTAATAGAAGAGGGTTAGATTACTCTGTATACTCGATCCTATCCTACAAGTTAACCAGTTAGTGGTTAATCGACTGAAGAGGGTTAGAATATAGAATACAATTTTACTGAACCATTACTTATGATTAGGATTAACGAAATTGCAAATGGACACGTTACCCGGTCCATAAACATCCCCAGATTGTATAGGTATTTTATGATGAGCTATGAGCCACTCGTGCATAGTTTAGGAATGCTAATAGTACAACCTTTTCTGCCCCCTCCCACTCTGCCATTGACCTTTAGTATGGCTCCAAAAGCGCCATTCTATGTGGATAAACTTGCTGCTATGCACACCACCCCATGAAGACATGGGCACCAATGCAACCCCTCCACTAAACCCTCTATGCAGCTAATTGTTAAGGATTTGAAAACAATTTTAGTTGGGGGTGGGGCTAAATCCACATCCTTGCATTCTACATCCACATCTTAAAAACCAATATGACAGTAACACCCCCTTAACATTTACTGGTTTTTCTTCTAATCTTTTGTAATTCAAAATTTATGAATTTTGTTTACACACTATGAGCAATTTGCTTAGCATGATTTTTTAAGCTATTTTTCTGTTAGTTTATCTTTTGAGTTTATAAGACGTGTAATGTTTTTCTTAATTTCTTTTTCTCAATATATAACAAATTAAAATTGTCATACTATTAATGTTTCTAATAAAAATTTCTAATCTTTTACCATTTATGTATAACCCCACCAGCGGTTTTGGTTGTTTATCAAATTGTACCTAATTCATGGATCATTTGATGTTCCTTTTTTCTTTTTTCCAGTTTCTTTTGCAGGACACATATCTATTAGATTTAAATGATAAAATTATGTGTGCAATAGCACTTTTATCATACCTATGATCTCTAACTCTTTTATCTAGCTTGATTAGTTTCATGAGCTTATAATTGTTTAAAGACGCTTAAACTAGTGTAAATTATTAAAAAGAACGAGGAATAAATTTAAAAAATTAGGAAACAATTGAAAGAATTCTGTTAAAGTAAATTGTTATTTGAACGAAATAGTGATTCTGGAATTGTAAAAAGTTACCAATGAAAGTCATATTGGTGGTTAACTCATGAAATGAAATGATAACTCAATTCCAATTATAAAATATTATGTCATATTGGTGGTTAAGGTGTGAATTTAGAATAGGTGTGTGTGGATTTTGACCCTTCCATTAGTTTTTGAAATGCAATTATTCCTTCAATAAGCTTTGAGACAGTATCATTGTTCTCTTAAATGTGGCCCTAAAATCGAGCCAGATTGATGTAATGGAGAAGGATGTAATGGAAAGGCGATAATGGACGAAGGACAGAGATAAGAGGAGATAGAGAAGACGTTTTGTTTTTCTATGACGAGAAGGGGGGCAAGGAGGTCTTTGCACAATCTCACATGGGGCAACTGTTTTTTGGTTCAAAGTTCTGATTTAGTTTTTTCATCAATATTTGGGCTTTTATATTAAGAAACGAATGGTGCTTTTTGCAATATCATTGAAAACTAATGCAATTCCCCCTCCACCCAAAAAAAAAAACCTAATTCGATGGGTGATTGTAATCTTAAAAATTAACATCTTATTATCTATATTATATATAAGGATAACTTTTTTATACACTGTCAGTGTATAAGTTTTCATACACTAGCATGTTTGGATTATGACACATAATACAAATTTGAATTTGAAATTTAAATCATGCACATGTGGCATGCATCCAAAGCTGCTAGTGTAAAAAAAAACACTACACTGACAGTGTATAAAAAGTTAATCCTATATATAATGGGAGACCTTCCTTTGGTGTAAACAATTCATATCTATGACGATCCCATCTCCCCCTAGAGCATACCCTAGAGTTTAGGGGACTGTTTGCCTAACTCTCTCCAGGACTCACTAAAATACCTCAATCCAAAAGATACTAACATTTAACATTCGATTCAATCCATCCAACCATCATAATTTAAACTTATTTACAATCCAAAAGATACAAAAGATACATGGTTCATTAACTCGATAATACAACTTAGAAATTCACAAAATGACATCAAAAGCTTCAAATTTCTCCTAATCGACCCAATTGCTCTCTTGATCAACTCCTGTAAAAAAAATCACTTAAAGGAGTGAGTTTACACCCAGTGAGGTTCCCAAATAGTAACACAATCAAGATGTATCAATAACATTATAAAGTAGTAAAGCATTCAATTCAAAGGACACAATTGCTCCATGAGCCATCTCGTCATTCACTGCACACTCCATCTTTCTCCACCTTATACCCTCTAAAACAAGAAACAATACCCAACAATACTTTTCATTTCATTTATGATGATCACCTCACTTGGTGGTAATACTCGAGCATACCGATCATTTAATCAAAACTATCGACAAAGGCTGACCGACAATGAGTTTTGGGCCCTAGTTCAATTGATGTGATAAAGTACACATTCGGCTTACAGTCATACACATTCATTTCAATCAATTAAGAACACGGAACCTAATTAAAGTACACACTCGCCTATGGCATTGGATAATCAACAATTCATTTCATACATGAAACAAGAATAAACCTTCTCGATCAAACAATCATTCATTCACAAGTTGCACATAAGGAACACTCACCTATTTGAGTAGTTAAGCTTCGAGTTCCGAGTTAGTTGCTCGATCACTCTCGAACCTTGGGGAAAAGGTTTCAACCACAATTATTCAAGTGTTTCTAAGTTTTAAAACTTCAGTTACTCCAAATAAATTTAGTACTTTTAAACTTCGATGTACAATCTTAACACAATTTCTAGAGTAATAGAGGGGTGGTTAAAACATTAAACTCATTAAGTTGAGGTGTTAAATTATTAGAAATCAAACTTTTAGTTCCTAGTTGATCCAAACTAAATTCCAGCCAACAACAACCAAAACTTTAGCAACTTAATCACATCCTCTTCAAATATTCGTCAACTTTACCAACTTAAAACAAGAGAAATTTACATGCATTCCAAGATTAACATCCTACAAAGTGTTTTAAGTCAAGATTGTATTATTTCTCAATCAAATTAGTTGGAAACAAAGCTGGAAGTTTTCTTCTCCCTCATGGCCAGCTTAAAACAGATTCCAAATACTTGTTTCTCAATATTTACTTCAAAATCTCCAACTTTTCTAGTTTAATTCCAAGGAAAATCACATGCATGTTAAGGTCAAAGGTTTATGAAGTATCTTAGACAAAATTTCCACCAAATCACCATCAAAATTTTCAAGAATAACACAAATAATCTCTCTCACTCTCTCGGGTTCCAAGCTGGAAATTCCAGCAAAGATCTTCAACTTTTTCATCAAGATTTCCATCCTTTTCACTTGCTTAAAATATCAAACATGCACATGTTTTTTATATCCGGCATGTAAGGTGTCATATAGCATAGATTCTTGAAAAGAAAAACCATCAATGTCTCAAGTGTAAAGCCATAACTAAACCATCTCCAACAGGCTCTAAACCTGGAATTTTTCAACATGAAGAAATGAAACTTTTCTTCCACCAAAACTCATGCTAATCAACTAAAATCTAACATGTATTCATATATAACAAAAATATAAGTTATCTAGCTTGAATTTATAGCAAAATTTCACCAAAAAACCCACATGCATGGACCTTAAATCAAACGGCCAGCTTTCATAGAATTTTCCAGCAGTAACTCAACCAAAACAAGAGATTTCTCCAGGAAACTCAAGTTTCCAAACTCTAATTCGTCATACAAAGGTTGAAGGCTAGATTTTCCAAGAAAATGAAAGAGTCTAGTGTTGAAAAATTACCTTTAGTTGTCGGAGATTGAAGCTGGAAAATTTTTCAGCAAGTGGTTCCCGTTCTAAGGCTTGTTTAAGTATGAAAATCCAACAAGAATGGAGTAGTTTTCTTTTCCCCCAAATTTTCCTCAAAATTTTCCTCTCGGCTCCATTCCTCTCAAGCTCTCTCTCCCTCTCTAAGTCAAGAATGAAGTGAAAATGAATGATTTGTCTTGAATTTTTTTGGTTTTATTAAAAGCATATTGGTTGCATGGTTAATTTGATAGACTTTGAAGGGTAAATTGGTCATTTCACTTTAATTTTGACAAATGGCAAAATATGATGACACTTGTCCAAATTTCCTTGCATTATGTCAAAATAATTTCAATCGAACCAATTTAAATCTTTTTGATGTTAGTATTACCTTGTTAACTCTTATCCTATCTAATTTTTAAGTCCCTGGGGTTTAATCATCTACTAATATAAAATATTTCTAAACACTTAATTAAATACAAGAAGCAATTAAGCACACAATTAAATTAGTAAGGAAGTGATTGCGGCGCACAAAATTTTCCTATTATCAATACCGAATTAGGTTAAATTTTCAGACTCTCACAATATCAGTTAATGTTATACCAAAAATGTCTTTTAAAATTAGTTTTCAAACTACTCAGTTCCCTCTTTTCTCTACCATAATATTAAATATATCTACTCACATCCTCTATTTTTCTGCACCATCATTCTAAATACAATAGCTTCCTAAAAAATAAAAAAGAGTAGTATAGATAGATTTTTGAGAAAAGCACAGGAATGCTTTAATATGATTCTGCGTATAATAGTTCTTAATTATATATTTTAGAAACAGTACACACATAGGATGTGTCAAAAGCACTAGTATATACTTAAGAGCACAACCAATGTGTGTACTATTTAAAAATAATTATTAATTTTTATGAATATACTAATTTTGTTTTTACAAAATTAAATTTTAAATAAATTGTTAAAAATTTGTAATTTATTAATAATTTTTCTCTAATATAGTTATAGTTAGTTTGATAGTTACAATATTTAAGGAAATTAAAGGAGAATACATTAGCAAATGCGATTAGGTGGTTAAGGTAAAAATTAATTTTTTAAAGGCAAAATTAAAACTTCAAATAATGACTCAAAATGTTTACCCAACTGTCACTTCTCTCCCTTTGTTATTGCATACAGATATACTATATATAAAGGAAGAGGAAGGGATTTGGTGTGAACATTTTATTGTCATTTTATGTACTTTATTTCTACCCTTATTAAAAACTAATTTTACTTTAATTACCTAAATACATGTTGTCAAGATAACTCATATAAGAATTTCTTAATTTAATATTTAAACATATTTTTTTCAATGTAACTACGAAAGCAGTAGCTCAAAACTGGGTTTCTTTCTCTCAATAAAAGTATTCCAATTCCAATATTCGTGGAAAAAGAATCGTAATGACTGCAAGGAAGAGCCGTCTTTTACCCAATAGCCAAGGTTTTGAACCAAGATTAGCCAAGGTTTTGAACCAAGATTTTCAGATGGACGAGATGGGGCATTAGTATATCTAACACAGAATTTAAATGTGAAAAATTGAGAAATGAAATGATGAATGATTTGATCATAAATTATGATATTTTAATATCCCTTGAACTTCCGGCACTGGGCAGGCATCAGCCGCCGTACATGGTCTTACAACTTTTGATACATATTTTATCATTTAGATAATTTCTTATCAAAATGAATGAATATTCCCTCATAAAATATCATAATCTTTGTTCTCTTTGAGTGGTGTTGCTTAATATTTATAATCCACATCGACGGAATGGGTTCCATTTTATTCTTTTTGAAATGATAAATGACCTACTTAACTCAATGGTTAGAGTATTGCTTTCATACGGTGAAAGTCATTGGTTCAAATCCAATAGTAGGCAGGACTTATTAGATACCATAAACTCCGGTGTCTAATAAGTTTTTTGACCCACCCCCTTGTTTATATTTTATTGATTTTGTATCTTTGCTATTTCGTTTTTGAATTTCTTTTAGTTAAGTTATATCAAAATTGGATTTTGCTTGATTTATTTGATTCTATTCACTCAACAGAATCAAGTTCAAGTAGGATTTGAAACAGGATTATTAGAATGTATCAACTGGTTATGAAATCAAACCGTATTGATAGCCTCTACCCATGTCCGAGCTCATTGGAGAGCTAGATTTGCTTCAATAGACATCTCCTTCCTTCAGCTTTTCTCAAATTAGCTTCCGCTATTTCAAGAGCTTGCTAAGTTTCTTGTGGATCAATGTCATACCTTTCTCCGCATTATTTACTAAAATAGTGATCTCATTATTGCCTATTCTAGCAAAACCATCCATAAGAGCCATTTTTAACCATTGGCCACTAAGGCTTATTCTCTAGTTTCTTATCCTTCAATGAGCATATTGTATTTCATAAAAAGTGGAAGCAAGATAATCCTTGGCGTTGTAGATTCTTATCCATGACTTGTAAGGAATAAACTAAAACCAACCACGGATGAATCCAAGCGATCTTTTCTTAAATCCAATGTCCACAGGCGTTTACACCTCAAATTGATTATAGAAATATGAGTTTAATTAGTGGATTTATTAGTGAACAAGGAAAAATATTATCCAGAAGGGTGAATAGATTGACCTTGATACAACAACAATTAATTATTGTTGCTACAAAATATCATCCTTGATGTCCAGGTATTCGGCCAAGACAAGACAATCAAGAAGGATCTTTGTCTTGCCCAGTAATTTGACGAATGGCAAAAGGAAGAAAAGCATGGTATGGCAATTTATTGTGCTACCACATCAATTGCAGTACGAAGTAATTAAGATACTACAGCAAAATGACACAAATGTTGTCAAAAAAAATTTTTTTTTATGGAAATTATATTCTATCACAAGGAGGGGTCTTGGGGGAAGGAGATAATTTTACAATTGGGAGGGGACACTTCTTGTTGCATATTGTGTCTCCTGTCTCCTACTTCTGCTGCTGTTACTCCTTGTGGTAGTTTTTGATGGGAGCAAGGGTTGTCCAAAATTAAACCACACAAGAAGAGGCAAAAGAAATTCCAATGAAACCCAACAATAGCTTTAATTAGGCAACAAGAAGGAGGATTGTCCTGAATGTGAGTGTTTATCACTATTTCAGCATCCCAATCCATATGGCGTTCCCTTTTGTGCAAAACAAGTGTGAACATTAAGTTTATATTAAAAGAAAACAAAGTAAGCTTTTAAAAAAGAGCATAATACTCATGCAAATATGTTTCTTCAACCCAAATTAGGTAGTCTCACAAAATTTAAGAACAGATTTGAAGAATAGATAGCTTTGATGGAATTAACATGTCACTTGACAAATATATCATATATATGCTATACTAAATAATAAACTGAATAACCTTGATGGAATTAACATGTACTCTTAGTTTTGGCTTTCCCATGAATAAGACCTGAAGGCAATATAATTCTACTTTATCACGGAATTTTCCTAAATATTTGGATTTAAACCAGCAAGAGATTGGAATCAATTCCTTGATTCATAGGAATGGTAATGTAAAATAATTATAATTACATGGGAAACACTGATGGTTTAAACAGTTGATATGTATTGTTTACGCCCCACAACGTTGTTGATTAATACAATTAAAATTATTAAGCCATTGAGTTGTTGTATTTAACAGAGATATGTAGAAATTTTAAGAAGGGAAAATAGGAAAAGTAAAAGTAGAAACAGAGTACCTCCTGATTCAAGTGAATGTATATGACTTATGTTATAATAATCTGGACGTTGTTCACCATTCATTATTCAGACTCTCTTTGTGACTTGAGGCATATTCACAAGCTATAATTATTTTTGGGTACTTATCAATCCCAATCCATCTGAAATCATTTTCAAATTTCTACAATTTTGAATATGTAAACATAAAAGCTCAAGTATGGACCCTTCATCTAACTTCCACTTCTTTAAGTTAGGCAAACATGATGTTTCAGTCGAGGAAATTCCAGTGTTTCTTGGCCGAAAAAATAATTTGTATATAAATATTAGTTCTCGAAAGTTGGGAAGCTTTTCCAGTGTTTCTGTTGTTCCTCCTCAATAATGGTGTGAAACAGCTCTGATTAGCTTGTAATTAATCCAAAACTATATTGTATTTTAGCTGAAAGTATCAAGACTTTAAGTCGTTCTTTTTCTTGTTTGGCTGTTTTTGGTTGTCCCAAGAGAATTTTTTTCAAAAACATGAGATGTTTAAACTATAGAGATACCTGATTTTTTTTTTTTGGGGCCTTCTCTACAGACGGGGAAGGGAGTAAAGAAAAGATCATTTGACTTTATTGCTAGGCCATACCTAGTGTTTAGTCCCTTTCAAATTTCCAACTCCAAAAAATAATACTAAAAATAAAAAGATAATATTAAAACTCAAAACAACAATCACTTGTAGGCGTATGCATATAATTGTATTGAAATTTCTGAAAATCTTTTAGTAATAATATTTACTGTTTGTTCCCCCTAAACCAGGTCTTGGATAGAGCTACAGTATTCGGACCCAAATAACCACTTTGCCGTTGGCTAGCTCCAGGCTGTTGCCGATACCTCATTACTAAAGCCCATCTCTCTGTCATTCTCTTTTTGGTAAAGTGTTTACGGGATTTGATATGATCTAATTTAAATTCACCAATTGGTTAGTCAGTTGACGTCCCATAATTATTTATGTACACGGAATTTTAGCTAGTTGATTATACCGAAATAATTTGACAATAAATTCTATCAACTTCGAAGTGTATTTTTCACCTAAATTAATATTTGGATGTGTAAACTACACCACTTTCCATCAAAGTTAGGACCCAAGTCAAACGTGAAACTGTGAAATTAGAAGTTAAAATCTGGTTTGGATTAGTGTTTTCAGATTTTACAGAAAAATGTATTGTCACGATTTAATGTACATGCACTAAAAAAGTGACTAAAAATGGTATTCACAAAAAATATAAAAATATTTTGGTAGAAAAATACAATCCAAACACCACAGAACAGGTGATATGTCACGATACCTAAGCAACTTACACGCCAGCATCCATGAAAAATTCCTATTCAATGGGACGAAGTGAGTAGCCGTGAGCATAGCTGTGGCTAGGAGTCAAAAATTTATTTTCATCATTTCTGCAACTTTTCTTGTTGACAGCCTAAAGGGAAAAGTTGCAACTTGAAAAGTATGATTCCATGAAATTTCTAAGAAGTATTGCTTTTAGCCATCCCTTGCGGTGAAGCAGTGGATTAGAGAACTGATGCATTTCCTCTATCTTCGTTCTTCAGGGAAAAATGGGGAAAAAAGAAGGCGATTCGTATAACAAATACACACCAATTCAATAAGGCAAATGGAGGATCTACAGGGAAGTCATCAAGAATTCATGAAGTGCTTGAGCAATATTACCCCACACAGCCTCTCTTTGCCTTGTTTGATTTAACACTTGGGAGCAGTTACTTGTGTATTTAATGAAGATGGAATCTCTTTGCACCAAAATTTTGTCATGTCACTACAATATCTCATGATTTGTTTGTCTTCAACATATAGTTTCCTTTCCACATTATAAATGACATTTCTTTTTCTGAGCTGGAAGAAGTTTTAGACTTCAGAGGAAATGCATTCACGTTTCATGCTATATATAACATATTATAATATGAACTCATTCTTTGAAGGACTTAAATCTAAAAGCCTGACATGATTTAATAGGTCTATCAACCAAATATCAGCTGCACAACACCAACAGGACTTGGGGCACAAATGATTATCAGGTTGACCATTTGTGGTGTTTTGTCCAATTCCACAAGATGTACATCTATTTCTTCGAGGTGTAACTCACTTTACATACAAAGTAAATATAGAACAAACTTTTAGATCCCACTTATTATGTTAAATTTGATGTACATATAGTGATCCCTTACCTCTTTTTTGGCCAATCATGGACGTAAACCGTTTAGTTGTAACTAGAGTTGTAGGTTAGAGTAAACCTGATTATGTGGTGAATAATATGTTATATGTAAAAATGACTACATCAAAGGCTGGAAATTTTGTCTGACAAGATTTTTATTGTAACTAGGGGAGGGGTGGGATTTAAGAAGAGGGGAGGACGAAGGAGAATTTGAATTCAAAAGCTCTATTTTGTAAGACATTAATCTTTACCATTGAACAATGACCTCCTTGGCAACTCTAAAAGACAAGACAGTGAATGCTTATCTTTTCTTTTTATTTTCATCATCCTTGGTTTCCATGTCTTTGGCCAAGAGAAGTCTAGGAGAAGTTTGTGTCCTTCCATTGACATCAGTAATTTGAAGTAAGGGGAAGAAAAGCACATTATGGTAATTTTTTGTTTCTTACAGGACAGTTGTGAGTGGAGTAACATGTTAACTTAACAGCATTATAACACAAAACCACACCCAAAAAAATGGAAAAGAAAAGGAACTCAACCCAGATGCAATAATTTTGCAAATAGAAATACTTGTATAATTATAATTATGCAACGAGAGGATCACTTGACGGTGAGGGTTGATCAACTGCTTTATTAACTACAAAACAAGTATAAATATATATTTTAGGAAAAATAGGAGTGACAACTAAAAACGTCTTGAGAATAAAGGAAGAGTAAAACAACAAATTGATATGCACACAAACATGTCTAAGGGAGTACTCCAGCGAGACTTAGGCAAGAGTACCCTATGTTTCTTCTGCCCATATTATTATGTAGTCTCATAAAATTCAAGAATCGATAACAAGACTATACCACTTTGAAAGACTTACTTTGTACTTCAATGGGGGCTTGGGATACGTATGATTAGGAGTGGTTATATGGTTATTATGTTTCTTCTAATATTCGATGTATACTTATAATAATAATAATAATAATAATAATAATAATAATAATAATAATAATCATAATACACACAAAATTTTTGCAAACAAACAACTAATTGCAACCAAAGCACACCATCAACACCTAATCATCACAAACGACAACAATAAGCAGATGAAGAAACTGATAATGTCACTATCATCTTCACTGCTCCTCCCACGACTGCACCTATAAGTTTTTTATTTCCTCACTAGAAAGACCAATCGTAGCACTTTCCACAGCTTTCCTTTCTTCCTCAACTTCCACTTCCATAAGCCTAGCAATAATCTGCAAAAAAGGGAAGATTACTAGACTGTCGTAAATAAGCTTTATGGAGAATATAATACTCTGCCTCGTGCCTTTTTTTTCGACAATTAAGAGAGGCAAATTTCATATAAATGTTAATTGTATCTACTAATATAGTGCCAGCTTTTACACCAAAAAACAAACCCAAAAAAAATGAATGAACTTTAATTCAGATCCTTAAAACTGGACCAAAATCACATATTTGTAAATCAAAAGACATTGCAAATTGAATTTTGAAACCAGAGCTGCATAAATTCCACTTCAAATCACATTATATTAAAAAAAATTGTGAAAACACCGCAAGAATCCATGTTACAAATCAATTACTCCAAGTTTTACAATTAATTTCCTTCTATGCGTTAAAATTTCCATATAAATTAAAGACTGCAGAAAAAAGAAAAGAGATTAAGAAATTTTAATTTCCTCACATTTGAATCAGATGAGATCACGGAAAGCCAGGAGATTCACTGTAGAATTTTGTTAAGACTAGACCAACGGTTTTGTTAAACAGTGCTGCTTGGACGAACAATTTCTACTTGAAATCCTATAGATGCTCCAGCCCATCTGCATAACGACCCAAAAATGAAGAGAAATAGCTACAAAATTGAACTAGATCTACTATTAATTCTTACAAAATTTCTTGAAAAAGCTGATAGAGACGTGAAAAAATTGTGAGAAAGACCGAAAAAAGATTAATTTTTTTTATCAAACGGTATATTTCTATAATCTACTCCTACTCTAATCTATTTATTAGGGGGGGAAGGGGTCCTAACTAGGGGGAACCCACTAGATCATTGGGGAAAATGATTAAACAGAAGGACAAGAGATAGATAGTGCAAAGAGAGAGAAAGAGAGAGATTTGGGTTGGCATTTTTTTTTTTCATTCTATGCAATACTAATTCTTTGGTATCATATATTTAACAATCGTTAATATATATATATATATATATATATTGCGTTCTGTCCAATTAGTACTAAAAAGTAACAATATTAACTGAGAATGGAATCAAAGTGCATCATCACTCAACAAACATGTCATGCCATTTTGTACTACGAATAAAGAGTTTTGATGGGATTAATGCAAGCTCCTATTGTTGATTTTGATAACAATAAGACTTGAAGGCAACATGATCCTTCTTTATCACAAAATTCAAAACAGATTTTAATTTTAATCCAAGATATTTGGTTAAATAGGGATGGTAATCTAAAATAATTACATGGGAAGCACAGATAGTTTAAATGGTCCATAGATATTTTTTAAACCATGCAACATTTTTGTTGATGAGTACATTATATTATGGCAATGGCAACACATACTAATCTATTAAATTCAATTTATGAGAGATTACGTCAATCCATTTCCACAGATGGGGAAATGACCAAAATCTTTTGATTTTACCTTACAGGATGGAACGCAACGCATTCAAATATAAACTTACTTCCCTCTTCACCAATTCCTTAATTAGCCATGGAAAAATAATTGTATTAAATCATGTCTTAGATTAAAAAAAATAAATATTTGGAAGCTAAAACTAGAAAAAAAAAAAAAAAAGGTTCTCACAAAGCAAGTAGTATGATCCCGTTCCTTTTGCACGAGGAAAAAGAGGTATAAAAGCACAATAGTCATTAAAAACACAAAAATAAAATATTGAATCATGTTGGTGAAGCTTGTCAAACTTGGCGATTAAAACTAGACGCTAAGAAAAAGGGATTCCCAAGAACAGAAAATTGAAAATTAAAAAGGCAAAAATTGGAAGACGAAAAAGTAAAAGGAAAAACAGAGTACCGGAAGATTTTAACAGAAGGCACATGGCTTATTTTATCATAATCTTCTCCCTGTTGGCCGTTCTCTCTCCGAACTCTACTGTTGAATTCTTCAGGCATTTTCCAAAGAGATACCACTTTCAAGGTAGTTAAGAATCTCAACCCATCTGGAATCATTTTCAATTTCTCACAGTCCTCAATCCATAAACTTGAGAGCTTAGGCATGGCCCCTTCATCCACTTTCCACTGCTCTAAGTTAGGTAGGCCTGCAAGGATGAGATGTTTTAGTTGGGGAAATCCCATTGAGTGGCAAATCATTTGTTGGCCCAGAAAAGAATCTAGCCTAAGTTCCAACATTCTTAGTTTAGGAAGCTTCTCGAGCGTTCCCATTGGGTCCTCCTCAACTTCAGTCCAGTACAGCTTTAATTCAGTAAGGCCCGCAGGTTCAGGAAACATATGGGATGGGTACTCCGGTAACTTCTTGCATAACCTACGCCAGATCTCTAATTCATGTATATTCCTATTAAACAACGCCCCTGAAAGAACAGTTGGACCCCTGCTATTGCTGCTCGGGCTGTTGGAGTTGATCTGGCCAAAATTACAGCCCTTGATTTTGAGTGAGCAAATGAGCACGCAGTCCAAGTTTGATATATGATTGATGATGCGCTCCAGGTCCCAGGATTCTCATACACATTCCTTTGAAAGCTCTGAGATTCTGATAATTTGCATATGTCTTCAGGATAGCAAATTTCGTTGTCGAAAATTCAAGTATCTCCAGCTGCTTGCTCAACTGCAGCTTAGGCTGAGAGGGGGCCCGCAAGCTCGGAAGATAGAGATATCTCAAACGTCTCAGTTTCCATAGCACGTTCGGTATCCTACAACGATGACTATCAGATAAATCGAGAGTTT
This sequence comes from Gardenia jasminoides, assembly GCA_013103745.1. Classification (NCBI taxonomy): domain Eukaryota; kingdom Viridiplantae; phylum Streptophyta; class Magnoliopsida; order Gentianales; family Rubiaceae; genus Gardenia; species Gardenia jasminoides. The sequence continues at coordinate 19,728,200 of CM023105.1, forward strand.
CCAAGTACTTTAAATTGCTCAAGGAAGATGGCAAGTTTGTATCACGACACCTCAATCTCAAATATCTCAAATGGATAAGATTACCAACATATCTTAGAGGCAATTTGAGATAAAAACTTCGAGAGGCCATATTGGAGTCTAAAATTGCCAAAACTCTAAGCATCTTCAAATTGTTGACTTGGGACATTATTCTCACCCCTGAAATATATTCCCTATCAAATTCCAAAAGATCACACAGGAATGAGCGAAGATGCTTAGTTTGTTCTTTTGGGAAAGATGTATTTAGAGATATCCCATGGAAGCAAGCAGCACTAAACCGCATCTGTGCTTCAATTGCAGGAGAAGAATCTGGTGAAGTAATTCGATCGACCACCTTATACAAATTCTCCTCTTTTGCCTTGGCCAAGCATAGGTCTCTCATGAGATCATGAAGCCGACATGACTTCAACCTTGTTACTTGCGCTTTCCTTCTTATGTACTTCAATCTCAACCATGCATCTTTTGCTAATTCTTCCAAGTAAGCGCTCACGCAACATCCATCATTGGTTCTTGCCCCGTCTATCATCCTCAAATATCATACCTTCTCCTATCCACATTTGATATAAACTCTCTGCTTCAATGTCGGAATCTTCCCTGAATTTACCCAAATAAAGGAAGCATGGTTTTAGTTGCCACGGAGGTCATGGTAATCGTAGCTAAAACCTTTGGCACCTCTCCTTCTTTTCCAATTTTTTTCTCCACTAGCTGATAGGATTTGATATTCTCATAAACTGTATTCCATTCCCTGATGCTTTTTTTAGTTCAAGAATTCCACCCGTGAGCCACCACGGCTAATGGAAGACCCACGCTTTTCAACATTTTCTTTCCTAAATCTTTCATTTTGTCCAAATCTTCACAACCTATGTAGAATTAAACAAAATTAATTTAATATCAACAACAATGTATCTATCATTGATTTCTCATATAATTCTTGGTTCAATCATAGTAGATCTTCCATAATGAGAAAAAAGCATCATGGTTATCATTCCACAACTATATGAAAACCTTAACCTGAGTTAACCAACAAGTCTCCCAACCCAAAGATTTGAGACCTACCAATAGTCTTGGACAAAAAGACATGTTATTTTTTTTTTAAGTCAACTTAAGTTTATGAGTCTAAAAAAAAAAAAAAAAAAAAAAAAGATCAGGGTGTTTAAGTAAATGGTTGCAATGCAAAAGGAATTACGTCTCCATTGTAGTATTTCAATGGTTAAAATTTGAGGGAAGCTATCATTAGAAATTGGCTCTGATACACATGAAACGTGTTTTTTATGTGTTGGTTAGCAACTCAAAAATGTAACTCAAAAATTTTTCATCCCGCAGATGAAATTGTAGGACTATCGCTTTTGGCATTTATAGATATATATAAAATGCATTTATATCGGCAGCCTTTTACATAAAATGAATTTAATATGAACAAAGGGTAAAATTTTACCGCACTCGGTACTTTCCCACAATGATTTCATTTGTAGCAAGTCCCAACTTTCATCCTCGGACAAAAGACGCAATGATGGTGATAACCATTTGATCAACATGTTTTGCCACGTCTTCATTGCGAAGTTGTGAGCAAAATTTTGGTTCCATCCTCCAAACTGGGATTGCATCTTTTTAGGCAATCCCAATCATCTGATGACCAAATGTCATCGAAGTACTATCAAACATCTCCTAGCTTGTGCTCTCAAGCCAACTTGTTAACTCATTTTCTTCACTTTTGTGATGTTCTCTGCTTTTTCGAGTAAGATTGAGTAGAATGCCTTGCAAGAGATTTTTTCGTTGGCATTGTTGTGACACGAAACCCAAGCAAAACCTTTAAAATAATCTTTCAATCTTTCATATCGTGATATACCTTTCTAGCAAGAGTGGTTTTGCCTATACCTCCCATGCCGTAAATCAAGCACACTTATTCTCGGCCCTGTATTCTCAACCTCATTCAGCAAATATTTAACCAACTGAACATCATCAGGCAGTTTAACCATATCGTCCTTAACTTCAAAGGGGTAAGTCTGCCATTTTAATTGTTGTTGCCTAGATGAGCACTCAACTCTCCTTCCTCCATTCTAGCCATTATATGTCCATACTGCCAAAATGTTTTGTAAGATTAGAGATCCTAATCGAGACTTTGAATCTCTAAACCCATATGGTGATGCATGACATTCTGTGGCAATACAAGCAATCCTCTTCAGAGCTTGTAAAGCTTTTTGTTGCTTAAAATTGAAACCCCAAAGCATAATCTTCAACCAAATCACTTGCCTATAAGCCGCTTTAAATAGGGGAACCCACTGTTGTATAGCGTCCCTTGCAGTATGTTTTGTACCAGCATATCTTAAGAACATCTGTATCCGTCTAAGATCATCATGAAGGAGTGTAATTTGCTCGCTAACGCCTTGTAGAAAGTTCTTCTTCAATAATCAATCTACTATATTTTCTACTGCAAAGGACAGGATTGGTTCTACCATTTTGGATGAGATTGATGTATATTTTCCGTAATGGATGGAATTCACTAGCAAAAGATGATGGTTTTACTTTACATAGCAAGGGAGCATTTTATTTGGCTCAGATATTGACAATGTTACAAGACTTTCACATCTTGACACTGAAAGTCTGGAAAGTTTGTATATGAATGAATTTCTCCATGGACAAGCCTTTGAAGTTTAGGAGCTAGCCAGCTGTTCCTTCCGTCCCCACAACATGATTTTTGCTTGTGTCCCCACACATTAAAGCAAAAGCTCTATGGACATATTATCAGTATAGAGACATGAAAGCAAATGCACCATGAAAGCAAATGCTCTATGGACATGTAACCAGTGTAAAGAGACAACTTTCTCTTTTGTTTTTCCCTCTATAAAACGGAACAAACAAAAGAAAATTCCTTTGGTTTCGCATGTAAACATCATCTGCATTGTTGTCTAATGCAAAAAAGAGTTAAGTTAAAACTAAAATCTAGAACCAATTATAGCCTCTTGTATATCTTAAAATTGTAAAATATTTAAGTGTTGATAGCCAAAAAATTTCTCAACATAGTGAAGTTAAGGTTTTCATCACAACCTTTTAGTTACTTAGTGGTGAGGCATTCTTAAAACTTTTGTATTGGAAGACAAGATTGCAAGAGAAGCTTGAGGAGCTTTATTTCTACTGTTGGAATAAAGATTTCTTCAACTTTAACTCTCAAGATTTTCACCACAAATTTTGTAGTTGCTTAGTAGTGAGATATTCTTGTAATTTTGTTTTAAAGACACATTGCAAGAGAAGCTTGAGAAGCTTTGTTTTACTATTGGAATAAAGACTCTTTAGTCCTTAACTTTAACTTTTCTTGTTTTTATTCATTATTCATATCAAGAAAAACATGTGCTTTCATCCTAAATCTAATATAGTACTAAGTTTGTTATGTCCTAGGGTTGAGATGACTTGTTTGATTCTTAACCATGGATATTGTGGTTGGTTGTTACTATCTCATGTACTTGTTAGTTCATGTATTCCATGTTTTATATTTGTAATACTTGATCACCAATCATAAACCATTTATCCTATTATTTTGAGAGTTGGCTAATAATAATAGATCAAAATTCATGAGTCCTAAGTTGCAGATTCACGAAAGTAGAGATGCATTTAGGTGGATTTAACTTGTGTAATCTTATCATCTTCATAAACTTATGCTTAGTTGTTCAATCATGAAAATTGGTGAAAACTAGGTATATGTACACTTGTCATTGGCAAAAGCAATATTCAAATATCTTAAAAAATTACATCATTGGCAAGACAAGAGTAATAATTTCAATCAACTAAATTACATTCTAGTTTTGAGCATTTAAGTTAGTCAAAAATCTGGGACTATCTTCGTATTGTTTCACACTTGTCGTATCATTAGTTGTTGTTTTTACCAGTTCATTGTTGTAGTTGCACTGCACTACAATTTGAGATTGTTTAGACGAAAGAGCAAGTGATTAACCTTAGTAATTGCTATTGTCCCTAGCGGATTGACCCTAGTCTATCGAGTACTAATTTAATGACCTATATACTTGCAATTGGAGGCAATTAAGAATTTTAATTGGAGGATCGGTCTCTAGGATTGTAAGACCTTTTATCGAACGAGTCAAGTATCTTCAGCTGCTTGCCCAACCTATCTAACCGCAGCTTAGGGCCAGAGAAAGAGCTTGGGATCTCAAATGTCTCAATTTCCCTAGCATGTTGGATACTTTTCCAAAATATTGACTATCATTTAAGTCAAGAGTTTCCAATTACAAGGGAGGGCGAAGGGGGAAGGTAGTGAAGAGATGTAGAAAGTGTTGTTGATATGTTGAGAGAGAAAAGCTTTAAATAGAAAAAAAAAAAAGTGCTAGAAAGATTTAAATAAGAAAAAGTGAAAAGCTTTAAGTTCAAAGAAAAATTGTAAATGCATAGGAAGTTTAAAGAAATAAACAAAATTTTAGCAAAATGGGAAAATGGAAAGAAAATCATTTGTTGAACAGGAAAACACACACAAAAAAAAAAAAACTGATTTGATTTTATTTGTCAACATGGTAATTGTTTATTGTCTTATTGAAAATCATTGATAGATTTCGAATTCACTACGAGTAAAGTTTGAATTACAGAATAAGGGATGGAATCAAGAAACGGGGTTGGGTTGTAGAATTGTTTTTTTGGGAGTAGATGGATCTTGTTAGGAAAAATTAAGAGCCGAGAGACACATTAGATTTGTTATGATAGTATTTCTAAAATATTAGAGAATAATGCGGTGTTGTCTAAATCATGGAAATTTCAATGATCGAATAATTTAATAGTTCACAATTTCCCTAATTTGGTGCTAAAATCAATAAATTTTGACAATTAGTTTCGGTTGGCTAACCCAAGGATGTTCTTGGTTTGGTATTATACTTATTTAAATGACCATTTTTTTTTTCATTAGGGTTGATGAAAGTTAAGGAAATTGGAAAAGTTTCCTTGTTAGAAGGTCCGATCATCTATTAATCACAGTTACTTTTTGCTTCAGAATAAAACCAATTCCAAGATGAAGCGCTAAATTTGTAGTAAAAGACAAAAAGTGTGATTTGACAGCGAAATGCTAAAATTCAAAGGTAATGACTTATATTTTATTTTTGTGGTGGTAATGCTATGTTTAAAAAAAATGTAGCTCTAAGGATAAATTAATCTATAGGTAATGGATCAAGTAATTTACATGCTATAAGTATACCGTAATTTGACTCCAACCTAATTCGTAGATAATCTTGTTCATTACTTATATACAATTAAAACAGGTCTAATACGTTGCAATTATTTTGCCAAACTCAACCTACTCCACCCGTACCTATAGAAACACACAACATTTTAATCACTTATCTTTAACCAACTGACTGCTGTAATCAACCAAATGTTACACAGCAAATAATGCAACCGGTGAAACGGTGTCTTT